>OX359286.1:3340000-3680000 GCA_947179155.2 Hedera helix
AAATGACACCAACTTAGTGTTGTTGTGTTCCTAACTTCTTGTTTTACAATATTTCGTAGTTCAATCATATTTTTGAAAACGTTTGACACGAAATTTAAAGATCGAACCACTTAGGGTTTTACCGGTAAATTGTTATATGGACTTTCCTTCTAATTCTTTGTGTACCACCCATACAAATACATGTATTAACTATATCAAATCATGAATATACCTATATATCATAGTTTTAGAGTTCTAGATCATCAAAATAACTTTTGATCGGTTAAAAATATATTGTAACCGTTCAAATCATATCTAAACTATAAAAATGAACTATAGAAGGTTTAAAACACTTTTTAACCTTTTATACATGGATGCTCTTATTCCTCTTGACATGATATTGGCTTGTGACTCCCTCTTGTCCATTCTCTAGCAAATTTTCTTGGTGGATCATCAATCTCACAAGAGTAACTCTCTATATCTCTCAAGAAGCTCTGCCTTTTTCTCTCTAGAAAATGTTACAAATGACTAACCAACCTCACCAATGAGTGGAACACTTCTATTTATAGCACAATATTAATCCTTCATTAACCTCCTAATCAACTAGTGTTGGTGAAATTAGGAGCTTAAACTAGATTACTATTGCATAGAATGATTACCATGAAAGACCATTGGTGTGACATCCATCAAGATTGCTTATAAGCAACTTTTGGAGTGTAATTGAAGTCATAGGAAGTCCACACTCAATATTTCCATGTGGGGCCCCCTCAAAATTCGGGATTTGCAATTTATTACACCAATTTGATTTTATTTTTATGTCTTATATCATTATATAAGCATTCATATATATATATACATCAACATATGTATACATATTCACCTATACATGCACATTGGGCTCCACTTTAGACCTTGAAATTAAATTATATTAGGCTCATTCATTTAATTTGTTTGGGCTCAATTTATTTATTACATTGGGCTAACATTAAATACCCTATGTTACATTTAATTAAAACAAGCATTGAGCTTGATTAATTATTACATAGATCAATGTTTAAATTAAATTACATGGACTACTAGGTTAATTAATTTGACCTAGTTTAATACCTCCATTGGATTTGTAATATAATTCAATTAGACTTGCTATAATTATTTCTACCACATTGGGTTACTTAATTAACTCATCCATAGTTAATTCTCATCACTACCTTTTTTCCTCTAGCAATTAACCAATATTTGGTTAATTCTCTATCTTGCCTACCAACTAGGGTTATTCAATTAACCCTACATTAGTTAATTCTTTACACTCAACAATATCTCCCAACACTTTGATCAACATTGGACTTTTAAGTGTTTGGGCTACATAACTTACTTTGCATTGGGCTCTCTTATTTAATTACTTGGGCTACCCAACACAACTCTCATATCATTTATAACTTGGGCTTGATAATTAATTTAATCGGACTATCACAATACTTGCCAACATAATTTAATTCGACTTATATTAATTACATCTTATATTATTAATTAACATAATATTTGGGCTTATTATTTAATTGCCCACCTTCATGCAAGTATTTCCATATTGTGCTTGTTTTAAATCCATTAATAGACTCTATATAACAACTTAATAATTAAGTTAATTACTTAATTAATTAACTTCTTATTATTGCCACCTTAGGCAATCGTTCTAGCTTTTTCATAATTCCAACTCATGATTAATATAATTAACCTAATTAATTATATTTCATGACTTTCCTTCTTACTTCATATTTAAACTAATTGATTTTTTTAGTTTTCTTGTGTATTAATTACTCATCCTCCTATTTGGCTAACCATCACACTTTAGGTATATACATATTAATATAAACACCTTCACTTCTCAATTGAATTTATTTTCTTAATAAATTCCCTACATGCATCATTACAATAGTTCCACATTTAATTTTTAACAAATAAATTATGTTAAAAAAAAATATTCACCCATTTTCTACACATCTTCTCAAATTCTAGGTTTTAAATATTAACCTTTAATTAAATCAATTAATATATTATTTAAAATCTTAGAAATATCTGGGATATTACAATAATAATAAAAATAGTAATAGTAATAGTAGTAGTAATAATAATAATAGTAGTAGTAGTAGTAGTGGTAGTAGTAGTAGTAGTAGTAGTAGTAGTAGTAGTAGTAGTAGTAGTAGTAGTAGTAATAATAATAATAATAATAATAATAATAATAATAATATAAATAAATAAATAAATAAATAAAATTGCACGTAAACAACACGTGTCACCCTTTTAGCATTGACGTCATTTTTCTGTTTTTCGGGTATTGCGGTCGTTATGTTCCACATGCAAATTGAATTGGTTGGGAAATCACATGAACGGTTCAGATTCATTCTAATTAATTTATAAGTTATTTTAGGTTGTAAAGAGTCTTTAGGTAATAGAGTATTTTTAGAATTTTAATCTACGTTGTGCTTTTAGGCATGGACAATTACGTGTCATCTCTTTGGTGTTTTTGCGGGCTATATTGAGAGCAACTATTGTAGTAGACTCTGATTCATGGTATGAAATTTTTTTGTCCAATTTCAAGAAAAAATATAAAGGAAAAAATGTTATAGTGATGCGATTTAGTTGATATTATGACAATACTTTTTTGTTTGAACTTAGAGGGCTCATTTTATACTTTTAGGTGTTGCACAGTATCTCATATTATTGATCTGATAACGTGGTCATTGCACAGTATTCATCAATAATTGTTGTTGCACAGTATTTTGCATTATCGATTTAATAATTGTCGTTACACTGTATTTCATATAATTGACTCAATAATTGTTGGTGCACTGTAGTTTAAAATTATTGAACCTAATAATTGTCATAGTATCAAATACACTGTAATTTATTTTATTAAAGTAATAATGATCTGTAACGTATTTCTTACATTATTGTTGAATTATTGTTGTAATATTATTTTATTATATATGTAGGACCCAAGGGAAGAAATATATATATATAAAATAAAAAAAATTAATTAATTATTATTTTATGTGAATAGTAACGTGAATTGTAAGTGTACCCATTGTTGGGCCCACATGAAAAATGAAAATTTGGTATTGGGTTGGTGAAGAAGCCAGCAGCTACTGCTGCTAAATTTTTCAGTATTGGCGTGCAACAGCCAGCCAGCTACCGCGTATAGTAACTTATTTTCTCCTATAAATAGCTTGCTCAGCTGAATAGAAAAATCACACCTAAAACATAAAATTTTTCTATAAGAATTTTATGAGTTTTCTCTGAGAATAGTAAGGTTATCTTGAGTGTTTCAAAGCCAAAAGGAGTGCAGGAATTTTTCAAGTAAGTCTTTTATTAAAGTATAATATTTTCATAAATTTCTATTTTTCACGGTATTCACAAATTTTCCTTTAGAAGACTCTTCTTTAAGAAGATTCATTTTTAAAAACTTTCTTTGGAAGATTTATTTTGGAATATTATTTTAAAAACTATTTTAAAGTTATTATATTATACTACAAAAATTATGTTAAATATATATAATTTTGATAGTTTATATTATATGAGTTATCATACACTTTGAAATTTATATGTGATAATTACTAATTATATTATAAATATATAGGTTGATCAACCTCATTTTTATCAATATTCAGTCACCAGATAAGGTAAAGAATATCATTATTTTCACACTCTTAAATTTATTACAGTAAGGAATATCATTTTTTTCACACTCTTAAATTTATTACGGTAAGGAATATCATATTCTTTCATCTTCTATTATTTAAATTTACTACGGTAAGGAATTATCATTCTTTGATTCTCGAAAATAATATCGTTTTCTTCTTACTCATAAGATGTGTCATTTATTTCCATGTATTAAATTGTGGGAATAACCTTACGGCGCGGATTACCGCCTGTTGGTGAATAACCTTTCGTATTCATTCCTTATTAATCTCTGAGAATAACCTTACGGCGCGGATTACCGCCTGTTTGGTGAATAACTCTTCGTATTCAAATTTTATTAAATTGTGGGAATAACCTTACGGCGCGGATTACCGCATGTTGGTGAATAACCCTTTTTATTTGTCTTTTGTGGAAATAATTTGTCTACACGAATTATCACATGACACTTTTATTCCATATTCGTTTGTAATATCATTTTCTTTCATATTCGTAAGTGGTATTATTTTCCTTTATACTCATAAGGGATACCATCTTTTTCATCTTCCATTATTCAAACTTACTATAGTAAGGGATATTATTTCTTTTATACTCTTAACTTACTATGGTAAGTACTATTTGATAAAGTTTCCTGAAATGATTATATGTTCCTTAATAGTTTGTGCTTCATTTAATATCACTTCAATTGAACCTTCCTATTTACGTGAACTTTTCTATTGAACTGTAACCATTATTCTGAACTGTGGATCTTGAATATTATCTTTGAATTTCACTCCACATCATGTTGACAATTTGGTCATTATTTGAATCTGCATAAAGTAAACTTTCGATACTTATTGTTTATCCTGTTTCTTCTGTTCATCATTTGTATCATTGTTATTTATACTAATAATCAAGAATCAAGCTGTTGTGAATATTTGTGGTCGGGGGCACAGATGCGATATAATTATTGAACAGATGATAGGTTAAAGGCGATATAATAAGTTAAAGACGATACATCTGTTCGGTGTCTTTTATGGCACATGGTGAATGTTCTCTTTGGCCCGTAGTACAAAGATGAACTGTTGTTTGGTATGATTATGACCTTTAACCAAAGGCTGAACCTGATATAATCATGATCGTTTGTGTTATATTGAATATCGTTGGCCCATAGTGCAATCATGACCGTTGATGTTATATTGAATATCTTTGGCCCGTAGTGCAAAGATGAACTGTCGATTTGCATGATTATGACCAGGAACTGTGAATTTGTATTATCATGACTAATGGTATTTCAGATGATAAAAGTTGATATTTTTTTTCCTAAATAAAGAAGCGAGTGGACACTATAGTCTGCATTATTCTTCTAATAGATTGTTCATTCCGCTGCTATTATTGATCTGAACACTGTTCAAGAATTTAACTGCAGTTTTTGATATAAACCTTGTAGTCTATTGTATTATATCAAAAACTCAACTGTTGAAAGTTAACGATAATTTATTCGTCATTGTCTTAGTCATGATATTCTTTACTGGACTATTTGAGCTCACCCTTTCTTTTGTTCCATTGTTTTTCAACAGGAGATGAGAACGTAGCTGGGTCTAACCAGGGAATGGAGTGAGAGTCCGAGGGATAGCTATCGTAGTCTTCACGTGTTGTAAAATAGTGTGATAATAATAGTAAAGACTTAGTTGTGTATTATTATACACTATATTGTTGAACGTTGTTCTACCTTGTAATAATTTTGTTGTAGTCTTTTGACAACTCAAGTTTGGACTGTGTGGGCTCAGATTTAGGGGTGTCACACTTTTAACTAGCTAAGTGGTGCTTGAGTGGTTCTAACTTGCAAGTTTCAAACTTAAGGTTTTAAGTTTGAGTGCTGGGGAAAGTTTTTTTTTCCCGGGCTCAATATCAAAAATTTTAAATAATTTTGAACTCAATTTGCGTTAACTAAGAGTAAGAGGTTCAAAATCTAAAAATCTTAGAGTTAAGGGGTTTATGGTGCATTTAACCCGCCAAAAATGTAAGCCTAGGGACTCAGTCTACCAACATATAATGGGAAAATATATTTAACCTCTTATAATTTTAAATATTTTTATTTAAATACTGTAATTGCCGATAAGCGAACAAGAGTATTTAAATGTTGGTAATTGAATAAGTGCAAAATAAATAAATGAAAAGATCAACAAAAGAATTTAAAGCTTGAAGTGCTGAAAGTCCGGCTAAGACTGTCTAATTTTAACATAAAAAACAACCTCCTTGGCAAAGTTCCTACTTCCTAGCCACATCATGAAGGACAAGGACATGGATATACACTTGCCTCCAAATATCGGCAGGCTTAATTAATAACGTCGCCGTTTGGCTGCCGCTAGAAAATGAAAAAGGCAAAAGGAAAAAGACAATGCTAATCCGGCAATTCATGAGACCAAGTGCGTGCGTGCGGGCGGGAGAATGGAGATGGTGGTATCTTGGGAATGCTGCAAGGTGGGGTACAATCAAGACTAATCCAAAAGCAGTTTGACCGAAATATGTGGGTCCCAGTATTCTCTTTGGAAGGAATGAGGGCCGGTAGGCGGTAGGGGTTCGGCCGATTTTGGGTTTGGTTTGACCAAGAAAGGGTGAAACCGGTTCTACCATACCAACAAATCCATGTGTTCTCATTTCCCCGATTTGTAATTTATAACTTAATTCAAAATTTAACACTATCAAAAGTTAAAGATTTGATTGGAGTAGTTTATTTTACGGTATTTATTAATAAATTTTAATTGCGTCATCTCATGTCAAATATACTTGACAAAATATAAAAGAAAACATCGAAATTTTGATTTCAGGTAATTCAAATAATTATACTATTTAAACGGTTCATAAAATGTATATAAAAATATATTTACGCCCACCACTAAAATTAAAATTATTCAATGTGATAGTCATTATATACTGTCGTATCATATATTGACGTATAATTACATGAGTTTCTTTCATACGAGAAAGCGTCACACATTAACCAACCATGAATAATCGTGACACTAATCAAAGAGTTTGCTCACATCAAAGCAAACAATGAAAATGGAAATTACATCGGACAAACTAAATATCATACAAAATAAAGGACTAAACTTATTTTTCTTTACATTGCAGTTGAAGTTAGACGTCTATGTTGAGGTACCTGTTAAATAACTAAAGGGGAGTGGTTGTTGAAACCACAGTAGAGAACAAGAAAACTTTAACAGGAGCCATATCACAACAAGATTAGAACTTTCCCCTTCATATATACAACCTGCCACACCAAACTGCCAAACTACCTCTACCCCACCACTCCCCTCTAGAGCTATTAACTAGACCACCCTTTGTCCCTCTCATTTTCTCTTATAAAGAAGCATCATATAGCACTAGTCCTAGATTATATCAACGCAGTTCATAAAACTCTGTTTCTCGACAAGGGAATTACTATTTCATAGATCAAAAGTCATTGATTTCCCCCTTTGAGTCTCGTCTCCTATTCAATTCCACCATAATATTTCCATAAGTTTGATAGTTTTGGCAAAAGGGGTCAACTAATAAGATGGGCACAGTGAGAATCATAAGAAGTGCATTATTTTCTTGTATGCTGGTTTCTCTGTTTTTATCCTCCTCTGCTCAAACATGTGCCAAATATACTTTTGCAGGCAACAAACTTTTCAAGGCATGCAATGATCTTCCATTTTTGAAAGCATTTCTTCACTGGACCTATGACCCTTCTTCAGGAAACTTCCAAATCGCCTATCGACACACAAAAATAACACCCTCAAGTTGGGTTTCATGGGCAATCAATCCAAGTGCTGTAGGCATGATAGGGGCACAAGCTCTTGTTGCTTTTCAAAAATCTGATGGAACCATGAGAGTTTACACGTCGCCTGTGACAGCCTACAAGACTACGTTACAAGAAGGGGATCTGAGTTTCCCAGTCTCAGATTTATCGGCTACCTTTTCAAATAATGAGATCATTATTTTTGCCACTTTGAAGCTTCAAAATGGTAGCACTTTGAACCAAGTTTGGCAAGATGGTCCTCTCGTACGTGATAATCCTTCGGGGCATGACACATCCGGTGATAACATTCAATCCGTGGGGAGTCTAAATCTCCTTTCTGGTGAGCCTGGAACTACTGGAGGAGGGAATTCGAAAACCAAGAAAAGGAATGTAAGTAAAGGATTTACAACTTAAATTATCATGGTTATTTACATTTTATGATACTCAACTTCCATTTCTTTTTTATATGACAAATGTTTTTCATAATAGTATAACTCATCTCTTTAGCATTTGGGATTTACATGCTTGTTTATATGGTTTCGATTCATTAATTACTGGTTTGAACTTTATGCTCTGTTTTTAGACTCTGTTTTCTAATTTATAGGAGACTACTACACATGGTTTCATTATCTTCCTAAACTAATGTCCAAGTTAAAAATCTGGTAAACCTCAAACTAGAGATGATACCAATCATAGGCTGAACTGTCATGAAACCACTATATTTTGAAAAAAAATGATTTATATGTTAATTAATTTTATGTTGAATGTAGATTGCATTTAACGTAGAACTATAAGCGATAAAATTGAACACTAATATGTGGATCCTTTTTTTACACCCTCCTATCTCATGTGTCTACATACATCGGTATTTCATATACAACAACACTCTATACTAAATCCTATATCTCAAACATTCCATATAAGTTAGTATTGAGCTATTAAAATCGATCTTCTTCATCCTTCGTTTGGTGTGAAATTAAAGGCTTTATAGTAAAAAAAAAAAATCAGTTCTTTTCATTCCTCGGTGGTAGGGTTTTTTTTCACCCGGAAAATAAATTTAAACTGTGTTACAATGAGCTTAAGTATTTTTTTTGCAATTATTTTATTAACCATTGTAAGTAACCTCACTAATAATTTGGAATGAATTTGCAGATTCATGGGGTGCTGAATACAGTCAGTTGGGGTATTATGATGCCCATTGGCGCTCTAATAGCAAGATATGTGAAGGTATTCGAAGTAGCAGACCCTGCATGGTTTTACCTTCATGTTTCTTGCCAAACCACAGCCTACATCATTGGTCTGGCTGGATGGGGAACTGGCCTCCAACTTGGTAATGAGTCCCCTGGAATCCAATACTCCTCCCATAGGTACATTGGCATTACCCTATTCGTTTTTGGAACTCTCCAGGTATACCCTCAAATCTTTTAATGGAATCTTGTGTGTTATGTATGGAAGAAGATCCATAGCAACCTAGCAGGCATTGGTAGTAATTAACCGTCTGCAAAATAATTTGGCGGACGAATAAACAAATACTATCCACCAAACTATTTGGCAGACGGTTGACTACAACCAATAGACTGTGGATCATGCCCCTATAATCTCTGTGTATATATATAATATATGTATGGAAAAAGATCCATAGCCAACATTAGATATAATTAACCATCCACAAATTATTTGGTGGACGAATAAACAAATACCGCCCACCAAACTGTTTGGCAGACAATTGGCTACAACCAACGTTGACTGTGGATCATGCCCTATAATCTTTATGTATGTATACGTGTGTACACACACACACACACACACACACACACGTTTGTGTTAGAAATATCCACAACCGACGTTAGTTGTAGCTTACTATCCTGTCAAACTGACAAATGAACAAGTAGCGTCCACCAAACTGTTTGGCAGAGGTTGGGTAAAACCAACGTTGTTTTGGATCATTCCTCTACAATATGTGTGCGTGTGTGTTTTTGTTTATATTTTTTATTATATGGAAGTAAAGTATGCTAAGGTTTATTACAAAATTCAGGTGTTTGCTTTGCTTCTAAGACCACAAAAGGATCACAAATACAGATTATACTGGAATATCTATCACCACTCAGTAGGGTACTTGGTCATTCTCCTAAGCATTATCAACATATTCAAAGGATTTGATATCCTAAACCCGGAAAAGAAATGGCAAAGAGGCTATGTTGCAATCATTGTCATATTGTCAATCACTGCTATAATTATGGAAGGTTTTACTTGGTTTGTAGTGTTTAAGAGGAAGAAGGCGGCAAGTGCTAATAAGATGCCAACTGGCATGAATGAGTTTAATGGATATGGTGGAAGGGCAAATCACAGGGTTTAGTCGAAATATTTTGATATATTAGGTGGTGGTGGTGGTTTTATTTGTTTATCAATATTATCTATATTTGTATATCTTTCTTTTTTCAGAATTCTAGATTTGTTGGGGTTTGATATATCTACATGTTCGTTTTTTTCTCACATCATACACATGTTGCTCATCTCTTGCTATGAATAATTTTTTGTATGTTGTTCTCTAATAAGAACATGACCCAAAAAAATAAAAATAAAAAGCCAATAACCGAAACTAGGCTTAAGTAATCAGCAACACTTAAATATCAAGTGCTTAAGTTGGCCAGTGATGAGTATCAATCAATCATTGTGGAAAATTGTTCTTGCCATTGAATATTAAGATTAAAACATGCTCAATACCACTGGCAAAATCATCAATTATCTAGGATATTTTGCATTAATGGAAACTGTTAGGATGTGGTACCCATCTTGGGCAGGGCCTTAGCCGAGCCCAACCCTAGACCCACACACTATATCAAAGCCCACCATTGGCAAGACGAGACAGGCTTAAGGCCCTAGCCCTAAGGCCGTTAAATGGACCAAACGGTTCGAGCTCGATTTGTACTCGCTCGACTAAAAGTTCGATTCAAGCTCAATTCGAAATGTAAACGATTCAAATATGAACAAAGTTTAATGTTTGATAAATTACTAGAATATCTTCAAATTGTAATTTTTTATTAATACTCGTATCATATTTGCTCGGGCTCAATTCGAGATCATGCCGAATTTGATAGCTAAATAAGCCTTAACCAAACCTTATTTTATACCCGATAAATTTCATGAACCAAATCTAAACACCTTAATATTCGACTCAACTCAGTTAGTTTACGCTCTTACCTACCCCTAAGACCCAAGGCCCGAGTTGTGCACCATAGCCCTATCACAAACGCAATTGCAAAAAAAGCCCCAGGACAAGTATTGCGGAAACATAATCCCCACTCATAGACGCTCTGTGATCACCACCGTATACCCCACGGTAGACAAGAGGCTGGACCCAAGACCAGCATCAAGGGTCAACACAGCTTAGACCATGGGGGCTTAATAGGTGGCGCAACCTCAGCTTACAGCTTGTAACAGCTTAGGAACCGTGATAAAAAAAAAAAGGAGGCCAAAAATCACCACACAGGTTCACAATTGTACTTACTATTACCTCCATCTCGTGTTACTTGAATAGTTACTTAATCCAACAATGGAGGCGGATCGAGGGGAAAAACCCTTGCGTGTCTGTCCTTGTTTCAGAGACATCACCGAGTGGCTGAGGCACAACTGTAAACAGGTGACGAAACCAGGCATCAAAAGAAACTATAACAGATGCAAAACAGAGAACTAATTAGGAGTCAAGAACTCGTGCGCCTATATTAATAACTTCAACATTCTATGGAATTAGTAGAAATGAAATCCTTCCAAATTTTCATCATATATCAACACAACATATGTACTATTTTAACTCTCACGATATAGAAAATGGAGAGATGGGAAAATGAAAATACCATTACCATCTAGGATATTTTGCATTAATGGAAACTGTTAGGATGTGGTACCCAGCTTGGGTCAGGCCTTAGCTGAGCCCTACCCTAGACCCACACACTACATCAAAGCACACCATTGGCAAGATGAGACAGGCTTAGGGCCCTAGCTCTAAGGCTGTAAAATAAACCAAACGGTTCGAACTCGATTTGTACTCGCTCGACTAAAAGTTCGATTCGAAATATAAACGATTCAAATATGAACAAAGTTTAAAGTTTGATAAATTACTAAAATCTCTTCAAATTGCAATTTTCTATTGATACTCGGATTATATTCGCTCAAAAAATTCAAACTGTTCGAGGGCTCGATTAGAGATTGTGTCGGACTCGATAGCTAAACGAGCCTTAATTAAACCTTATTTTATACTTGATAAATTTTATGAACCAAATCTGAGCGCCTCAATATTCGACTCGACTCGGTCCATTTATACTATTACCTAGCTCTAAGACCCAAGGCCCGAGTTGTGCACCATAGCCCTAACACCCACATCTACATACGCAATTGCAAAACAGCCCCAGAACAAGTATTACGAAAACATAATCCCCACTCATAGACGCTCTGTGATCACCACCGTATGCCCCATGTTGGACAAGAGGTTGGACCCAAGACTAGCATCAAGGGTCAACACAGCTTAGACCATGGGGGCTAAATAGTTGGCGCAACCTCAGCTTACAGCTTGTAACATCTTAGGAACCGTGATAAAAAAAAGGAGGCCAAAATCACCACACAGATTCACAATTGTACTTACTATTACCTCCATCTTGTGTTACTTGAATAGTTACTTAATCCAACAATGGAGGCGGATCGAGGGGCAAAACCCTTGCGTGTCTGTCCTTGTTTCAGAGACATCGCTGAGTGGCTGAGGCACAGCTGTAAACAGGTGACGAAAGCAGGCATCAAAAGAAACTATAACAGATGTGACACATATAACTAATTAGGAGTCAAGAACTCGTGCACCTATATTAATAACTTCAGCATTCTAGGGAATTAGTAGACATGAAATCCTTACAAAATTTCATCATATATCAAAACAACATATGTACTATTTAACTCTCACAATATAGAAAATGGAGAGATGGGAAATGAAAATACCATTACCAAATTCAAGTATTCCCAAGCAAGTGAAAAGGTTTGCGTATGAAATATAAAAACTTCAAAGAAGCTAGCCATGTTTAAGATCAGAAATGATTCCAGGTGAATCAAATTTGTAGCACCAGCTACTATAGTTGTGTTCTTAGTTGCAATTTTACAAATAATTTGGCACTGCTTAAGGTTGCAAGCCAATTGGAAGAATCGTTATAATGGAAAATCAACTATAATACTATTATCACTCAGCTACTTCCAGAAACCATGTGGAGTCAGCACATCCATAGCTTGATGCATTCTAGAAGTAGAGAACTTAACTGGTAGATAGCAGCTCCTTACATTTCCATCTTTAGCTACCTCATTCTGATTCCTGCAATGCCTTGATAAACGCATCCTTGAGAAGTGGGTTTGAAGCTGCTACTCGCTGAGATGTGATATCAAAATCTTTACCAGATCTGATGCAAAACAACCATATTTTGATATAAGCAAATTCTTCTAAACATTGTTTGTGGGAAAATGCTAATGTATCACTACCCATATATATATATATATGGGTAGTGATCCATAACAAATAGTTGCTATGAATACTATTCTAGCAAATCTATCTCCAATTGTTCAATGCGAAATCCAACGCTCATAAAACATGTATGCCGTTATAGTAGCGGTAGGAGGACAAATTTTCTTACCTATCGCTACTCTCACTAAAGGCATGGAAGAATGTCCTAAATACCCCTATTTTAGTTAAATTTAAATAGTTTCAATGTATTTATTTATATAAATAATTTCTTTAGTAATAAAATTTAGACTAAAGTACAGATTGTACCCCAAAGTTATAGGAATTTTGAATTTTGCACCATAATGTTTAAAATGTATTTAAGTGCATTCTAAAAAAATTTTGTCAAACAAAATACAGCCTTCAAAGTTTTTTGTTAGAAAAAATGCACTCCAAAGTTCTTTCTGATAAACAAAATGCATCCTCAATTTTGGGTGCAAACTATATTTTTTTAAGCAAAAAAGAATTTTAGAATGCACATATATACGTTTTAAATATTATGGTGCAAACCTCAAAATTATTATAACTTTGGAGTTCAATATGTATTTTAGTATAAAATTTAACATTGTCAATTATATTTAATGTATTTATTTTTATAAATAATTTCTTAAGTAATAAAATTTAAAATTGTCAATTATATTCAATTCATTTATTTGTATAAATAATTTCTAAGTAACTAAATTTAACATAGTCAATTATATTAAATGTATTTATTTGTATAAATAATTTCTTAAGTAATAAAATTTAACATTGTCAATTATATTGACAATTTGATTATTTAAAATTATAAACTTCATATTGTAGTACAATTTGATTTAACTAATGTAAATTACATTACAAATAAATATATTAAAACTATTTAACCATAACTTTAGAGGGTATTTAGGGCATTCTACCTCTACTAAGAGTAGCGACAGATAACGACAAGCACATTTTCTGAGTGTTAAATCTTACATTGGACGGTTGGAGATGAATTTGTTAGAATAGTGTTCATAGCAACCATTTGCTATATATATATGTTCTTGATAACTCAAAAGAATGTTCTTTTTGTTAAGGAAATCAAGACTTCAATACAATTCTTTCTTACGGATCAAATACGACTCCTCCAGCTTCTTTGACAATCACAGCACCGCCTGTCACGTCCCTGAGTATAAGACAAAACCATGTCAATTATGTAGCACATCAAAATTAATAGATATACTAAATATATCATACCATGGTCCCCCAAATCCTAGTTCATAGAAGAGATCAAGCCTTCCACAAGCAATCCCACAGAGATTCAATGCGCAAGAGCCACTCATCCGAATAGATCTCACCTAATGACATGAGAAACTATTATCAGTTATAGGTTACCAATAGTAATATGTTTATCTTCCCTCAATTTATTGAAACTCAAAACTTCTAGAAAATTTTTCAATTTTACCTTGGCCAGTAAACTATTAATTCTATCTGTTGAGGCATCCAAGGTGGACTTGTCACGCTTTGTTCCAGCCTGCAATCACATCGAACATAGTTATCTCATGACTAGCTGATCTCATTGTGTTTGGCTTAAATCATTTTTTCATCACTGTACTCGACCCCAATTTACAAATGTATCATTGTACTGAATTTTTTTACAATAACATCACTGTACTGATTTTTTTTTACATAACTTGAAGTTTTCATCAAAGACTATTAACTATTTAACAGAAAAATGACGTGACAATATTAATTTATAGTTACATCATTGAACTGGAGCTCGATTTACAATTGCATCACTGAAAGAAAAAATAAAATAAAATAATAATAATAATAATAATAATAATAATAATTAAAAAAAAAAACTTTAGTTTTTTATTTTTTGGTGCAATGGAACAGGTATTATTATTATTAAATAAAAATTTATTTTTAAAATAACTCAAATTAATTTTTAAAAAGCAAAACTAATCTTTTTTTTTTGTGTGCAACGGAGAGGGTATTATTATTGTTGTTGTTGTTGTTATTGTTATTATTATTCTTATTATTATTATTAAATCAAAATTAATTTTTAAAATAACTCAAATTAATTTTTAAAAATCAAAACTAATATTCTTTTTTTTTGGTGCAACGAAGAGGGTATTATTATTATTGTTGTTGTTCTTATTATTATTAAATCAAAATTTATTTTTAAAATAGCTCAAATTAACTTTTAAAAATCAAAACTAATCTTTTTTCCTTTTTTTGTGTAACTAAGTGGGTTTATTATTCTTTTTCAGTAAAGCAACTGTAAATCGACCTTTAGTTTAATTATGCATTTGTAAATTAATACTGTCACGTCATTTTTCTGTTAAATGGTTAATAGTTTTTGACGGAAACTTTTTGTAAAAAAAAAATCAGTACACTGATGCGATTGTAAAAAAATTTAGTACAGTGATGCATTTTTAAATTGGGATCGAGTACAGTGATAAAAAAATGATTTAACACCATTGTGTTTAGGTTTTTGTTATTCCCTCTCTGGAGTCATGAACTATATATATGTATATACAGATACACATATAAATGTGTTACATATATTAAATCGAATGCAAGATACACTATCAGGCTATCTGCCATAGATCCTGAGATTAAGGAAACAGCTTCCAAGTGTTAATGAGATCACGTGACCTAGATACTATGTGGATGGGAGTAAAATTATTAAATTGTTCAAATTCATAGGTTTCTCCTTCCAATTGATAGATTTAGAGGCATTATATGTATATGCAGATACACATAAATGTGTTACATAAATTAAATCGAATGCAAGATACAATATCTGGCTATCTGCCATAGATCCTGAGATTAAGGAAACAGCTTCCAAGTGTTAATGAGATCACATGACCTAGATACTATGTGGATGGGAGTAAAATTATTAAATTGTTCAAATTCATAGGTTTCTCCTTCCAATCGATAGATTTAGAGGCATTACATACTGATCACTGACATGAAAAGAATATTACAACCCGTAACCAAAAGCAATATATATGCTCTATCCCAAACTAGTTGTCCCCATTTCTCCAGTGTTTCTGGCATGGGTTTATGGCCTAATCAAAACACATTCCTCTATTATAATTTATATTATTATTACTATTATTTTAAAATATAATAATATTTAAGTATATATGAATGCGTTTTCAGCACACCTTCGAGTGCATGCTAAACAAAGAAAGAAAGAAAAAGGATAAACTAATTTGGGATGGAGGTAGTACAATATCTTTATTGTATGTATAATATCATGAAATAAAACAGTTTGAAGATAATGTTAGAATGCTTTGAAGTTGCATGGGTGTAAGTGGTGTGTTCAGAAATTAGAATTACTTGTTAGAAATGTGCTATTTATTTATAAATGCCTGTTAAAAAAATGTGCTATTTATATGTGCTGAGAAGTAACTCTCATCATAATTTGTTGTGAAAGTGATACTCCCTCCGTCACAAGCAAATGCCACAATAATAAAGTGCTAGACATTTAGTGGTATTTTTGTAATTAGATTGTATCAGGACAGGTTATACTTGTCCTTAAAATGGTAACATTAATTTCAATGTACAAAATGCTAACAAAATACAAAGATTGAAACTTACAAATTCAGACAGAATAATAAGAAGTATTAAGAAATAAAGGAATTGAATAGAGTATTTATTTTAAGGTTAAAGTTATGTCGAATGAGTAACAACATTATTTATAACGTATGTGCATGGCATGTATATAATATTCAGAAAATCAAATAAAGCAGCCAAACGACAACAACAAATCCTTCTTCAGAATTTATCTATTGATTTACTCTAAATGTTCAATTATTAAGTCTAATCCTTAAGGATATGCTATTTTTATATGTTTGTTTCATTTAACATTGACATATTTTTGTATAAATATAGTTTTTAGTGAGTTAACCTAAATCGGGTTTTCTATTTCTTCATGGTTCTAAGTACCTATACAATAGTAAATAAGAAAAGAAGGCAACAGAAAATTAATGTACTATGTTGGGAGGGTGGAAGAGAGATATTAAACAGCAAACATTTTAGGCACTACGTTATCAAAATCATAAATGTTTACCTCTGTAGCAAGGAGGGACTTCACAAGTTCGGATTGAGAAGACACTGCAGAATCTCAAAACAGATTAACGATATTAAAGATCCATAACATGATCAAGCACCCAAATTAAGAAAAAATAAAACCAATTACCTTTGATGGGGTCTCCATTCAGAAAAGCACCTTTTCCATGGATGCCAGTGAACATCTACATATCAAACCAAAACATTATGTTACACAGACTTGTATGTAATTGTCAGTATGTACCAAATAGAACCTAGCTTATACGGACTTGGATGGAGTGTCCAATTGGACACGGTGTTTTGAAGAGCTCAACACGAGTACTTCTCAATATTGCCTATTTACACTAAAATGAAGTTTCTAGTACCCAAACCCTTGTCCGAATGTCGAGTATCAGACACGGGTATTTTAGGGTAAAGTGAAGAGTTCATGTAACATAGAATAGAACATGAACCTCTAACTTATTAATATGCTAGGGGGAACAAAGTACAAAAGAGAAAACAAACAACTATTCAATTAATCAACAGGTAACTGATAGGATCCAGACACACTCCAACTACCACAAAGTGCATTGGGTAAATGCATTCTTATAGTACAAAAGTTCTCACCTCATTCATGATTGGATTGTAAACCACACCTACTGTCGGGACCTTTCCAATTGTAAGACCAATTGAAACACACACAAAGGGGAACCTACAAGTCATAACATTGGAATACTTTGTTAACTAAAGTCGATGTATAATCAAGAAGATTTAATTACAACTTACAAACTTATCATGAAAGTTAGGCAATTACCCATGCACGAAGTTAGTTGTCCCATCAAGAGGATCAACTATCCATGTTGGTTTGTCAGTCAACTCCGTTACACCATTGGCTGCGGTTGTTTCTTCTCCAATGAACTAATAATATGAACAAAGATTAAAAAGTTATGAAAAATAGGTCAAGAATTTCAATTCTGTGAACCAAGACCAACCTTAACATCTCATATGATGAATGAATTAATCTGTGAAAAGTTAGTTCACCTTATGACTAGGGAGATGTTGCTTGAGATGATCGAATATGAGATCTTCACATGCTTTGTCAGTTTCCGTAACCAAATCTACCTGTATTGGGAAACAAGAAAGTCTGGAAGAGGTATTAAACTGTTATTTATTCAATAGTGCACATAAAAAGAAATTTGAAATTCTGGTTTTGAAGTTTTGTTACATAGAGTAGCGGCTTTGCAAAATTTTAATAAATGTCACTTTTTCAACATACTTGATTTGGACCCTAAAAAATATTGTACCAACAACATAGAATCACAGCTTTCATTTTTGAGGAGATATTATAGGCTTATAGTATTGTAGATCCAAATATAAGATAAGCTCAACCAATTAGTATCTTAACGTATATATGCCCAACAATGACCATCATCAACATCATTTTACATTTAATTTTTTTAAACATTTTGTTTTCTTTTTCTAGTAGAATTATTGTTTTCTATAAATAACTTCTAAATCATCTTCCCCCTGAGCCCAACCAACAATGCCTTAAAAGTCGTTGTCTGCCCAGTCTCGACTTAATAACTTCTCAAAGTAGGGCTTACTCTTGTCTTTTACAAAATTCCCTCACTTTTTTCATACAAACACAACCAATTACCCACCCCAATTCGAGTCACGCCTCACCTTTGTAGGTTGACAGGAGAAAACACTTAGGTAACAGCTATTTACTTTAATATTCCAACAACTGATTGGCCATTCACTGACCTCTAGTACATCTTTTTTCATTCATTAAGCGTTAAAGGGACCTACGATAAAGTTCTAAATCTAGAATCTTTAAAATATCCAGCTAATTATAGTACTATAATGCAATGTCATTAACTGTACCCTATATTTGGGGCGAACCAGGACGCTCGTGTGTCATATGAGCACAAATAAGACCCTAATACACAAGTTTGGAACCAAAAAACTTAAACTATTAGGTCTTGGGCTCATTCAAGCATATAATAGTCTTTCTCTCTGTTATTATTTCTCCAATGTGTGTTGCATTCATCATTTCAAAAGTTTACCTTCACTTGAACACTTATCCTCAATCATCAGGGTAACAATTCATGGATAAACTACTCACGACTTCTTTTTTTCCATCATTAAGAGCCTTTGGATCCTTTCATTGAGAATTCAACATCCTTCACCCAAAAGCTTAGGTCTTGGGCAGTGACGAAGTTGCATAGGATTAAGTGGGGTCAATTGACCCCGCTGATTTTTTTTTTATTTTTATTTTTTTGTTTTATAATATATGACAACTTTAGAAAATTATACATGTAATATATAAATTAACTACACTGAAATTTTATAAATTTTCAAATATAAAGAGTTAAATTGAAAATTTATAACTTGCTCAATCCCTTATTACTCCTACTCCTTTATATATGCATCTCCCTCTAGTTTACTTAAATAATCTAGTTTATACTATTTTTTTTAAAAACAATTAAGAAATCAAGTATTTATGAACAAATCCGTTATTAGAAAAGCCTATTAGGGATCAATATGGTTTATATGTACATATATAATGTTACATTTTATTATGTTATCATTGTAATCAAACACATCTGTAATATATATTCAACCCAAAGTGTAAAATTACCCAAGAAATTTGGCTTGGGGAAGCTGCACCCGAACTCCCGTCAATTTATATATAGCCTCGCTATAATTTTGACCCCACTGAAATAAAAAGCTGGCTTCCTCACTGGTCTTCAGCACATTTAAGTATATAAATAGTCTTTCTCTTTTATTATTTCTCCCATGTGTAACTTTAAGTCAATTGTGTATCCTAACTCTTACTCAAATTAAACCAATCAATTTCTTCCTTAGAAAAATTCCCCTTCAGAGTCAGTCTAGCCATAACATATCCCATTACACACTAATGCCTCTTTCAAAAATGGTACTCTCAAAACCAGAAATTGACATAGTTAATTGGTAGCTGCCATATCATCATACATATACAACGTAATATCAGGAAAACGATAAAAATTGATTGAAAATACCCGGCCTTTATGCTCCACGTGCTTGGTTTGGTAAAATCCCATACGAATGATCTGCAAACCAGAAATTTAAAAAATAAAAACAAAACAAATTGATTCAGAAAATTGAAGAGGAGAAGTTGAATTTCTAAGTTTGAATTACCTCCCCAGCTCTCTTAGCTGCATCAACTGCAATGGCGAGGTATTCCGCGTGTAAATCTGAATTCCAAACAGATTTTGATTCAGAAAACAAATTTCAATTTGAAAAACAAATACGTATATGTAATTAATTATGCATATGAATCAGGAGGAAGAGAAATAAACGGAAGAGTAAACTCACCATTTTCCGCCATTGTATCGATAGTGAGAATTGAGTGTGAATTTGGTTGTCGCTGATGAGCATTTTATACGTTCCAAAGCAGAGACAGATACCCAATCATGAAAGAGAATTTATTGGACGAATATACCCCTCCCCACATTTTTTCCCCATGAATCATTCTCCAAAAATGAGATGCTAAAATGAAAAAAAATTGAATAAAGATAAGTGCACAATATTTAAATATTATATTCATTTTAAATATTTAAGTATTTAGTTTTGTATATGCAAGTTGTCCAAAAAAATTTATGTCCATATTTGATATGTACATATGTGATAGAAGATATTCCCTCCATAATTTTTTTTTTATAATAATTTTTTTTTTATCATTCGAAAATTTAAAAAAAGTGTTAATGACTCAATTTCTTATTTATTCTTATATTAAATATTAATTTTTTTATCTTACATTTTTTTCATTAAATTTTAAAAGGTTAATATTAAAAATTTATAACTATTTTGGTCAATCAATAAAATATTAATTGTAATTTTTAATTTTTGTGTTTTCTACTAAGATCTCAAATTAAAAAGAAATGGAGGGAGCAATAAAAAAGGGAAGAAAAGGGACCCATGCATTATTGTTTTATTTTACGATTTTTAATTTTACATTAATCGCGATCTATATTTGATATTATATTAGTTGACATATAAATTAATTTCTCTTTTATAAATTACTCTTTTTGGAGAATACATAAAATATTTTACTAGTTTATCAGTATTCTTTGAGGTTCATTTATTCGTCGTATGAGAGAAATTTACGCTATTAAAAGATATAATTATACTTCATATTTATCTCATATAGAATGATCAGTTATTTTGGTGGTGGCATGACTATAAATTTATAGTGTTAAAATTTTAGAATATAGTATTATTTTATATTATCATTAATTAAATTAAAACTATTATATTTATATTATAAAATTTTACATGTCAGACTCTTTTTACGAAGGGAAAGGGATAAAATATAACTCCCTTCTTCTTCTTTTTTACCGTGGCATCTTGGGTAATAACTGTTGAGGGTAATCTAGTCCCTAGGATATAAAGATATGCACGGAATATGCCGATATGCTACTTCTTTATGCTACTGTTTCCCCTCAACTTGGAAAGAGTATGGTATTATTTTGTCCTCTCTGTATGCACAACGTACAAAAAGCGTTTGTAATGTTAGCTTAGCTTTTATAGTATATTTGAAGTTACAAATTTATTGCACTAATTTTATGTATGTTTAATTTAGAATTTTTAGAGACTTAAAATCTTGTTTGTCTTAACGCAACTTGTAGACGTCGCATTTTTACCGTTGACAATTATGGTTTACTTGAAAATGAGAATATCTAGAAAAGAATGACAACTTTTCAAAGAGAGTGATGTGCATGGACCAGGTGAGTAAGGATGAAAAAACTCAAATGCAATTTTTAAACTTCCAATTCACCATACAATTTTTGGTTCGGTAAGTTTGAGAATTGAAAACCACCCAAATCCAAACGTACCAAAATGAACAGTCAATGCAGCTGTATTTATTAATTAAATAAAATTATTTTTAAAATAAGAGAGCACGAGAGGTGAGATAAAAGACACCTCACGCTCTTAAATGAGTTATTGCTTATAATAGCAATGTTATGAAAATTTATAAAAATACGTAATATGAAAGAAAGTACATTCCCTTACACAAATTAACTTCATTTTTGTTCGATAACTCACACAATTATATGCAGTGGCCCCCCCCCCCCCCCCCCCCCCACACCCCTCTTTTTACCTTAAAATAAACTATCAGTAGATGAACAAATTTTTTATGTTCATTTGAAAATTCAAACACTATATAGGCTAGTAAACGAACAACGAGCAGATTTCATATTTGATGTGTAGAAAATAAAATAGAGTTCAACCTAGAAATAGCAAAAAAAATCGTAAAGTACCCAAGCATAATCTAAACAAACCAATTACAAATGTTTTAAAATACTTTTATTTTCAAAACCAATTGGAACATTATATATTAACTTGACTTGCCATAACTTTCTGATGTTTTTCTTAAGATAACCCAAATGTTTAATATATTATACGTACTTGCACTAAGCTAGTTTTAGTTTTAACAATCATATTTTTCTTTCGCTATTCCTGCAAATATATTTAATCTGACATACAAATGATGAACTCAGTAACAAGTTTGTATAGATGATTGGCAACAAATGGAGATACAACATTGCCACGAAGGCTGGAACCGGAAGAATTGATCAATGCAGGATCGCGGTCATCATCTGGGTTCAAGAGAAGCGATTTCCCTAACAACTTGGGCTTTGTCTGCCTCAAATTGTTCATCCTCTGCGACCAATAAAAATCCAAATATATATATAAGAATGATCCATAGTAAATATTTGTTATGAATACTGTTTTAACAAATTATTTTCTCACCATTGAATTAAATATCCAAATGTTAGAATATAAAACCATCCCACAAATTTAGTTGGCGGCATGTTAATTTTTTTATATTTCATCCCATCAACTATGTTAACGGGTAAGTAAAATATAATTTTAATATTTTTTTATATCACCCCGTCAACTAAGTTAGCGGATTGAATGGAAAAAAAAAAAAGAAATTAACATTTGTGCATAACAAGTTATTTAAATAAAAAATAAATAAATTAAAATTAGTACATCCCGCAAACTATGTTGGTGGGATGGACAAAAAAAAATAATAATTTTGTTCGTAGTAAGTGATCGAAAGGGAAAATAAAAAAATTAGTACATCCTGCAAACTAAGTTGGCAAGATGGAGATTTTTTTTTCTCCATCCGGCCAACTTAGTTTGCGGGATGTAAATTTTTTTTTTCTCCATCGCACCAACTTAGCTAGCGGGATATAATTTTTTTTTTCCTCCATCCTGCCAACTTAGTTAGGGGATGTACTAATTTTAACTTCTTTTATTTTTGCTTTGGATCACTTGCTATGCACAAATATTAACTTTTTTTTCCTCTTCAATCCGCTAACTTAGTTGACGGAATGGTGTAAAAAAAAAATTAAAATTACATTTTACTAACTCGTTAACATAGTTGGCGGGATGTAATATAAAAATAAATAAATTAACATGCTGCCAACTAAATTAGTGAGATGATTTTATATTGTAACATTTGGATATTTAATTCAACGGTGAGAAAAGAATTTTTTAAAATAGTATTCATAGCAAACATTTGCTATGAATCTTTTCCCTATATATATATATATATATATGGAGAATGATCCATAACAAACACTAATTATATCTACTATTCCAGCAAACGCATCTGGTACCATTTAAATAATAATCCAAGGAAAGAGATATAATGTCAGTTGTGACGCCTCCAAATCTAGGCCTACACAGCCCAAACTTGAGTCGTCAAAAGATTACAACAAAATTATTACAACAAAGCACAACGTACAACAAAACAGTGTATAATAATAATACACAACTAAGTCTTCACTATTATTGTCACACTATTTTACAACACGTGAAGACTATGATAGCTATTCCTCGGACTCTCACTCCATCTCCCGGCTAGACCCCGTTACGTTTTCATCTCCTGTTGAAAAACAATGGAACAAAAGAAAGGGTGAGCTCAAATAGCCCAGTAAGAAATATCATGACTAAGATAATGACGAATAAATTATTATTAGTCTTCAACAGTTGCGTTCTGAATACAATAGACTACAAGGTTTATATCAAAAACTGTAGTTAAATTCTTAAACAATGTTCAGATCAATAATAGCAGCGGAATGAGCAATCTATTTGAAGAATAATGCAGACTATAATGTCCACTCGCTTCTCTTTTTAGTAAAAATATCATCAACTTTTATCATCTGAAATACCATTAGTCAAGATAATACAACTTCACAGTTCCTGGTCATAATCATGCAGATCAACAGTTCATCTTTGCACTACGGGCCAAAGACATTCAATATAACACCAACGGTCATGATTATACCAGATTCAGCCTTTGGTCATAATCATACCAACCAACAGTTCATCTTTGCACTACGGGCCAAAGAGAACATTCACCACGTGCCATAAAAGACACCGAACAGATGTATCGCCTTTAACCTAATATATCGCCTTTAACCTATCATCTGTTCAACAATTATATCACATCTGTGCCCCCGGCCACAGATATTCACAACAGCTTGATTCTTGATGATTAATACAAATAACAGTGATACAAATGATGAACAGAAGAACAGGATAAACAATAAGTATCGGAAGTTTACTTTGTGCAGATTCAAATAATGTCCAAATTGCCAACATGATGTGGAGTGAAATTTAAAAATGATATTCAAGATCCACAGTTCAGAATAACGATTACAGTTCAATAGAAATGTTCAGAAAATAGGAAGGTTCAGTTGAAATAATGAAATTCAACTATTATGGAACATATAATATTTTCAGGAATTATAGAAGCAATAGTTCCATAATAAGTTTCGATTTAGGTGTATGAAAGAAAATAATATCCCTTACCGTAGCAGGTTTGATTAACAAAAGGTGAAGGGAATTAATATCCCTTACCATAGTAAGTTTGAATAATGGAAGATGAAAAAGATGGTATCCCTTATGAGTATAAAGGAAAATGATATCACTTACGAATATGGAATAAAAGTGTCATGTGATAATTCGTGTAGACAAATTATTTCCACACGAGACAAATAAAAAGGGTTATTCACCAACAGGCGGTAATCCGCGCCGTAAGGTTATTCCCATCAATTTGAATACGAATAGTTATTCACCAAACAGACGATAATCCGCGCCGTAAGGTTATTCCCATCAATTTGAATACGAAGAGTTATTCACCAAACAGACGATAATCCGCACCGTAAGATTATTCTCAAAGATTAATAAGGAATTAATACAAAAGGTTATTCACCAACAGGCGGTAAACCGCGCCGTAAGGTTATTCCCACAATTTAATACATGGAAATAAATGGCACAAGAAAGAAACGATAGTATTTTCGAGAATCAAAGAATGATAATCCCTTCAAGTAAGAAAGAAAATAATATCCATTTATGATGATGAAAAGAGTGATACCCCTTACCTTAACATGTGACTGGATATTGATTTAAATGAGGTTGATCAACCTATATATTTTTAATAAAATTAGTAATTACCACATATAAATTTCAAGGTGTATGATAATTCATATATTATGAATTATCAAAATTATATATATTTAACATAATTTTTATAGTATAATATAACAACTTAAAATAGTTTTTAAAATAATATTTCAAAATAAATCTTCCAAAGAAAGCTTTTAAAAATGAATCTTCTAATAGAAGAGTCTTCTAAAGGAAGATTTGTGAATACCGTGAAATATAGGAATTTATGAAATTACTACTCTTTAATAAAAGACTTACTTGAAAAATTTATGCACTCCTTTTGGCTTTCAAACTCTCAAAATAACCTCACTATTCTCAGAGAAAACTCATAAAATTCTTATAGAAAAATTTTATGTTTTAGGTGTGATTTTTCTATTCAGCAGAGTAAACTATTTATAGGGGAAAAGAGGGCACTGTGCGTGGTTGGTGAGCACGCCAGTGTTGAATTGGCGGAGAGGCTGCTGCGCAAACGTTTTTTTTTTTTAAAATTTCAATACTTGCACAGTAACTTTAAAATTTTCAAAAAGTGAACAGTAATGAACAGTAACTTTTGTCGGCAAATGAACAGTGACTTTCCCGAGATGAACAGTAACTTTCGTCAGTGAATAGTAACTTTTTCGGGAATGAATAGTAAACTCCGGGAGTGAATAGTAATTTTTGAAAAATAATTATATTATTTTTTTTAATAAAACAAAAATACCAATCAGTAATATGACAACTAAAATAATTCTACCACAGTATTAACAATAATTCAAAATAATGCAATGACTACTGTGTCGATTATCAGATCAATAATATGAATTACTATGCATTTGTTACTGTGGCAATTATTGGTTTAATAATGCAACATGTCGTGTAGTAACAATAATGCAAAATACTGTGTAACAACAATTATTGAATTGATAACATAAAATATTATGCAGTGATAATTATTGATGAAATGATGCGCAACAGTTACGGTGTCAATTATCAGACCAATAATATGAGACACTGTGCAATACCGTGTGCTACTGTAGAATACCGTGTGCTACACTGAAATACCATAAATTACCGTATGCTACTATTCTTTTATCACCGGTATTTTAACAGTTAACACCGTTGACTATTTTTATTTAGAAAGGTTACTTCTGTCGTTTTCTATATCCGACAAATATTCCATTGTGGGGTCCACAAATAATTTGTTATTTCGGCGCCGTCGTACGGCACGAATATTCCCCGACCAAGCGAATATTCCCCGACAAAGCGAATATTCCCCGACAAAGTATAATTTGCACGGAACATCCTTAACTTTTAACTTTGCCAATTTAACCACTTACTGTTTCAGAGAAAAAAAATATATATGAAAAAAATTAAATTTATATTTCATAAATTTCGGGGTCTTACATCAGCCGCTAACTTAGTTAGCGGACAGGAGAAAAAAAAAAAAAAATACAAGTCGCTAACATAGTTAACGGATGGAGTATGCAATAATAAATAAAAAATTAATGTACTATCCGCTAACATAGTTAACGGGTGGAGAATGAATATGTTTTTTTTTTTTCTTTTTGTTTGAGAAAGTACCAATTGCAATAAAAAATTTTTAAAAAAAATGTCTTCCACCAACCCGCTAACATAGTTAATGGGTGGAGAGTGATTTTTGTTTTTTTTCTTTTTTATTTGAGAAAGTACTAACTTGCAATAAAAAATAAAAAATAAAAAAAAATCTTCCAACTTGCTAACATAGTTAATGGGTGGAGAATGATTTTTCCCCCTTTTTGTTTGAGAAAGTACCAACTTGCAATAATAAAAAAAAAATTCTTCCAACCTGATAACATAGTTTTTTTTTTTTTCGTTTTTCCAAAGTACCACTTGCAAAAACTAAATAAATAAATAAAATTTATGTACAAGTTGTTAACATAGTTAATGGGTGGAGAATTTTTTGTTTTTCCAAAGTACCAACTGCAAAAAGAAAAAAAGAAAAACAAAAATTTCATGTACAAACCCACTAACCTAGTTCTCGGGTGGAGAATGATATTTTTTTTTTTCAATTGGTACTTTAGAAAAACAAAAAGAAAAAAAAAATACAAAATTCTCCACCCACTAACTATGTTAGCGGGTTAGAAGAATTTTAATTTATTTATTGTAAGTTAATACTTTCTCATACAAAAAGGGGAAGGGGGTGGGGGGGGGGGGGGGGGGACTATGTTAACGGGTTGGAAGAATTTTTTATTTTTTTAAAATTACAGTTGATACTTTCTCAAACAAAAAGGGAAAAAAAAAAAATCACTCTCCACCTGTTAACTATGTTAGCGGGTTGGTGAATTTTTTATTTATTTATTTATAGTAGTTGGTACTTTCTCAATAAAAAAGAAAAAAAAAACATATTCATTCTCCACCCGCTAACTATGTTAGCGGGTAGTACATTAATTTTATTTATTTATTTATTTTTTGCATACTCCACTAGTTAACTATGTTAGCAACTTGTAGAAAAAAAATAAAAAATTTTTTTTGCCCATTAACTTAGTTAGTGGCTTGTATTGTTTTTTTTTTTTTTTTCTCCTGTCCGCTAACTTAGTTAGCAGCTGACATTATATCTCTTTCCTTAAATCATTATTTAAACGGTACCAGATGCGTTTGCTGGAATAGTAGATATAACTAGTGTTTGCTATGAATCATTCTCCATATATATATATATATATATATATATATATATATATATATAATATTAATTCCACTGCCAAGATTGCGAATACAAATATGATTATCAAATGCATTTCTTAGCTTCCCACCTTTATCCATCTTAAAATCAGAAAAGAGACGCAGAAGCTTGCTTCTATTTGCAACTAGTATGCTAATGATGTCTACGGGCTTGTTCTGAGTAGCAGCAAATAACTGCAAAATGTATTCTACCAATTAATGCGGGCCGAAGGAATATTTTGCAAAGAGACAAGCCCATGCCAATATCTAGATAGGTTACCTTGAAAACATGAAATGCTTCTATCTGAATGCTCTTGCTCGATTCCTGTCAAAGGGAAGACAACAATTAATACATCAAGTAAATTTTTGTAAAGAACAGCTTAATTTATCTCGTCAGACTTTCCCCAATTCTTCTGTGCAGGTGGTTGCACTAACATTGCAAGGCAAGCCATGCCTGAACAACACAGATGGAAAAATTCTCAAATTATCCCTTGAACTCACATATTGCATCATCACAGCAGAATTTGAGCGATCCAATAATATATCTCCCAACAACTGTACAATAGAAAATGATTTTAGCAATAATAGATGAAATCCCATGAGTGTCAAAGAAACACATTTCATTGGAGAATCCTGAACATGCTAAAGCTAGTACCTTTATTGAGATAAATAAATAAAAGAAGAAAAGGCTAATGCTAGACAAGGCTTATAAGCTAACTAAATTAATCATTAGCGAATTCTACCACTTTGTCCAAGTTTGACAATTATTCTAATATTAGCATGTACATCCCGTGCAAAGCATGAGATCTTATTTTAGAATTATGGTATTGTTGGTATTTTGTTGTATTTTCTCATAAATATTGAATTTATTAGGTAAAAGGATCCTCACAAGAAATAGTTTTCTTTTAAAATTATATTATTTAAGTAATAATACAATTCTACTTATACTTGAAATATAATTACGCTTATATTTTAGTAATAGTAATAAATTTAATTATGAGAAAAAAAATCTTCTCAAATTATATTGTTTAGGTTGTAATAAAATCCTATTAATATTAGGTAAGATGACTTTATTATTGTTTCCTTACAAAACTATATTATTAAATCTTCTTTTTGACTCGATTGAACCAAACAAATGGTATTATTGTAGAATTATGATATGGCAGATGTTTTTAATTTTATTTTTTAAATTCTTATTGGATAGAATATTTTTTTGAATTTAATTACTAAAGCATATGGTTGGGTAATATATTATAGGTATACTTATATTTTATCTTCACAAGAAAATGATTTCCTTCTAAGATTATATATCTAAGAAATAATGAAAATTCTACTTACACTCAAAGTTATAATAATATTGATATTTTAATAATATTCTACTTACACTATATATATATATATATATATATATATATATATATATATATATAATGATCCAGCAAATGGTTGCTATAGGCACTATTATAGAAAATTCATCTTACAACGACCATAGATAGATCTAACGGTCCAAAATGGGAGTTTTTCCACACTTGCCGCTAGTAATAATGGCAACAGGCAAAAACTTTCTAGCGGCACGTATAATGACACTACTAAACCAATTGATAATAGTGTTCTATATGACCATAAAATCACGTGTCGAAGGATGTATGAGAGGGTAAGGATAGGGGTAAACTTACGTCATCCCAAATTAATGCAATAATATACAACCAATGAGAATTAAGAAATGCCCAAAAAACATTATTGCATAAGTGCGGCCTGCGGGTTTGGAGTTTTTACCCATTGAAAGATGGCGACTAGAGACAAATATCTCACTTAAACTGTGGAGAGATTACCATTACATTGGAGGATGTGCATTTTCTTTTTGGGTTGCCGATGTTGGAAAAACCTTTAACTTGTTCCCTATTTGACACTCCCTTGACCCGTTTTAAGGAATGTTTTGGGTCGGCCGCCATCCCCGAATATGAGACCAAGAAAAAGAAATGTTATTTCATTGGCTTGATGAATTTTTTTTCAAAATGTCCTAAGAAAGCAAGGATTAGGTTGGCCGACACACAAAGGCATGCATCCTTTAGTTGTGTGGGGGCAATATTGTTCCTAATGAGGTCAAAAAATACAATATACCCTAGATATTTGTACTTTTTGTGTGGGGCAATATTGTTCCTAATGAGGTCAAAAAATACAATATACCCTAGATATTTGTACGTTGTCGCTGATATAAAATATCGTGTAACGTATGCTTAGGGTGCCACATTGTTGTACTTCTTATACCAGGTTTTGTATACAGCCACTAGAAGAGGTAGTGAGTAGGGCTGAGCAAAAAACAGGTAAAACCTAATAACCAAACCTAACTGAACCAAAAATTTTAACCAAAATATTTTGGTTATTTGGACATTTTCGGTTATAACTATTTTATAATTCGATTTTCAGGTTCAGTTTTAGATATAAAAATTATACTATTCGGTTAATTGAATCGAATTAATTTTTTTTAGGTAAATTAGGCAAGACGAAAGGCTACATGTCAGCCTATTACTAGAAATATCAACATACGCAAGTTCATCACCACAACTTGGTTTGGAAAAGAGCCACTGAACATATTTGATGCTAAATTCAGATAAGTGATGTTTGGCAAAGAGAACAAGGAAGCAAGCGATACTCCACTAAGAAGATTGAATGACAGATCAAGGTGTTGAAGCTAATTTAGTTGGCCAAATTGTTCAGGAATCTTACCCGAGAATGAGTTCTTGCTTTGATTTTTTTCGTTTGACAAAAATGGAACTTAATTTTGAATATTAATCAAAATAACCGAATAGGAAAATTGGTTATTTGGTTACCTCATAATTCAGATATTAAAATTACATAAATTATGATTTTTGGTTATAATCAAATAAACTATTTGGTTCGATTATAACCGAATAATCAGGCCTAGTAGTAAGTTTATTGATGAATGTGTCACATTGTTACAAATTTGGGCATACAAGTGGCTATTAGTTGGAAGGGAAAGATTCTCAATTTTAGTTACCTATAGCAAGGGTGTGGGCAGACTTTGCTAATCACAAATATCCCAATAGACGAAATAATTCACATCATCATCTACCATCCTACCCCAGAGAGTTGATAGGAAACCTATGTGGGAGATAATTTGACAGCCTTACATGAGAAGAGATGATGTTTTGACGGGGTTTAATTTTGATGGAAGGTTGGTGGGATCCGCTTAGATCCCTTTGATTCATTTTGATATTGTAGAATATCAAATATCGAACCGAATCATGAGCCAGTATGGGTATTTGCAAGAGATTCAGTCTTCGGCGAAAAATCACGAGGTGCTTAGAAACCCCAAGTAACTTAGATTCGACATTGACAATAACATGGCCTTTAGGCAAGCGTATATTGCTCATTGGGGCCTTTACATGATTTTCAGGGTCAGATCTTGTAGGCTTCAGATAAGATAACTATTGACACATGAAGTTGTATAGTAGGATTACACGTAAACATATGCATCGGCCTCAACGCGAAGGAAATCTTGACACTTATGAAATTCTGTCTGTATAGAATTAGCATCACCTAATTAACATACTAAGCAAGTTAATTGTTTAAATCTTTTTGAAATATATATATTCTTTCGTATTTATTGATGCTAATGCTTCTTGATGTAGAACATATTTAAGATGAAGAACTAATGGAAAACTACGGAAAAATAAACTAGGATTTAAATTCCACAATTAAATCACTAGGGTCTCTCAAGTGTATCAACTCCATGAATCAACACTAAGATGGATAAAATACCTATCAACTTTAATATCAACAGTCTCCAAAATAATGAACTATTACAATGCTTAAATAGAAAAGCCAATACTTGGGGAATGGGGACCATGTAAAAATCCTAATTTAAAAAAAAAAAATCTCTTAGCTAAAATTTATTACTATAATAGAACTCTCCTAATTAAAATCTACTACTATAATTAAATCTTCCAAAATACACCGGCTAAGGGCTTGTCAGATACATAATTGTCTGCCATTCATAAGCCTCAACATGTATATAAATAGATTACAAAATAGGCCTACAGTTGACATCCCTAACTGCCATTCAAATTCAAGCACACAACTGCCTACAACAACTATGTCTGATCCACAATTTCAAATTCGAATTTAAGATGAACCAGCATGTGTTTGGATGTTGTTTGAATGTATCAACACCCATAATTGTCACTAGCCCTGTGTTTGACCCACGAAGTCAACCCAAATCTTTGTTGTCTCAGCCCATAAATTTGCCCAACATGTGTCACAATGCCTTACCAATCTAGCCCACACGAAATTCTAACCAAACCAAGCACTTGCCTAAGGTGCTGCCCACAAAGAATATGCTTATGTCTATATTGTTCTTGCCCAATCATGCCCAACCCATGAAAGAGTCTTTGATTCAATTCAAGCCACCAATTTATATGCTAGCATTATTGTTAGGGGAACCCAACAATACCTAAACATGCCCCACGCATAGGCCATAACAATGGCCTGGGTGGACTTCACAGACCACCCCTCCCCTATAATAAACATTACGAAAGTTTTCAATATGTAACCTACAAATAATTTGTTTGCTTGAAGAGTTAGATGTATGCCCCCTAGGTACATCCATTTAGCCAAATGCCCTACCACGCGCATTGATTGTCAAGGGTGCCTTGTCCACACGAGTTGAGTGTCAAGGCCAAATCTTGGCATGCCATCTGGCCATCCCACATGCTAAGCCCATGTCAACCCACTAAAGGGCTAACAGGTACCCATTTGAATAAAAAGTAAGCTCAAAGGTCTATTCCTCCACGTGCGTGAGAATACAGAAGGTTGCAACGGCTCAGTAGAGGAATTTACAGACCACGAGCTCGTGAACATAGGGGTTCACGCTAGGTAAGTAGATTTTTGATTTTATTTATTATGTATTCTATGCTTAATTATTTGTAAGGTTTTTTAAGTATTTTTAGTGTTTTAGGTAATTTATTTAATTTTATGCATTTTTATGTATTTTTATAATTTTTAGTTTTTTATGTTATTTTTATTTATTTATAATTTATTTTTGTTGGAAAAATGAATCTTAATGGCAAAACGGTAATTAAAGAAGCTGCTAGTGGCATTTCTGTAATTATTGGATGAAGCTGGTTCCATGCCATGCACGCATGGCTATTGTAAAATCAACATATGAATAGGAACGACACCGTTTTGCCGTTGAAAATGATCAGGGCAATGCATTGCACCATGCGTGGGGTTTGTTGGGTTACTTAAATGCAGCGCCATGCACGAAACTTTTCAGGAAGAAATAAGATGCATGAATTCCGGCAAGCTCAATGCTTCCTATTTTCTTTTTTGTGTGGGACCCCTGTTTAAGCCATATTCCTTTATTCTAGATTTTGCAACATGCTCGTGGGATTTGCAAGCCAATAAATTAAAAGAAGCCAGAAGCAACAGAGTACAACAGAGATATATGACATTGGTTTACCCAATGTCGATCTGAATGATCATCTTATGAGCTTTTTAGAGATATATGACACTTTCAAGTACAACAGAGTCTCAAAAGATGCTGTTAGACTTTGGTTATTCCCATTCACATTTCGGGACAAGGCGAAAAGTTGGTTACACTTGCTGTCACTGGGGTCCATCACTACTTGGCTCAAAAGTTCTTAGTGAAGTTTTTTTTTCACCAACTAAGACCGTAAAAATGATAAACGGCATCACATCATTTGTGTAACATGATAGAGAATCGTTGTATGAGGCGTGGGGGCATTTCAAAGATTTGTTGCAGAGATGTCCACACCATGGAATATCCAAATGGCTTCAAGTTTAAACATTTTACAATGGGCTATTCAGTACAACAATGACTAGTATAAATGCTGCTGCAGGTGGTGCTTTAATGGCGAAGAACTTCGACGATGCATATGACTTGCTAGAGACTATGGCAATAAACAACTACCAATGACTTTCTACGAGGATTAATCAACCAAGGGCGGCTGAGATATATGATATAGATGCAGTTATTGCATTAGTTGCGTAGATGACATCACTTAAGAAGACTTTGGAGTCACTTGCAAAGAATGTGCTGCCTATTCAGCTTGTGGCAATGATTTGTAATCTATGTGCTGAGAACCATTCAATTAATCAATTTAGAATCAGTTTAATATATTAGGAACTACAACCAGTAACAAGTGAACAATAATTCGAGTTACTATCACCATGGGGTGAAGAATCCTTCTAATTATTCATGGAGAAACAATCAAGCTCAATCCTTTGCTCCTAGACCATCGTATCTACCCGAATTTCATAATCAACCTCTTCCGCAACCAGAAAAATAGTCAAACATGGAGGAGGTGCTGGTTAAGTTCATGACTCAAGTTAAGAAGAATATGAAAAGTCAGGTAGTATCAATTCGCAACCTTGAGAATCAAGTTGGACAGTTGGCTAATGCTATTAACAGTCGACCTTAAGGTGCTTTGCTAAGTGATACAGAGATAGATTCAAGAAAGGAAGACAAAGAACAATGTAATGCAATCATGCTTCAGAATGGTAAGGAATTAGTAAACGTTGATGGAGAAAATTCGAAGAGGTCAAATCTGGACATGGAAGATGATGACAGTTAAGCTAAAAAGAAAAAGATTTAGAATAGGCTGCATAATAGGAAAAATGAAGAACAAGCTGTGAGTTCAAATTATAATAAGTAGAATCAGTTTGTTCGTCTATACTGTTTCCTTAAAGATTTTAAAGGCAGAAATTGGACAAGCAATTTTTAAAATTCCTAAAGGTATTCAAGAAGTTGCAAATCAATATTCCCTTCGCAGATGCATTAGAATAAATGCCTAGCTACTTGAAATTCGTTACGAAAATCTTATTAAAGAAAAAGAAGCTAGGTGATTATGAGACTGTGGCTTTTGCGGAAGAGTGCAGTGCTATATTACAAAAGAAGCTACCACTAAAGCTGAAAGATTTGGGTAGTTTCACAATTCTATACATTATTGGGAGCCAATTTTTCAATCAATGCTTATGTGATTTGGGAGCTAGCATAAATTTGATGCCTCTATCAGTTTATAAAAAGCTTGATTTGAAGGAAGCGAAGCCCACCCATGTTACCTTACAGTTGGCAGATAGGTTATTTACTTATCCAAAGGAAATTATTGAAGATGTGATAGTTAAGGTGGATAAGTTTATCTTCCCTGCAGATTTTATTGTGCTTAATTTTGAGGAAGATGCAAAATATACCTATCATTCTTGGGCATCCGTTTTTAGCTACGGGTAGAGCTTTAATTGATGTACAAAAAAGTGAGCTAACAATGTGAGTTCAAGATGAAAATGTGACATTCAAAGTGTTCAAGCCCATGGAGTTCCTGAATGATCATGAAGAATGCAATAGGGTTGATCTTGCTAAAGGAATAGTCAAATATGCGGTGGATGCACATGGGTTTCAATGGATGAAGAAAGATGAACTCAAGTTTGGGGGTTGTCAATCTCGTGGTAAGGTCAAACAAATAATAAAACAATGGCTTCCAAAACGGTTCATCAAGCATAAGTTTGATTCGGGCTAAGAAAATGGAGCAGTCAGACTAAGACTTTAAAATAAACATTTATTAGGAGACAACCCAAGTTTTAGTTATTATTATTATTATTTTTATTTCTAATAGATTTCTTAGTAGGCAAATATATATATATATATATATATATATATATATATATATATATATATATATATATATATTGTCTTAGGTCATTCAGGTCTTTGCAATACACTCCAAACTTAGCAGATGATGAGAAAATTGCTACATCTTCAGCGAAGTCTTCTGTTTTTAATTTTTTTTATTTTATACATTAAGGATAATGTCTGTTTTAAGTTTGGGGGTGTTGGTTAGTTTTTTTTTTTTTTTAGTAGTGAAGTTTTAAAAAAATTTAAATTTTTTTAGATTTTATTTTGTTTTGAATTTTGTGGGTATATTCACTGCAAACCCTCACAAGACACAACTCGCCCACTTGAGATAACCTTAGGGTTTAAAAGCTTGTTGCACAAGCTAAGTGCAATCGTGTATCCTACAAAAATGGAGCAGTATTATTTTTAGGATGAGTCACCTGGGCAATGACTTTTTAAAAAAAATAAAATTATGGCCAAAGATAAGAATTTTATTAATTATTTGACAACTTTTGGAATAGGGATAGATTTGGCATAGTCTGAATTTTAGATTGTTGTCAGTTATCACTTTGTTTGAAATTCTTTAAATTTTATGCACATGTCCATTTGTTTGAGCTAGTTTTAACTTAAGCAGATTTATATGGTTAGATGTTTGTAAATGATATAAATAGCCTCTATAGCCATTATAACTTATTTGATAATGTCTTAAATAAATAAAATTATAAATAACTGCTTAAATGTCCATCAAATGAAATATTGATATTTATGTTGTAAAATATGATGGTTATAAGCAGCTTCACTAGTCAATTTTTGTGGCCTTTGTTACTTGAATTAGTAAGTCCTTAGGGGTATATTTACACCTAGTGTCCTAAAGTCAACTGGTTTGGGAGTTATTGGTCAAAAGTTCATTACATGGGTAACTTTGAAAAGCCTAAGAAAAATAAAAATTACACAAATCAAGAGTAAAAGAGAAATATATATATATATTTTGAAAAATTATGCATAAAGAGGTGGAGCGTAAAACACAATCGTGGGTTGAAAGAATAAAAGAGATGTGTGAAAGATAAGTATATAGAGTTTTGTTGTATATCTTTTATGAGGTAATTAATGACTTGAGCTTATATGAGTTTTTGCTAGTTTGATGCATTTAGATTCATACACACACACACATAAAGGGTCATGAGTAAAGTAATACTAATAAACGTGTTGAAATTTTGGGTGATGCATTGTTCTGAATTTTTCCTTGAGTCATTTAATTAAATCTTTGAGGCTAATGTTGAAATTCCTATTGATTCATTGTTTGAGCAGCTTGAGTTTTTTTTCCTTGAGGGTAAACAAATGTTTAAGTTTGGGGATATTTGATAAGTGAATTTTATACCTATTTATTGAATATTTTTATGCTTAATAATTTGTGAGTTTTTGATTATTTTTGGTATTTTATGTGATTTTATTATTTTTAAATTATTTTTTGTAAGAAAAATAAAGGAATTGAAGCTTAGTGACATTTCTGTAAAAATGAGGTCCAGATTCGGCGCCGCAACGCCCAAAATAGTGAGGGAATTGGTGTCGTAGCGTTCAAAGCCGGTCTTGATGTTCTACATATACGGCGCTGCCGCACCATATTAACAAAGGATCTCGGCGTTGCCGCGTCGGGTTGGGAAATCAGCCAGCGAGGAACGAAATTTGCACGAGATTTTTAATAAATTGGATTCCTATTTACTTTCTATTTTCGTATACTCTTAGGATTTGTTATGTAACTATATATATATGATTTGAGGCATAATTAGAGATACATAGAGTAGATTAAAACGTAGAATTTAGATTATTATCAGAGCTGAAGAAGGATTCAAAGCAAGAATTGCAAGGATTGAAGATTGGAGCTTCAGAGATTATGCTTATTATCATATTTTTCTCTTTAAACTCTATCTGTTATTTTTGTAATTTGGATTTGATGGATTATTATATGATGATAATTTCTTTTTCAGTTATGAGCTAAATTTTATTTAAGATTGCTATGGAACCTAATGTGTTGTTGAATTAATTTATTTCCTTTTTAATTATTATAAACTATATATGCATTATTTATCATATTTTGTGCATTCATGTATTAATAAAGTGCACGTAATTAATGGGATAATCTATATAAAACTGATAGATGGATTATAGGTTTAGGTCTGGATATGATAACATATATTCATGTATCTGCATGTCATGGATTCATGATTAGTATATAGGATATAGATATACATATGTATCTTATGTAACTTTAAAGAGAACATGCTTTTCAATTCCTTGTAAATTTAATTCAAATAGAGATATAGTGATTTATTTAACTAGAATGTTCTTTTTAATTTTATTCCTATCGTGGTGGATTTAGAATGATTTGTTTGTATGTCATTGAGAGATGCATATAAATACTATAATGAAGTCTCGATTAACAATTTGATATAAGTGATTAATTAAAAAGGAAGTGAAGAGATTAATGAAACATTGAGAGAAGTTGTGATCTTAAGACTTTTAATCTAATTTTAATCATTGATATTAGTTTAGTTTAGTGGTTAATTTAGTTAGTTTTTTTATAGTCAAATTTAGTTGTTTAAATAAAATAATATTAAGGGTTAGTAATTGGTAATTATTATTATTTAATTATTTGTGGGAATGATACCTTGTTTTTTGATATATTGCTATTTGATCGCGTATACTTGCATGTGAATCTTTAGTTAAAAATTGGCAAACAATACCCCATCCGACTGTCGATGGTATAACAATCCCTTGATAATCGCATAGTTTTGCAATTATAAGAAAGGCATGTGTCGTCTTTTGCTTCCAATTGGTGAGCTATGGCGTACTCCAGTCGTCCACCACATCTTTAGGGAAGGGTTCTAGTAATGTTCAGGGAAGTCTTTTTGCTGATGTTCACCCTTAAGTTTGGTCATGTGAGCTCTTGATGCCATAGTCGCAAGGGCATTCGACTGGTGATTCTTAATTTTTGGCACATACTCTATAGTGATTTCTTTGAATCCATCCATCACTTTTTGGGCCACAATACGATAGGGAGCAAGGATTGGCTCCTTTACGGTGAACTGCCCCTTGACTTGTTGGACTATCAAGGTGGAATCTCCTTACACTTTGAGAGATGTCAATGAGAGTGTTAAGTCCTTCAAAGCTAATATGGCCATATAAGTGCCTAGATGGCTTCCCAAGTGGGGTATGTCAAGAGCGATTTTTTGAAAGAGACCATATTTCTTGATACAGACAAATCCAGGGGTTAATCATCACTAATTATGATTTAGTTAAGATAATTATCCCCCTAATTTATACCTGAAATACAACAATTATTTAACCGCAAATCTAATATAACACAAATAGGATTTTCTAGGTTAGTTATGGGGAATTTCTACTTATAAGAAACCCTCTCTAATAACTTATAATTCAATTAGGGTCAAAACACCACTAATAATAAACTAGGATGCTTAAAGAGTCTCAAAATGAAGGAATAGTCATCAACTAATCAAGTTAAATCACAACAATTCAAAAGGAAAAGAAAAGAAGAAGATAAATGAAATGGACCTTTAGAGAAATAGTTTTTCAAACTTTAATTGCCTTCTCTCCTTTCCTAGCCTCCAATTGAACCCTTGATGATATATTTAAGTGACTTTGGGTAAAAAAGATGAATCTAATGCTCCAAGCTTTTTCTAGAGGATTTTTCACCTAATTGCGAGTGTTTTCTCTCTATTTCTTCCTTTTTCTCCTTTTTTTTTCCTTGCAAAAGAGAAAAATGGCTTGATATAGGAATAGGGGTCAGGTGCCACTAGGGGTGCACAAGAAACCGAAAAAAATTAAAAAATCGACCGAACCATTAAAAATTCAAACCAAAAAGCACAAAATCGAAAAATCGAACATTGTAAAATCGAAAAACAGAGACTAGTTCGACCGATTTTGGTTTGGCTTCTCAAAAAATCAAAATCAATCGAACCGACCGAATAATTTAAAATTATAATATAATTTATATACTTTTCTAATAAATATTTATTTTAGTTACGAAACTTAAGATTTAATAAATGTAAGTTAGTTATGACAATTAGTTACACAATTACATTACATGTATAATGATATACACACTTGATTTTAAATTAAATTTGAATACAATATTTTAAACTTAACCACGTATGCTTAAGTTTTAATAATCATCTCTTCTCTTATGCTTAAGTTTTAATAACCAACTAAACCGATTAAACCGACCGATTAAATCGATTACCGATTTACGAAGTAAAAATTTGGACGATTTTGGTTTTTAATTTTTTATAATGACTTAAATGATTTGGTTATTTTTTTATCAACTAAATCGACCAAACCGACCGTTGTGCATTCCTAGGTGTCACCATACTAGCATCAAGGCCCTAGGCACCAGTATGTACGTCCCCCCACCTCTTGGTTCTTTATCTCATTCACTCAAATGGTCATATTTTGTAACCCAGAAGAATTATAAAATGTGTCACCCTAATTCAAAAGGCTCGTTTAGAGATCTTCATAGAGGTAACAAATTTGAGCCTATTCAAATTTATTAAGAGGAAGAAAAAAAGCTACAACCATCTTATTATGACCACGGGTGGTACTTTGGGACCTCCTTTTTGCACTTTAGTACCCTAAGGTAAATGGGGGCTTTCCAAGTAATTTTCTTTACCTTCGTAAGTTATCCCTTGATATCTTCAATTTTATCATGAATTTACACTGTTGCCCTCCTGTTACAAGAAGCCAAGAATATACGCAAAATATGGATGTAAATAGTGGCATATATAATTGAACCTAAGTGAAAAAATTTCAAAGTTTGATTACCTAATTAAAAAAAATTAAAAAGACAATCACCGAAGTGGAAAAATGTCAATAGTTAAGGGTACTAATTTATATTTAAGTCTTATATTAATTGTTGGTTCTCATATTTTTTTTGTTAGACATGGACCTTAAAAAAATACTTATCTTAGAAATTCATGGTACACAGCCATAAAAATGCATAAAGCAAAATTATAGAATGCATAAAGCAAAATTAATGAATACATCAAACATGTAGGACTAGCCACAATTTGGTAAAACCTATATATATCATGTGTTTTTCCTTTTATGTTATTCACCTAATTTTATGTAAGATTGTATCTATTACTCAATTTTAAATCTAACAATATGCAAGTTCTCTAGCCTTATTGTCACAAATCTGAGTGTAGTGTCCAAAAAGCATCAATCTTTTAAGAAGTCTTGTATCCACCTTGGCTCAAATAGAATTTCCTCAACTCAAAGGTATTTTGAACAGATTTTGTATACTTATAACAGCCCTAAAATTCCAGGGTGAACCTCTTGTACAAAAATTACTATAACAAAACAATAACACTAATAATTAAAAATTATAGGCAAATATATTACCAAAGAACGAAAATTGAAATATACATTTATACCGTTATACATCGCTTGAATTTAATTTCCCCTATAATATGACTACAAATATATACTAAGCCTCCGTGTATAGGCACATTCTTGACTTAATCACCCAAAAATTATCTGATATTTAAAAGAAATTGGAGAGTCATATGTACTAGCTTTGCCAAGTGTTATATTGCTGCTTATCAGTCCCAAAAACAAGTACACCTGCAAAATAAAACATAACTTAATCAATCAGATATGCAATTGATAATAGTAGAATTATAGTACTCCCTCCATTTGAAATATTTTCAAATGTAACACTGATATGAATTAATTATAATATTAAACAACACAATTAAGAAAATTGAAAGCTATGTATATAGTATTACTAATTATATTATTTATTATTTTCAAAAATTAAATAATCACGTTAATTTTAAATTTAAAAAGTCAAACTTGATCTTATTTTGAAACAGACAATATTAGAGTTGAAATAACAAATGTCGATCACTTACCAAGAGTAGTCATCAAAATTGATAATACAAGAATTCCTGCAACTTTTAGTGGCGCTCCGACCTTAATCATATCTTTGATATCGATGTGTTCAGTTGTGAACCCGATAATATTTGAAGGAGTTGCAGTCGGTAGCAAGAAAGCGAATTGAGCTCCAATAGTTCCGGGAACCATAAGAAGTAGCGGATGAACGTGCATAGTTTTGGCGATTTGTATAAGAAGATGAAGAATTAGGGTTGCGGTGGCATTGTTTGATGTGATCAACTCGGTGAGCATTCCGCTTATGAGACCAACAGCAGGGGCAATGGCTAAATATGGGACTTTCTCTAAGAAACTTAAGCTTTTCGATAATTCATCTGCAAAGCCACTTGTTCGAACTCCATTAGCTATGGCAAAACCTGCTCCTAGTAGTAATATGATGTCCCATGGCAATTTTTTGCATTTGTTCCAATCCATCAATTTCTCTCCTGGCTGCTTCTTGCTTGGAATTATGAATAATAAGGTTGCCATCATCACCTAAACAGTTGGATAATAATTATGATGTGATACATTCGTTATGTACGGTCATCAAAGAAAATAATGGGATAAAAAATTTCACCCGGATTATAATTGAGTCCCTGATGTATTAAATTATCAATTCTTTTGATTTGGACTTCTAAGTACGGTTAAGTAATCACCATAGACCCAAAATGGTAATCTTATAGGATTCTTATCCGGAAATGACGGCGCGACAATTTTTTCAGACAAAAATTAGACTGAAATTTCAAATTTGGGTCGATAACTTGAAAATACTTGAAGGTCCATATCGGAAGAATTGGTACTTTAGGCGTCAGGGGGCTCATGAATTATAAAACAGGTTGAACTTCGAGGGATGAAAGTGTTAAAAATAATACACCTACAAAAGAATTCAACATAAAGATTCAAAAGAGCAGATATAATGTCTTTTTGTATCTTTACTTGAGGAGGGAAAGGATACGAGCGAGAGAGTTGAAACTGTCATTTGAGCGGGTTGACAGACGTGGTACCTCATTTTGTTAGATCTTTTGTTATATTCATTTGTAAGTAAAGAATTACTCTTCTCAGAATCCCTGCCTCGATTCTCAATACCTTTCGGAGATTATAATTAAAACGTATTGTAACTATGAACTGATCGATTGTCGTTTATTATTGTCTTGGACTAGAAGTAGAGAGTTTTTTATATTGTTTTTCGCAGAAAATCAAAAATTAGGACGTGTGTTCATAATTAAAAAAATTATTAAAAATTATATTCGTGATCAGGTGGGCCGATTCCTATAAATTCACCATTTAGGTGGTGTGGTTAATAAATCTGGTTTGTTTGCAGTTACTGTACACACTTAAAGGTCGCCTTTATTATTAATATTACAAAGACGACCGAAGTGGTTGGTGCACTATAGTGCTAACTATAGTAAAAGTATGTAGGGTTTTTTAAGTTGACAAGGAAAATGTTACTAGAAAAAAACTTGAATTTTTTTGGGTGAATATAATGGGATGAGATAAGCACAGTGCTCTTACCGGAGATAATTGATCTGTTTTTAGGAGTTATAGTACATGAATGGTGGTGGATTGATGTGGTATAAATAATGTTAATTATTTTAGTGTTCCTGAAATATTGTTACGTAAGTGTTCCAGACCAATTACATGTTGAAACAACAGTTTACAATTGATCTGGATAACACGTAATAATATTTCATGAGCACTGAATTATTTTTCCAAAGTGAGACGGAGGGAACATTATATATGTGTTACTACATTTTAATACTCACACTAACTGTTCCATCACCGGCTCGCCCGTCGAAAAATGATCCCCATCCAGGAATATCATCGAATATATTTCTTGTCATCCACAAAACTATTAGTATCTGCAGCAAAAGATCTCGAATTAATTACTCGTAATAAAATTTATAAAAATTTCTTATTATAAAATATCACTTGTCCAAAGTTATATTATGGAATATGTATCGCACCGAAAATACGGACAATATAATCTTTTCAGCAAAAGTCATTGGACCTGCCCTTATAACAATACAAGTCATGAACACAATCAGGTTATTTTCAGGCACATTATTAATAAACAGAAGCTAAATTTGGAAGAGAATTAACTTGGGTTTACCTAACAACTCAAGTTCCCTCTTCAAATGGGCTTTGTCCAAATAAGCCGATAGAACCCGATCCGACCCGCTCGGGCAATAAAACCAGCAAAGAATACCCCACATAGTTACAAAAATCAACAAAGCCAAAGGAAACGCAAAAAAGAACCAAGTGTTGAAGCTAATAGAAGGTGCTGAAGGAAAGTAACTCTTCCACATCCCAACCAATATAAGATTGACACCTGTCCCAGTGAGCGTGCTCATCCCTCCAACCGTCGCAGAGTATATCACCCCCAGAACCAGCGCTTTGCAAAATTTGGTAATTACGACGTCGGATTGGTCTGGAGACTCTGGGCCCGATGGAAACTTTTGTAAGATTCCAGTGGCAACTGGCATCATCATGAGAGTTACTGGCGTGTTGTGCATCCACATGCTGACGAATGCGGTTGTGCCACATATACCCAGGAGTAGCAGGCGCGGTTTCAGAGGATCACCGCAGAATAGGAGGGTTATCTGGCCACAAATAATTGACACCAAACCCACTAAGGGATTAGATTATGCTCAATTATGGAGATGGACAAAAAAATACTGAGCATGCGTGTCCATTTTCAATCATTTCAGTCTCACATTTTAAATTTTTAATAGGCTTGCCAACTTGTGCACGTCAAATTTGATTAAAACTCAAAAATTGTCTTATAATCATTGACGAAGCCATAGTTTTTATTTAGTGATATCAAAATATGTTATAAATAATTTTACGAAAATTTGAGAATAATATTTTGAGTTAATTTTTTTAAAATAATTTTATACTTTCTGATTATATATATAAAATATATATTTAGTTATAATAATAATAATACAATAAATAGTAATATTATATATAAACATTTTATTGACCATTAATATACGGTTACAAAATCAATATAATAAATAGTAACACTATATATAAATACCTTATTAATCATTAATACTTTTTTTTAATCACAAATTTGTTTAATAATATTTAATTCCTTAATTATTTAAAAAAATAATATAAATTAAAATATTATTTATTTTAAAAAGATTTAAAGAAAGATGCATGTATAAAAAAGATTAGGAGTGATATGTATTTGAGAAAATTATAAAAAATTTAATTTAATCCCATACATTAGAAAAATTTTATAATGTCAGTAAAATTAATTTATATATTATATTTAATTTATTTATTTTAATTTATCATATATTATAAAATAATTTTTTTTTAGTAAGATCAATTGACCCGACTCCTCTTAAGATTGCTTCGTACTTGCTTATAATTAACCACATCCAATACTTTTAAAATTAAATGGTGGATGAGTAGCAAATACAAAGGAAAAAAAAAGAAATTTTTTTTCTAAAAATTGATGAGTACAACACAGACGCTAAAATTTTAATGTAAAACATATAAGTTTCTCAAAAAAATATTTATAAAAATAAAATAAAACCTTTTGTGTATAAATGAGGAGTTTTAAATTTGTTGTCTCAGTCCATATACTGCTCTTTTTATATTCTTTATTCACTTATAAAATTAAGTACAAATAAATAAATGAGAATTAAGTGACAACAATACATAATTTTATAACCACAATACATAATACTATTTCCAATTCAAATTATATAATTATTAACCTTTGAAAGCTAATTTGAAATATTTTTAAACTCAAATTTGAGATAATTTATTAAAAATTACTCCCTCCGTCCCATGTTAAATGTCTTAATTTTCTTTTTAGGATGTCTCAAAATAAATTTCAAATTTCTATATTAGTAACTATTTTTACTCAACTTTTATTGAAAATTGAATAAGTGAAAATGTTTACATTGAAAACTAGTGTATACTGTACTAGTTTCACTATAACATCCGTTTCTACTTAATGTATTTATTGGGAATTTGAAAGTTACAAAAGGAATATATCTAGAGAATTAAATGACGTGGAAAAGAGTAATTATTGAGGTAATAGAAAATGAAGAAATACGTCAATTAATAAGTAATCGAAAAGGTAATTTAGGTAAAAGAAAAAAATATTAATTAATTAGCATGTTGAAATAAATTAGGACGTTTATTTCGGGATAAAGATAGTATAAAATAATAAAACTGTTTATATTATTTATTATTATATTAATTAAAATTTAAAAGAATTATGTTTAATTTTATTTTTTTTAAATAACTTGAAAAAATTAACAACAATCAAATACTCCGGAGTAATATGAACCAAGAAAGTATTATAAAGAAAAGACAAAAAAATGAGACGGCAAAATTGAACTCATGACAGAATTAGTGTATTTAGAGATGATGGAATATACATACATTCAAGGCCAATCTCCGGTGAATGTTGTAATGCTCAACAGCAAGAGCAAGAATAAAGCTCCCCAGCACAAGCGAAATCACATCATCCATATAACCTTTCGCCACATCATCCGCCTTCGCAATCCCAAAAAGAGGAAAGAGAAAGAGCGGCGACATGGATGTAATCGGCATCGGAACCGCCTCCGTCATCCACCATGCAAACACCCATGCAAGCACCCCCGGCATATTCCGGCTAGCCGCCGGACCGTCAAACTTGACGGTCAAGCAAAGAATGCTGCATAGTAGAGGTCCTAATACGATGGAGAATGATTTAAGTGTGAAAAGGGATTTGATACATGAGTAGGAGTTGTTGAAGCTTTGTGACCGTTGGATTTGATCATGGAGGGGAAGAAGAGGAGATTTTGGGTCATCATGATGAGCAATGGAGTCTCCATTCATTTCGGAGGCCTAGCTAGGTGCTAATTAAGAGAAATGGAGAATAACGGTGGGATAGGTTCCTTGTATATAAGGCATAGCACTATCAATATAAAGCTTAGATCTATACCTTATCAAACTCAAAAGTCATATATATATATAATCTTAGAAAGAAGAGAATACAATTTTATTTTATCAACTATAATTGTGGCAAAGTTGTTATTTTCAAAAGGAAAAGTAGTAGACAAATTTTAATTTGGATAAGTCTACGAATATAATTTTAATTTGCTTTACATAAACTTCATTTATATTATTAAAAAATAGGGTTCGATATGAATTTCTATGTGACCTCACTCTTGAATGATTTAGATAGAATTTGTGCATAAATTTTGTGCACAAAGTTTGTGCACTTAGACTTCAGTTTGTTTAAAACTGAATAAAATAGTTTTGAATACTTAAGCAATCTGAATGAGTTGAATGAAATAGAATTTTGAATGAAAAAAGTTGTTTGATAATTGACATGTCTGAAATATCTGAATAATATATTTTTATCCCTATGAAAAAATTTAAAATTATTATAAATTTATTTAATATTATTTAATATAATAGCTAATATTTTATTTATTTATTATTTTTTACTTAATTCAGCTATGATTTATTTATTCAACTAAAAAAATTAGATTTAAGCATTCAATTCAAAAATATTGATCAATTCAATTATTTAAATTATACACTAAATAAGTGATTAATTTAACCATTTAAGTATTCAATTCCATTGGATACCAAACAAACATAAATTTATTCTTTTAATTTTTCTCATCATCGTAGACATCCCGACAAGACAATCCATTTTTATTTGCCATCCTTTTCTGAATGATAGATATATGGAAAATTCTAGACTTACCTTAAAAAATTACTCGCTAGTTCTACCCGTAAAAAAGACGAAAGAGTATGGTCCCATTTTATTTGTATTTTGCAAATAAAGTGGGATCATATTTTTTTATCTTATATGAGAATAAAGTTTATGAGTCAAATTTGAGGGTAAGTGTAGAATCACTCTAGATATATAGTGAGGGTCCAGAGCATAGGGGTGTCCATCGGTAAAAAACCGAACCGGTACCAAACCGAAATTACCACTAAAACAAGAACCGAAAACTGAACCGAATTACCGGTTTCTGTACCGGTTCGGTAAAAATTCGGTTCGGTTTTCGGTTTTTACCGATTAGCAATATATATAATTATTATTAATTATATAATAATTAATATAAATTTATTATTATATTATATAATTCAGTTTTTCGATATACCGAATCGAACCAAAATTCAAAAATGCCCATACCGCTACCGGTACCGAAAAATATAAAAAATCGAAAAAACCGAAATCGAAAAAATCGGTACCGAAAAAATCGATTCCAATCGGTTCGGTAAAAAACCGAAAAAACCGAAAATTTTGAACACCCCTACCAGAGCATGTGTCATGTATATTCGATAGGGAGATTTTGAACCGTGCTACCTGGTAAATAATCTATCGGGTAAGGTGACTTGTGACATCAGTTGACCCATTTGTTGCCGTTGATCTCCGATGAGTGAATTATTTATGGTTCTGACGAGATAGATGACAACGCGTAGATGTATGTGGCTCAGACTGAATTGCGTAGCGGCAATTTTCAACATTTTTTGTGTGTGTTGCATTATTGATTCACATGTGCGATTATTAATTAGATATACAGCTGGATATTTTAAAATCAAATCATGAGATCCAAATTTATTAATTAATTTTGATATAAATAATTATAACAATATTAAAAAAAACTGTAAAATACTACTAATTATTATATTTGTTATTATTTATATATAAATAAAAAATTTGTTCGATTACCAATATTTACAGTAGAATTATTTACAACAGGACATCGCTTGTAGTATTTAGACCTTGCACTAATTTTGATGTGATGGTTTGACTTTTAAATATTATATTTATAAGTTAAATAAATTATTTTTATAACAAGTTATTAATATACGAACAAAATTTTTAAATAATTTTTAAACACTCCAAATATTACAAATGTTACGTAACCAAACATTTTTAAGAGCAAAAGTTGCATTCAGTGTCAATCTTAGTACACAAAAACGATGGACATATCATTATTTAGAAAGAAAAATAAAATAAATTAGAAAATATTCAAAAATCAACATCATATTAGCTCTATCAATTTGAGTAGTTTTTATTTATTCATTAAGATTCAGAAAAAATATATATTCTCATATAAATAATTATACTGAAAGAAATCTTTTAACTCCAAAAAAAGAATTTAGTTTTCAAATTTTACTAAATCATAAAGAGGAACTTTAATTAAAATAAACAACAAATGAATTGTTAACAGAAATAGTTCTTGTTTTGCGCTATGTAAGACAGAGAAGTAATAATCCTTGATTGAGACGACGTGGTCCTAACTACCGATGTGATAATTACTAACGGGTTTCACATTTAACTACTAACGTGTTTCACATTTAGCTTCTAACCTTGAGGGTGACGGTTAAACAACCCAAATGAAAGCCAAGGACCACCTCGATATAAATTTGATTGCACAATGTCTTCAACTTTGAATTTTCTCTAATATTTTTTAATTAAATATCATTTGTTAACATCTAAATTTGTTTGAAAGTTCAACCGGCGTCAGACCTACACAATTAAACAACCGAAAATATTTGACGGCTTGAACTGACGTGTGATACCTCCGATGTGAGAATAAGTATAGACTTAAAAAAATATTAACAATTGAGGTGTTTAGTATTCAATATACTATAATGACATTAACAGTATTTCTATTGTTCACTTGTCTTTTATATTTGTCTTTCATTCCCATATTTTCGTTGGATAGTGTAACGGTTACTTCAGAGAAGGTAATTTACGTCTCCATTATTGTTCAGAGTAACAGTCATAACATCCGGAATAAATGGTGAGTTATAACTAATACAGTAACTGTCCTATCATTTATCAGTTGGAGTTAAGAGGCGACGAACCAAACCTATTGGACTTAAAAATCCTTTTGTGAGTGTGCTAAGCCTAATGAGTTGCAGGGTTAAGGCCTAATGTGAACAACACATTTACTCTAGTAAAATGAACAACCCAACATTGACCCTCACTCATTCAGTAAATGAAGCGAGCTGAAGGAGCAGAGAAAAAGGGTTTGAGAGCTAAAAAAAGCTTCTAGACCCCCGAACATTAAATGCTTCGGGAATTTGAAGACTGCTTGAGATCAAAGAAATAAGTTTTCAGGAGCTCGAAGCCATTTGACCAAAGAGATAAACTTTTAGGAGCCTGAAGTCGTTTGACCAAAGAGATAAGCTTTCGGAAGCCCGGAGACGTCTGGCCGAAGAGATAAGCTTTTGAGAGCCCGAAGGCATCAGTTCGAAGAGATAAAGGGCATCGAAAGTCAATAGACTACTAGACCGAAGACAAAGGGCTTCAGAATTCCGAGGACTTCAGACTAAAAAGAAAAGGCTTCAGAATTTCAGTGACTTCAAATCGAAGACAACACTTAAAAGAAAACAATTTGCTTCCAATTGGGCTAATTGGGCATCTACCAAGTTCATAATGTGTTGTTTTTCAGAGGTACAAAATGTAATCTAGAAGGGGGGTTGAATAGATCATTATACAATTATATATAAAAAAAAATTATCTTAAGCATTTTTTACCAAATAATTGTAAAATTGTTTGCGCAGTGGAATTAGTTTATTAGGTAAAAACCCCTTTCTGACCATCTAGATTAAAACACTCAATTTTGTACAAGATTTGCTATTAGAAAGACATCACAAGCATAAATGACATACATAACGTACATGTATATTTGAAAGATAAATAAGGGGTTAAAGAGACATCGAGAACACATAAATTTTTAAGAGGTTCGGAGCCTGAACAACTCCTACTCCTACTCCTTTCTTTTACTCTACTAAGCAAAGATATTTCACTAAGGATAAATGGATAAAGAGATAAATAATTATTATTTGATTATTTCATGATCATAGGTTATACGAGAAGTATTATAGAATGAATATTTATTAATTCTACAATCCAGACAAGTTCTTCAGTACTTTGAAATTAAATGTTTATCTGTTATGATATGTTAATTCTTGTTCAAATACATATAAATTATGTGTTATGTGATATGTGGATAATATGACAACGGTGTGTATTTTGTGTAACAATATGAATATATGTGAGACATAATGCTTGAGTAGAAGCACAACACATGATGTATGACACACACATAGCATGTTAAGCTATGTGCTACATGAAGCGTGAAAGGTGTAAACTGTTGAACTTGCTGAGTCGTTGTGTTGATTACCTGCATAATATAAATTTTTGCAGGTAAAGAAACAAATTTCAGAAATATCGGATTGTGATGGATTTTGCTATAGAAGATGGTAAACATAATTGTTTATGTTTTCAATATAATACTTTAATGTGGATAAATTGGCAAAGATGTATAAATGTGTTGTATATAAATGTAAGTTGGATCCAGATTGGACAAGTTAAGTTAAATGATATATGGTAATGATTCAAGATTGTTGTTATGATAAAGAGTAAGATATATTTAATTATGGATTATGAAACCAAGAATAATTGTATGGATATGAATAATATTAAATTTTGAATGTTGAGGTTTATGATAAAGGAAAGAAAAGAAAAAGTAAAGGTTGCGATCTCGGGACTAGGATCAAGAAGTTAAATTATTAAATATTGAAATATTTTAATACAATGAGTGAGAAAAGAGAAAAATTTATACCGAAAAATTGGGTAATTGATGATTTATAAGATCAAGTAAAGGTTCAAATAAGGTGATTAAAGATTATTAACGAATCGAAATTTGGACGTAAGGAAGATAAGGTATAATAAATATGAAATTTAAGATAATAAAGTTGGTTGAATTTCGGGGTCGATACAATTTGTATCAGAGCTAGAGGTTATAAACCTTAGGTAAATGATACCTTAGGTTATAACCTAAGTAAGGAAGAGTAAAGATAGTTGCGTATTCTGTAAACTTAAGCTTATAGTAAGCTCGTGATTCATGATTGTATTGTGGAGCCCCTCAGCGAATGGGGGACTATGGCCTGACTAGGACAAACTCCTCAAGCCATATGATTATGGTAAGTTCTTGAGCCCAAATACGCGACAAGTTTGATGAACATAGAGAGATTAGAATAGAGAGATATAAGTTGAGAAAGATAGTTCTCAGAAATTGGCTAAGGTTAAAAAAATATGAAAGATATAAATTATAAGGAAGATGCAGAGACGTTAAGAAAGATGTGAATGAAAGTAACGAATTAAGAAAATTCATAAGTTCAATTAAGGATATATCTTAAAGAATATTTGAAACAATTTAAAGATGAATCTCAAAGAAAATCAGGGGACACCTGATTCAAGCAATAAAAATGACAAGGTAATCTAAAAAGCATAGAAAGAGATCATAATAACATGATCAGGAATAGTAAGAGGATCGTACTACGATACGATCACTAGATAAGGAAGGCGAGTAAGAAATAGATTGTAAAGCAAGATCATGATGGGATCCAATGAAACTGTAAAATAACATAAAGATCTGTTAATGATCCAAAAGGTATAGCTTGATGCTATAAATAGATATAGTACTATGAAATAGTACAAGAAGAATTCAGAAAATGATAAGACATGAATTACAGAAATGTTATAAGGGGGCAGAAAACTTGGGTACGAAATTTTAATTGAGGACTCACGTGGTGACTGAGTGCATAATCCTTTGTATGGGCAGATGATTTGTGTTTACTTAGTTACTATGTGATAATCATTGAAATGTTAGAGTCGCGCTAGAGATTTTGATAGATAGATAATATTAAGTTTAGGCACGAGTTCTTAAAACTCATGTATATGGTAAGTCCATGACTCATAATCGTATGGTATGTTTTGAGCCCCTCAGCGTATGGATAGTCTTTGATTTGTTCTCAAACTACATATTGTCAGGATAAACTTCTAAACTCATATTCTTGTGGTAAGTTCCTGGACTCATAATGTGTGGCAAGTTTGATGAACTATACGAGGTATAGTAAAGTTGGAATAGTTAAAAATTTTAATATGATAAATAATAATAGTCCTAGCAATAAATACAGTAGTTAAGTAAAGAGCAGAAGGTGAATGTTTAGGGAATTTAGGATATTCCCACTCTTCTAGCTTTGCTAGACTTCGAAATTTTTGGCCTCAAGTTAATTTGGCACGGATGTGCTTTTAAAAATACAGATGAATTTTTAAGTGATTAAAAAAGTGTCTATGCTACTTGTTTCGGCTAGACAAAATATTTTTAACATCAAAATGTATTTCAAAAAAATCATCAATGCACCTTTTAGCCCGGTGTATATATGATGAATGACGGAATGCTCAACGTGTTGTTGAGAAGGTGCGGTACTATTTCGTCATAAGATGATTCGACATCATAAAGTATGGTGTAGGAATTATTAACGACGGAATTCTCAACGTACTGTCAAAATGATGCGGTAACATGAAGTCATAAATGATTTTGATTTATAAAAGTATGTCAAAGCTATAAGTCAATGCCATTTGACTCAGCTAGATGTTTTGAAAAGTTTTTACATGATGAATGTTTTAAAATTTCTGTAGATTATAAATTGTTAAAAGAAAGTCTATACTAATTGATCTAGCTAGACAAACGTTGGAGAAATATAAGTCTAAGATATTAATTCAGCTAGACAAAATTTGAAATATATTTATTGAATTTGTATTCTTTGAAAATTTACCCAATCAAATTACTTTTGAATGAATTCTAATGGTGAGATGAACAGAAAGATTAAAAATATTGCAGGTTGATCGAATGGTCACCTGATATAGCAAGACACGAGTATTACAGATTGTTCTACTGGAGTGCCAAATTACGGATTAAATATACATCACTTTAGTGACAGGCTGATCCACTGCCAGGGTTTGCAGTATAAAGTACTCGAGGAGCGAAGTACTGTAAACCGGGATAAATGTTCATTCAGCATATCATAAAAGTTTGTCCAAAATAAAAATTTTAAATTCCTCTACTCTTATGAAGATTGGATGGTAGGATGGGGTAGTGTTATTTAAATATAAGTGATAATGAAAGTAATAATTGTGAAGTGAAGAAATTATGAATTGCGACGGATTAAAAAAAAATTGCAATGCACAATGACCACGAGAAAGGAAGGAAAGAAAGATAGGTGGAAAGAATGCAGAGTAAATATGTATGTTGCAAATGAATGAGATATCAATATATAGAAATTTCGAGGACGAAATTTTTGAAGGGTGAATGTGATACCCCAGGATTTTTAGAATAATTCCAAATAAGGATTATGATGAATTAAGTAAATGTTAGCATTTAAAGTCTAGTGTTGAATGATGGAGGTATTAAGGAATGATTTATGGAATGTGAAGAAGATTTATGAATATGAATTAAGAAAAGAAGGATGAATGTGCAGAATATAAATGATGAGCAATAGAAAGTATGAAATAAGTGGATTGAATAAGGGTAAGTGCAATTAAAGAAAGAAAATTTTTAGAGAATGAAAAATTTTCTTGATAAGTGCATCAAGAAACGAGTTAAAGTTTTATTAATAAAATTTTTAGAGAATTATGAAAAGTAATGTTGAGTTAAGAATTGAGTATTATGACTGTTAGGATCATTATGGTATTATTCATTAAAGAGTTGAGTTATGAATATTAAAGAGGTAAAATATGATTATTATGGATTTAGTTGTTATTTATCAAGATAAAGGTATAGCAAGGTGTTATAAATAAAATACGTATAATTATTACGGTAATTATGATTCCGAGGACGGAATCCTGTTAAGGGGGGAAGAATGTGAGGATCCGAATTTTCAAGATGCCTTTAATAGTATTAAATGAGAATTTAATTAATGGAATTATTAAGGTTGTTTAAATTATTGGTGATATTTTATGTGATTTAAGGTATGTGAAGGAATTTAATTGATAAACTAAATCTATAAAGAGATGATGATAATTGATGTTGATTTAAATTAATTGAAAAGTAAATAAATTATTTTAAAATAATTTATTAAGAAAAAGAGAAATTTCATGTAAAGGTACAATAACTTGTACAATTAAATTGTTGTGGAAGTGCAGAAATTATGATTAAATGGTGTTATGTGAAAATGTGAGGAATATGAAATAGATATGTATATAGATATATTTGTATATATATGTGCATGTTTAATTGTTGTAATTATAAATTTTATTAATTATGGATATAAAGGGATTAATAATTAAATTAATCCAAATTTAAATGAAAAGTTAATGAGGAAGTTAGTAAAATTTGAGATATTGATAATATAATTAATCAATAATTATGGTGGAAGTTTAGAAATTAATAAAGAAGAAAAGTAATTATATAAATTATAAATTATATAATTTATATAAGGAAATTAAAATGAGATATGAGGAAAATAATAATTATATAGGAATAATTATATAATTTACATAAGAAGATTAAATTGAATAAGGATGAAAGAAAAATTTTATAAATTGTATTTTTTGTAAAATGGAAATTATTTAAAAATGGATAATGCAATTATATAAATTATTAATAATTTATATAAGGAAAGTTAATGTGAATAATAAAGAAATAAAAAATAAATGAGGAAAAAGAAAAGTTTTAATTTATTGAAATTATGTTTATGGTAGGGGTGGGCAAAATTTTCGGTTTTTTCGGTTTTTTGATTTTTCGGACCGGTCCAAACCGGTCGGTTCGGTATAAAAAAAACGAGTTCGGTACCGGTACAAAAAAACCGGTATATATCGATTTTTCGGTACCGATTTCGGTACGGCCTTTTTTGGTTCGGTAAATACCGAACCGAGCCGGTTATACTAATTTTTTATTTTTTTTAATATTATTATTAATAATTAATTAATAATAATAATAATAGCAATAATAAAAATAATTATTATAATAATTAAAATAATAATAAAATAAAAAATATATTAATTTTTTGTTTTTTCGGTTTTTACCGGTACCGAACCGGCTTACCGGTTCGGTATACCGGTCTAATCGGTACCGGTATCGGTACCAAAATTTTCTTATCTTTGGTTTCGGTTCGGTACGGTATCGGTTCAGTTCGGACCGGTATAAACCGGTTGAACACCCCTAGTTTATGGTTTAATGGAATTTTTATGGTTTTTATAAAGGATAATATTTCGGAAACGTGAACATGTTAGTGTAACATGTTTTCCAAGTAACGAAGTGAAAAAGTGTAAAAAATAATTTTTATAAGTTATATGTATTATTTTGTGAATTTTGGAGCTATAAATTATCTCATATAATTACATGCATGTCATTATGCGTGTACACAGTTTGTCAAGTAGAGTACCCAAAAAGGGTGTTAATATTATTTATAAATCAAATTATGATTTTTAGTGAATTAAAATAAATATTTTATATTCGTTATATAAAATATTTATTACACGAAGTAATTACGTAATGTATTAAATTAATTATGCATGCTATTTTTAGAACAATCCGGAAGTTGAAAAGCCAAAGTCAGTGGACGTGTGGGTGGCAATTAAAATTGCTTACATGCAAGCCTAATAAAAGAAGAAAGAAATAGAAAGAAAAGGAAAACAAAGAAACAAACTAATAAAACACAACCAAATCTTTTCCTCTCCATGTTTTCTTCTCCCCACCGAAACCACCACCTTACCACCCAAACCACCATGGCTACCAAGAGAGGGAAGAAGAAATTTTTGGTGCCTTTAAGGAAAGAAATCAAGCTTTGGAAGGTATAATAATTTAATTATTTGGTTTATTTTGTATTATGAGTGATAAATAAATTTTGTGGAAAAATAGAAAATAATTAGAATAATTATTTCAAATAATTTTTAGATATATATGTGTGAAGTATGTGATTTATAGAGTTATTATGTTGTGAAAAAGTTGGCAAAAATGGTGTAAAAATTGCTTTGGTCGGCTACTATTACGGTAGGAAGAAGATAAAAAAAATTAAGGGTCGACCGCGCATAGCGCGGTCAGTTTTTTCTTCCGCCTCAAATGAAACGACGCCGTTTTTGGGACGTGACAGAGAGTGAGCCATGCCTTGCGCGCAGGTTCGGGAAGCGGCAGGGAAACGACGCCGTTTGGCGTCGACAGAAGAGGGCCGCACACAATGCGCGGCGGCCGGCACGCTGAAAATTACCAGCGTGCCCCTGGCCTTTTAAGGAAATACCGAGCATGTCCCTTGGCCTCAAAAATTACGATTTTGCCCTTGAGCTTTTCGAAAAATGCTGATTATGCCCTAAAGCCGCGGAAATTACCAAAATGCCCCCATAATGTGATTTTTAATTAAATAAATGTTTAAAAATTGTTTAAGAATTATAGAAAATTATAGAAAAATACTAAAAATATAGAAATGATGTTTGGGCATTAAGTTTAATATTTTTGTAAAAATATTAAATATTGGGGATTAATATTTAAATATTTTAAATATTAATCTAATGAGTGTAAAAGTTAGAAAATGATTAAATGAAAATCCGGACAACCAAATATGCTAAATTTTATTCGATGAGCCGGGTTGTCTATATTGAATATGGTTTATATTAAGTTAAATTAAGATAGTAAGGGACGAGGTTAATATAATTAATCATATTATTTGATAATTGCTCCGGAGATTATATTAATTAATTAACTTAATATCATAAAGAGATAAATAATTATTATTTAATTATTTTATGATCATAGGTTGTACAAGAAGCATTATAGAATGGATATTTATTAATTCTACAATCCAGTCAAGTTCTTCACTACTTTGAAATTAAATGTTTATCTGTTATAATATGTTAATTCTTGTTCAAATGTATATAAATTATGTGTTATGTGATATGTGGATAATATGACAACGATGTGTATTTTGTGTAACAATACGAATATATATGAGACATAATGCTTGAGTAGAAGCACAACACATGATGTATGACACACAGAGAGCATGTTAAGCTATGTGCTACGTGAAGTATGAAAGGTGTAAACTGTTGAACTTGCTGAGCCGTTGTGCTCATTACTTGCATAATATAAATTTTTGCAGGTAAAGAAACAAATTTTAGAAATATCGAATTGTGATGGATTTTGCTATAGAAGATTGTAAACATAATTGTTTTATGTTTTCGATATAATACTTTAATGTTGATAAATTGACAAAGATGTATATATGTGTTGTATATAAATGTAAGTTGGATCCAGATTGGACAAGTAAAGTTAAATGATATATGGTAATGATTTAAGATTGTTGTTATGATAAAGAGTAAGATATATTTAATTATGGATTATGAAACCAAGAATAATTGTATGGATATAAATAATATTAAATTTTGAATGTTGAGGTTTATGATAAAGGAAAAAAAAGAAAAAGTAAAGATTGCGATCCCGGGACTAGGATCAAGAAGTTAGATTATTAAATATTTAAATATTTTAATACAATGAGTGAGAAAAGAAAAAAATTTATACCGGAAAATTGGGTAATTGATGATTTATAAGATCAAGTAGGGGTTCAAATAAGGTGATTAAAGATTATTAACGAACTTAAATTTGGACGTAAGGAGGAAAAGGTATAATAAATATGAAATTTAAGATAATAAAGTTGGTCGAATTTCGGAGCTGTTACACTTAAATACGGTGTGATGAAAATTATTGATAAAATACAGTGCAATAACATCTTTATCAGTTTAATAATATGAAACAATGTGCAACATCGTGTGCTACTGTGTAATACCGTGTGCTACTAATCAATATTGTGTAGTTCAATACCATGTGCTACTATTATTTTATCACCGGTTACTCTAACAGTGATAGTACCATTGATAATTTTTATTTAAAAAGTTTACTACTGTCGCTTATTACATTCGACAATATTTCGTTGTGGAGTCTACCAATAATTAGTTATTTCGGCACTGTCGTACGAATATTTTCTGACAGAACGAATATTCTCTTACAAAATATAATTTGCATAAAATATCATTAACTTTAACTTTTAACAATTTAATACCTTACTGTTTCAGAATAATATAAAGAAAAATTAAATTTTATTTCATAAAAGCCGGGGCCTTATAGTTACTATGTTCCGGTTCTTAAAAGAAACATTATGTCTGTTTCATGTGTTAACAAGGAAGGTTCTGACATTATAATAAAGACCAATCATTGTTCTATTTATAATGATAATATTTTATTTAAAACTGGTTGATTAATTGATGAATTTTGCATACTTGACTTACATGATTTGTTTTTTCAAATTGAACAAACTAAAGGCAAAGAGATTATATGAATTATACCTTCATATGACATTGTAAACTCGATTATATTAATAAAACAAGACTAAATAAGTTGTATAAAGAAGAAATTTTAGAGTGTTTTGATTATGAATCAAATACAACTTGTGAATTTTGTATCATAGGTAACATGACTAAATCTTCATTTAATTGACATGGAAAGAAAGTTGCAGAGTTGTTAGAGTCGGTGTACATAGTTGTGTGTGAGACCTATGACAACATATGTAAGATGAGGGTATTCATTCATTACTTTTACTAATGATTTTAGATTTTGATATATGTATTTAATGAAATACAAATCTAAATCGTTTGAAAAGTTCAAAGAATTCAGAAGTGAAGTAAAGAAAAAATTGGCAAAAATATTAAAGTTATTCGATTAGATCGAGAAGTAAATACTTAAGCAATAAGTTTTATGAATCATCTAAAGAGAAATAGTATTCTCTCACAATGGACATGATGATTATTCATGATAAGTTTTACTAATTTTTAAGTATCCCTAGAAACAGCTGTATGCCTACTTAACAAAGTACCTTCAAAACCCGTCCATAAAACTCCATATGAGTTTTGGACAGGGAGGAAGCCGAGTCTTAAATATGTTAAGATTTGAGATTATCCAGCTTATGTCAAAATATTTGAAAAGGATATGCTTAGGAAAAGATCTAAAAAGTATAAATTTGTGATATATCCTAAAGAAAGTTTAGGATATTACTTTTATAATCCTACTGATTAAAAGATGTTTGTCGAAGCACACTGCCTTTTTGAAAAATGAGTTTATTGTTGAAGGGGTTTGTGAGAGTAAGATAGATTTTGAAGGGGTTTAAGAATCACAAAACACTATAGATCAAATGAAGAAATCTATTCAAGTAGATATACCTATTGTTCCACAACCGAGTTATAAATCTAGAAGAGTAACGAAGATACCTGAAATGTATGAATTCATCATAGACGATGATGATTAGGTACACATCATAGTGGATGATGATCCAGTTGCATACATATGAGTAACAGAGACTCAAGAGAAATGACTGATGACAATAAAATTCAAAATAGACTCTATATACGAGAGAACCAAATGTGGACTTGAGTTCCTCCACCACAAGGCATTTGGCCTATATGGTGTAAATGAGTCTTTAATACTAAAGCAGATGACAAGGTGGAGACCTATAAGACCTGATTAGTGAAAAAAGGTTTCAAACAAAGTCAATGAGTTGACTATGATGAAACTTTTCACTGGTAAAAATGCTTGTCTCCATTTGAATTTCACTTGCAGTTGTAGCTTAATATATGAGATCTGACAAATGGACGTGTAGACGCCCTTCCTCAATAGAGTATGTATATATGATACAACCAGAGAAATTTATCTCTTAAGATGGAGTAAATTAAGTATGTTAGCTACAACGATCCATTTATGGATTGAAACAAGCTTATCGAAGATGAAACATCCGTTTTGATTAGACAATTAAAAGAGTTTAATTTTATCAAAAATAAGGATGAACCAAATGAGTACAAAAAGGTTAGTGGGAGCAATGTGACATTTCTAGTATTATATATTGATATACTACTGATAGGAATGACATACTGATGCTACAATTAGTAAAGATATGATTATGTAAATACTTCTTCATTAAGGACTTAGGAGAAATATTTTACTATTGGGGATAAAAGTCTATAGAGATAGATCATCAAGGATGTTAGGCTTGACCCAAGGAACGTATATTGATTCAGTGCTAAATATGTTTAGCATCGTAAAACTACAAGAGGTCTCATGTTGATGAGTCAGGGAGTAAATGTCTCCTAGAAATTGCTCAAAGACACCAAAAAAGAGAGATTGTATAAATAAGATACCTTATGCTTCGGCAATAGGATTGATCATGTATATGATGATATGTACTAGACCTGATGTTGCTTATGTGTGATAAGTATATATTAGTTCACTCTTGGAGAAGAATATTATAAAAGAGTTTCTAATAGTGGGTTTGATTTGCAACTAGAGGGCTATATAGACTTGAGTTTTCTGACTGACCGAGACAACAACAAATCCGTTTCAGGTTATATGATTACCTTGAACGATGATGTAGTAAGTTGGAAGAGTTTTAAGTAGCAAAGAGTTGTTAATGTAGTGATAAAAGCATAGTATATAACTATAAGTGAAGCTGTAAAGGAGGTTGTATGGATGAACAAGTTCATTACAAAATTTGGAATGGTTCTTAGCATTGAATGAGTTTAATTGGTCAAAGAACCTATGTCCCATCTGAATTCCGAACATGTGTTGCAACACTTTCATTTGATTAAAGAAATTATTAAAAGAGGAGATGAGACCATAGAGATTGTAGACTCTTAGAATATCATTACAAATCCATTAACTAAAGCATTTACTTAGTAATTCCAATGACCAACACTTAGAGACTATGGTATAAGATACCAAGAGTGATTGACTTTAGTGCAAGTGAAAGATTTAAAGTAGTATGCCCTCAAGCCAATCACATTTGATGTGATAAGTATATACTTTGTAATCTTATTCCTTTATTAATAAAAGTTTTGTTTAAAGGAAATTATTTATTCATGATTAATTAATTAAATGAATAAACCCACAGTATTAAAGCAATGCTTTTAGAATCATAATGTTGAATATGCTAATGAGATCTAAATTCTAGATAGCTCAAAACTAAAATATTCCTAATCATAAGATCATTAAAATGATAATTAATGAATCCGGATAGATTAGTACATAGTATGCGTGTTCTCACGAAGAGGATAATTGATTTCATAATCATTTGTGTGGAGACACTAAGACAAGTATGTAGGTGCTTATTAGAGAATAAGTTCATTGAACGTGACTTGTTTAAGAAATACTTAATGGAGTTTTACTTGTTTGTCAATGGAAGTTCCTAATGTGATAGAAATATAAGTGATCATTGGACTTGAGATCATCATAGTACCTTGTGCATGATGAGTTATACTTTGTCATATTCTTTAAGACTATATGGGTATAAGAAAAGATATGTTCGGGTATAATAAGTTGTACATGGAGATAAGCGAATGATTAACAAATGATGTACCACTTTCAGTAAAGGGAGACAATGTCCTATGCGATTCGATAAATGATAACTCAGAAATTCTTGACCAATATGGAATGAAAATTAGAAAGTAATTTCTAATTTACATTAGAGTTGTGCATTTAGAAATTAAAATGCATATGATCAAATAAAATAAGACTAGACAGTAATTTCATGTCTTATATTTGATTGAGACATTGTATGGTAGAATGATTGAATTGCAAGATAACTATTCACAGAATAGGTTATTTGTGATCAAACATTGATATTCATATTATACAAAAAGTCATGAATTGCTAAAGGGGCTAACCCTTATTGTAAAATAAATAAGTATTTATTTATAAATAAATTAAAGGAGTTTAATTTGTTATTATAAATAATATTAGAATTGTTCTAATTTATTTATTATATAACCGGGATAATATTGAACTTAAAGAGTAACACCATAAAAGAAAAATATTTATTTTAGAAGTGGATGACATAATGGTAATAATAAATTAAGTATATTTAATTTATACTATGATGATAGAATAAATTAAATAACTTAATATTTATAGTTATGTATTTTAGAAATACTAATTATAAATTAATAAGAGTATTATTATTATTATTATTATTATTATTATTATTATTATTATTATTATTATTATTATTATTATTATTATTTAGTTCTTAAATGGCTTAGGAACTAATTAATAAGTACTTTTATTATAAATAATTAGGCTTCTAAATGATTTAGGCATTATAATTATTATAAGAAATTAGTTTAGTTCTTAATGAGATTATAGGTCAAATTAAAAATCCTACTCCTAAAGAGTTTAGGAGGGTTGAGCAAATTTATAAATAAAAGGAGTCTTATTATGGATTGAGGAGTATTGGAGAATACTTCATATTTTTTTTACAATCTAAAGAAATAAAAGAGAGAGAGAAAAGTAAAACTAGCCACCCATGGTTTGGAGAAACCTAAATCTACTTCTTGAATCCATAATACTTTTGGTAGATCACTTTTAGAGACTACACACTTGGGTATTTAACATTGATCCGTAGATATAATCGGTGAATTTGAAAAAGAACATGAAGAATTAAAGGGAGGTGAACTCGTAGCTGTTCAAGAGTTGAATCTACAAAGTTATAACTCGTTGTCCTTCCTCAATTAATAGTATCACATAGGAAAGATCCTAAAATTTGGTTTGTAAGAAATTTTTAAATATGATTTATGCTTGCTTCTGTTGCGTTACATTAATTTGATTGTATGTATGCTATGTTTTTTGCAAACCAACATATTCTACTAAGGATAAATATATACTTAGACCTTACAATTTGGACACTAAGTTCAGGACACTAAGTCCTCCCACTAAGGGTCTAATTCATTAAAAATCAGGTGGGTCACACAGTCCCGTCTTATCTCCTTAGTAAACTAAGTCATCTTTCCTCAACAGGGGCTAATTCCTTTGAATCAGATGAGCCTCACCTAATTTTCTCTTCAGGCCACTAAGTCTTCTTCCCATACTGAGACCGATTCCTCTAAATTAAGCGGGTCACTAAGTCCCTACTTACTATTGTTGAATGATGATGTTGGGGGTGCTGCCAAGTTGGCTTTATGCTTATATCAAATGAACTTAGTAGCTGAGAAATAATTTTATGAGCCTTCAAGATATTTCTTATCAGCTCTTACTCTGGAATCATTCTGGATCGATCCTCCAAAGTGTAGAGTGACTTTGGGTGGAGGATAACTCTGTTCAGCTGACCGATCTCTTCTACGGTCTTTAGTAGATTGGTCTGTTTTTCCTTATACTCGTTTAATGTGTAGACCAATTTTCTTTATTCAGCTCTGATCGTTTCTTCTTTGACTTGATAAGCCTCTGTTGGTCAATTATATATTTCCCCTAATTTCTCTCTTCGACCTGATGTCCGCATTGGTCGATTCTCTCTCTGTCGGTGGTTTCAATTTATACTTTTCTTTTTGTTCCACCACCACCACCTCTTTTCTTCAGATGATTTCCTCAATATATAGAGAGATCTTTTGCCGTTTTTCCCATTGGAAGTTAGCCGTTACGTCATTTAATATTCTGATTATGAGAGATTTATGATGTGGATATTTTAAGATTTGTCAGCTTACTTTCAGCTCTGTATGTCACATCAGTCTACTGTAAAAATGTCTATGTGGGTGACATCGTTTTATCAAAGTAGTCATTGGACACAACTCGCTTTGTTCTTCAAATTAAACTTCAGGTGTAAAGCAGCTTCCATAAGATCTTTACTCCTGCCAATCTTCCAATTTTCATTCCATTGTCAAACTTGGTATATTCTATGATTTTTCTAATCGTAGTGTTTCTTGGTAGTCATAGAGAGTTTGTAAGACTTTACGATTCTTCAATTCTGCAATTAGCTCTACGAAATTTCATTCTACATTACGAACTTAGAGCTTTACGATGTTGCAGATTCTTCATTCTTCAGTATTCTCATTTTAGCAGTGGTCTTCATCTACTCTATGATTTCTTCAGTCTTTATATCATACAGTGCAGTTCAACTGTTCTTAGGATGACTCTGCTTTTTAGTTTACGATCATTCTACGATTCTTCCTTTAACTTTACGATCTACTAGACATGCTTAGTTCACTTCCTGAGAACTAAGACTTTTCCTCCTTGTGAACTTGGTCTTTTGCTCTTCTCAAGTTCATTTTTCTTTTTATTGACCAGCTTGATCAACTCCCCCTTAATTGAATACTTGTTGTCTTCAAGATTATTAACTCCACTTTTTCTCTGTTTAATGTACTCCTTCTGTTGTAGTGGATGTCACATGTCCTTCTTCTTATGATGAATCAGATGTTGTTGAATTATGCTCTACTTCTGGTCTTCTTTAGCTGGTTTACCTTTATTTACTTTTTTGTTAGAGAACTCTTTATGAAGACATCCTAATCATGTATCATAGCAAATCAGTCTCTATGTGCCGTTAGCATTCTAACATTAAGGCTGAAAGTAGTATGTCCTCAAGCTAATTATATTTGATGTGACAACATTTACTTTGTAATTTTATTCAATTTATTAATAAAAGTTTTATTTAAAGGCATATATTTATTCATGATTAATTGGTTGAATTGATTAAATGGATAAAACCATAGTTTTTTAGCAATGCATTTAGAATCATGATATTGATCATGCTAATGAGATCTAAACTCTAGATAACTCCAAACTAAAATATTCCTAATCGCGAGATTATTAAAACGGGATTAGTGAATTTGGATAGATTAACATATACTATGTTTATTTTTTCGAAGACACTAAAGCAATTATATAGGTGTTTATTGAAGAATAAGTTCATTGAACGTGACTTGCTAATGGAACAGTTAATGGGGTTTTACTTGTTTGTCAATAAGAGTTCTTAATATGATAGTAGTACAAGTGATACTTGGACTTGAGGTCATCCTAATACGTTGTGTATGATGAATTATACTTTGTCATATTCCTTAAGACTATTCGGGTAAAACAAATGATGTGTTCGAGTATAATAAGTTGTACATGGAGATAGGTAAATAATCAAAAAAAGAATCTATCACTTTCAATAAAGAGAGAGAATGCTCTATTCAATTCAATAAATGACAGTTCAGAAATCCTTAGTTAAGGTGGAATGAAAATTAGAAAGGAGTTTCTAATTTTCATTAATATGAATTGTGCATTTGAGAATTAAAATTTATATGATCAAATAAAATAAGACTTAATAGAAATTTAATTTCTTATATTTGATTGTGACATTATATGGTAGAAATATTAAATTATACGGTGACTATTCGCGGAATAAATTCTTTATGATTAAACGTTAAAATTTATATTATCCGGATAGTCATGATATGCTAAGAGGTATCCCTCATGTTGTAGAATAAATAAGTATTTATTTACATATATAATGAAAAAGTTTAATTTATTATATAAATAATATTAGAATTGTTCTAATTTATTTATTCTATTATCGGTTTAATATTGAACCTAAAGGGTAACACCACAAAAGAGGAATATTTATTTTAGAAGTAGATGACATAATAATTATAATAAATTAAGTATATTTAATTTATTCTATGGTGATAGAATAAATTAAATAGTTTAATATTTATAATTAAGTATTTTGAAAATACTAAATATAAATTAATAAGGCGTGTCTTATTATTATTATTATTATTATTATTATTATTTAGTTCATAAATAGTTTAAAAATTAATTAATAAATAGTAGTACTATTATAAATAATTATGTTCCTAAGTGGTTTATGAATTGTAATTATTATAATAAATTAATTTAGTTCTTACTTAGATTATGAGTTAAATTAAAACCTTACTCCTAAAAAGTTTAGAAGGGTTGAACAAGTATATAAATAAGAGATGTCTCATTATAGATTGGAATTGATCCTCAATTTGTAAGTATTAGAGAATACTTCATATTTTCTTTACAATCTAAAGAACTAAAAGAGAGAGAAAATTATGGCTAGCCACCCAAGGTTTAGAGAAACCTAAATCTATTTCTTTAATTTATATTATCTCTTGATGAATTTGTTGGTTTGTAATATCCATGAACAAGCAATCAAATTACATATAAGCAGCGGAAGTATGGTAAATCAGAATTTAATTTTTTTTTACTATAAACCATAATCCAAGATCGACCTTTATGCATAACTATTAATTAACAAAAAGGAGATAAAAAATTATACCTTTGTAGATTTTAACTTTCCACAGGTACGTGTTCAATTCTAATTTCTTTGTGTTTTCCTTGAATTTCACCGATTAAATTCCTTTGTTCAACATTAACCACCTAAGTGTTTAGCCTCTAGAGGTGATCCGCCAATGAATAATAATGATTCAAGAAGTGGGTGATGGCAAACCATAATTTTCTCTTTCTTCTAATTTATTAGATCTAGTGAACTTGTGAGTACTCTCCCAAAACTTATGGAAGTGTATGTAACTCCAATCCATAATAAGAATTCTCTTATTTATAGATATAGTCAACTATCCTAACACCTTTAGGAATATGGTTTTTAATTAAACTCCTAATCTAATTAGGCACTTAATTAATTTAATGTAATAATTACAATTCCTAAACCATTTAAGAACTTAATTATCATTTATAAGAGTACTCTTTTTAATTGATTCCTAAATCATTTAGGAACTAAATAATAATGATAATAGTTATAATAATAATAATAAGACTCATCTTATTAATTTATAATTAGTATTTCCAAAATACTAAATAATAAATATTAAGTTATTTAATTTATTATATCCCCATAATATAAATTAAATATACTTAATTCATTATTACGATTATGTCATTTACTTCTTATATAATTACTTTCCTTTTTGCAATGTGAACCTTTATGTGCTCCATATTAAACTGGCTATAGAATAAATTAATTAACACTATTTTAATATTATTTATCTAATTAAATTAAACTATTTAATTTATTTAAATAAATAATATTTATTACATAATAAAGGTAAGTCCCCTTAGCGATGAACGACTTTTTAGATAATATAAATTTCAACATTTAATCACAAAAGAACATATTCAGCAAATAGTTACCGTATAATTCAATTATTCTAACTCATAATGTCCCAATCAAATATAAGACATGGTATAACTGCCAAGTCTTATTTTATTTGATTATATGCATGTCGATTCTCAAATAAATAACTCTAATAAATGTAAATTAGAAGCTACTTTCTAATTTTTATTCTACCTTGGCCAATGACTACTGAGTTATCATTTATTGAATCGCATAGGATATTCTCTTCTTTTACTGGAAGTAGTTGATTCTTTGTTAATCATTCACCTATGTCCATGTATAACTTATTATATCTGAACATACCCTTTTATACACCGTAAAGGTTTTAAGGAATATGTCAAAACATAATTCATCATACACAAGATATTATGATGATCTCAAGTTCAAGAATCACGTGTACTACTATCACAAAAGGAACTCCTATTGACAGGTAAGTAAGCCTCCATTAGGTGTTTCTTGAGCGAGTCACGTTCAATGAACTTATTTTCTAATAAGCACCTACATACTTGCTTTAGTGTCTCTACACAACTGATTATGAGATCAATCATTCTCTTCATAAGAGTAAGCATTGTATGTACTAATCTATCCGAATTCCCTAATCCCCTTTTTAGTAATCTCACGATTAAAAACAATTTTAATTTTGAGCTATCTTGAATTTAGATCTCATTAGCATGATCATCATCATGATTCTAAAAGCGTTGCTCAATAACTATGGGTTTATCACAATTAATGTCATCTATTAAATATGGATAAAGAAAATGCCTTTGTATAAATAAACTTTTATTAATAAATAAATAAGATTACAAAGTACATGTTACAACATATCAAATATGATTGGCTTATGTGCATACTACTTTCACTCTCCCACTTGCACTAAAGTCAATCGTTATGGTATTTAATATCCATTTTCTCTAAATGATGATCAAACTGCTTTTGAGTTAAAACTTTAGTAAATATATCTGCTATGTTGTCAAGAGATTCGACACGCTCTAAGGTGACATCTCCTCTTTCAATGATTTCTCTAATCAAATGAAATCGCCGCAACACATGTTTGGATTTATGATGAGACCTGAGTTTCTTGGCTTGTGCAAAATAAAGGCACTGGTCCTTGAATGATAGGAACCACTCCAAGTTCTGTAATGACCTTCTTCATCCAAATAACCTATTTTGCACCTTCACTTGTAGCTATGTATTTTACATCTGTCACTGAATCAGCAACTGTTTACTGCTTGAAACTTTTCTAACTCACTGCGACACTGTTTATGGTAAACACATAACGCGAAACGGATTTACTGTCATCTCATTTAGTTTAAAAACTTGAGTCTGTATAGCCCTCTATTTCAAATCAGACCCACCATAGATAAGAAAAATATCCTTAGTTCTTTTTAAGTACTTTAGGATATTTTTCACTACCTTCTATTGTTCTTCTTCTGGATTAAACTGATATCTTCTTGTTACACTAAGGGCATGAGAAATATCAGGTCTTGTACATATCATCCCGTACATGATAGATCCTATTGCTGAGGCATAATGAATCTTACTCATACAGTCTTTCTCTTCAGGTGTCTTTGGGGCCTACTTTTGTAAAGATGTGTTCCAGAACCTATCGACATGAGCCTTTTCTTGGAATCTTCCAAGCTAAACTTCTTAGCATTGAATCAATGTACGTTCCTTGGGACAAACCAAACATCCTTTTAGATCTATCTCTATAAATCTTTATCCCCAAAATATAGGATGCTTCTCCCAAGTCCTTCATGGAGAAGTGTTTAGACAACCAAATCTTGATCGACTATAGCATTGGAACATCATTCTCTATTAGTAATATATCATCAACATATAATATTAGGAATATAACAATGCTCCCACTAACCTTCTTGTACACATATGGTTCATTCTTGTTTTTGATGAAATCAAACTATTTAATTGTCTCATCAAAACGGATGTTTCATCTTCTAGAAGCTTGCTTCAACCCATAGATGGATCGTTGTAGCTTACAGACTTGATTTGTTCCAACCTTTGAAACAAAACCTTCTGGCTGTATCATATATACATCCTCTTCTAGTTTCCCATTGAATAAGACCATTTTCACGTCCATTTTCCAGATCTCATAATCATGATAAACTGCATTTGCAAGCAAAATCTAAATGGACTTGAGCATCACTACTGGTGAGAATGTTTCGTCCTAGTCAACACCTTGTCTTTATCTGAAACCTTTTGCAACCAGTCGGGCCTTATAGGTCTCTACCTTGCCGTCTGTTCCAGTCATTCTCTTAAAGACCTATTTGCACCTAATAGGCTTAATGCCCTTAGGTGGAGTAACTAAAGTCCATACTTGGTTCTCATACATGGAGTCCATCTCGGATTTCATGGCTGCTAGCCATTTCTCTGAGTTTTTACTACTCTTTGCCTCTTCGTAAGTCCATGGATCATTGTTGGTCGAAATCAGAACTATTTATTTATATCTTATTTATTAGTTAAATTCTCATTTAAATGAATAACGTGCAATTATATACGATCAACAAGTAATAAAGTGAAAGTAAAGTATCGATCCCACGAGGAATTGGTTCTAATGAGTTCCAAATACCGATTGCATCAAGTCGATCTTAATTCAAACAGTTGATTGAATGTAAGAAAGGGAAATGAAAATAACGCAAATTAACATTTAAACTAGAAAAACAGTAAAGATAGATGAACCTATGATTACATTTTCTCCCAATGTTTCATTTAAATCTCCTACCTCTTCCTATTTGGTCCTAAGGTCACGATGACTTGTTAACCGAGAATACAATAGTATCTACACGCCTCTTTTGAAGGACATATAAACATACCAAATCCAAACCTATCCCATTCGACAAAATTTAGACAAGGACACCCAAGCTAAGCATTTCACTATATATCTATGAGAAATAGCAAAGTAAGAATTTGAAGCACAAATTCTCACATTGGTTCCTAAGAACACATAACACGACACATGTTATCACATTTGGGTCAAAACACTATAATTCATTTTCCAATTTCAAATAGGTAACCAAACTAACCACTGGGTCAAGCAATTAAACATGAAAAACTAAATCTGTAATCCAATTCATATGGTGCCATCCAAGAGACCACAAACGATAGCCAACGAAGCACAAAAATATGCAAATTATAAGTGCAAGATATTCGAAAATTTCGTTAAAGATCAAGGATCAGGAATGCGTATTACTTTCACCGAAAGTTTAAGTGATTGTTGTAGTTATGAATCCGGATTGGACAGATAAAATGATTGTGTAATTAAAGAAATGATTAGTATGTATTGTAAGTGTTTAAACACTTATATTGATTGTAATAGAATGTCGTATCATGTATGATATTGGGACATACTAGGAATTTGTAAAGATTACGATTTTAGAATAGAAAGAGATGTTGTAAAGTTTTAAATAAATGATTATTTAGCAATTATAATATTGTTGTAAGTCATGAATGTTAAGAAAAATGTTATACAGTGATGAGCCAAATCCGAGGTACAAGGGACCCGGATTTGGGGACGTTATAATAACCCAAAAATGAAACTGAAAGATTGGTAAAACTCATCATAGAATGAACCATGTCCAATAATGTTCGATTTCTCCTTTTAGATACACCATTCAATTGTGGTGTACCTGGTGGAGTCCATTGTGAGATTATACCATTTTCTTTGAGATAATTGAGAAACTCATTGCTTAAGTATTCACCACCTCAATCCAATCGAAGAATCTTAATACTCTTGTCAGTTTATTTCTCTACTTCACTTCTGAATTCTTTGAACTTTTCAAACGATTCAGACTTGTATTTCATCAAATACACGTATCCAAATCTTGAATGATCATCAGTGAAAATAATAAAATATGAATACTTTCCTCTTGTATACGTTGTCATAGGCCCACATACATCTGTGTGTACCAACTCTAACAACTCTATAACTTTTTCTTCTTTTCCATTAAAGGAAGATTTAGTCATTTTACCCATGAAACAAGATTCATAAGTTGGATATGATTCATAGTCAGATAACTCTAAAAGTCCATCTTTATGCAACTTGTTTAATCTAGTTTCATTAATATGACCGAGTCTACACTGCCACATAAAAGTATAATTTACATTATCTTTTTTTCTTTTCTTAGTCTGTTCAATTTGTAATATATTTTCAGATAAGTCAAGTAACTAAAGTCCATTCAATAAATTGCCAACACTATATAAAATATTATTTTTATAAATAGAATATCTGTTATTCTTTATTATAATTTCAAAATCATCCTTGTCCAATATAGGAATAGAAATAATATTTCTAATAAGTATTGGAACATAATAACAATTATTTAAACTAATGGACTTGCCCGTAGGTAGTAGTACTAAACAAAAAGTTCCTACGACTAATACAACAACCTTTGCTCCATTCTTCACGCGAAGGATGACTTCATCTTTGTTTAACTTTCTACTTCTGCTTAGTCCTTGCATGGTATTACATATGTGACTACAGCCGGTATCTAATACCCAAGTAAAACTTTGACTTACAGAAAGATTTATTTCAATCATGAACAAACTTTGATCTGCGGTTGAAGATTCTCCAAGCTTCTTCTGCTTTAAACTTGTAATATACTCTTTGTAATTTCTTTTTCAGTGACCCAACTTGTTGTAATGGAAGCACGTTCCTTTGCTATTTGGATCAGCTCTCTTATTACCCTTTTCTTTTGCCTTGCCCTTAGCCTTCTTGGATTTCTTCTTTTGAGAAGTTCCCTTAGGCCTCTTCTTTTTCTTGGAAGAATCATCTACCAACAAGACTGTGTTCTATTTAGATGGGAAGTGACTCTCTGCAGTTTTCAACATGTTCAATAACTCAGGCAAGTTGACGACTAACTTATTCATGTGAAAATTCATAATAAATTGTGAGAATGTGTTCAGGAGTGACTGCAAGATCGAATCTTGGCTCAACTCCCTATCCATCACAAACACTAATTGTCTAAGTTATTCAATCAGATTGATCATCTTGAGGAGATGAGTCTCAACAGTAGTTCCCTCGGCCATTCAAGATCGGAAGAGCTCCGTAGATATCTGATATCTTGCAGTCCTACTTTGCTCATCATAAAGTTCTTTAAGGTGCAGCAGTATAGTAGGAGTATCCATCTTTTCATATTGACGCTGAAGCTCGTTAGTCATGGATGCAAGCATTGATGTATTGAGCCACAACTGCATCATCTTGCCACATCTTAAAAGTAGCAACTTCTTCCTCAGAGGAATTTACTACGACAGTTGTAGGGACAGGCGAATTTAGGACATAGGAAAGCTTTTCAGTAATGAGAATAATTCTCAAATTCCTTAACCAGTCCATGTAATTCGGTCTGGTCAGTTTGTTAGCATCAAGTATGCTACGCAGTGATAGTGAGTTTGACATTTGTAAAATTTTGCATGTGAAAAATAGACAACATTTTAGCATACATTCATTTCATTAATTGCCAAAATAAATTAAGTCTTTATTTAAATTGATATTCTCCCACTATTTTTCATTAAACTATATTACCCTCTTAATATAGTTCGACAAATCTACTTAAAGATTTGCTAATGAGATAAGGATCCTATCGACATAAATATAGTCTTGTGTATGCACAGCAAACTATAGTTTATTCAATAGGTATACAACTCATTGTCAATTACATCAACATGTAACTCCTTGTATTTTTTCTCTTAGATTATTATGATCATGTGTGTACATATCCAAATTAAAATTATCTAAGTTAAGTCCAACCTAGCACTTCCATATAAGTGAAGTGAAAAACACTGTCCTTGTGTGTGCACAACAAAACAATAATATTTAATTCCTTTATAAGCATCCAATGTGATAAAGCATCATCTTAAATAATCGATATAAGCCTTGTGTGTGCACAACAAACTTACATTAAGTATTTGATACTCTATTGTTTTATCATGCTAGAAGGCGACGTTCGATATTCCAAATATCTTTGAATGTTACAACTTAATATAATTTACTTTGAAGGGTCTATTATTAATTGTCTCATCTTGTTTAGCGTACACGTACGCACGCACACACACACACACACAGATATATATATATATATATATATATATATATATATATATAAAATACGCGTCATATTATTTTAACGTGTCAAACATGTTTGGATAATATATAATAAATATATATTAAGTATGCATATATAGAATACTATATTATACTTGAATTGATTATGAACTTTTATTCTAGTTTGGTTCACTAGAGCCACCAAGTAAACCAAAAGGTCAAGCCTAGGATGCAAGAATAAAATAAAATATAACTATTACATTTACACCCGGACTCTATTACAATGGTCTTCAAGCGCTCATTGTTCCTTGACTCTAAACCTTTAATTAATTTCAACTAACCTATTACATAACTATTTAAAATAAATAGAAATCTTGATTAACAGTAAAGGAAAAATACATAGGAGGGAGATAAAATTTACATTAAAAAAATTAGATAAGGCGAGGTACGCAGACCCCATTTATAAATACCCATTCATTCATGCATCCACAAAAATAAATCCAATTGTATTAGTTAATAGTCCATAATCAATTCCTTATATTATCATACATATCACCATATATATCAATAAATAATATTCATCTCATGAAATTAAAACCATTCCATATATGCATTGATATCATTTAATGGGCAATTTAAAGTTGCATGAAATTCAATTTCATGTTTAAAATAAACTCTTTTATTTCAATTATAAAATCATTCAAAATAAACATTTTATTTTAATTTTTGAAAAAACAACATAAAAAAAACCAAAACAACGTTCTACAAGTACGGCGTGCCCCGTGCCGCCTGAAGGCATATTACGATGCGCCCCGCGCCAAACCCACAAAAGCCCAACGCGCCCGTCGAAAAATAGGTTTTTTAACCAATCTTTACCAAAACACGATTTTTGACATTTTCTTTCAAAAATATAATTTTATACAACATATTATGCCCAATAAATTATTCTAAACACATACCCCATACATATACGAAATCAAATAATTAATAATTCACATAAAGCTTGGCTCTTGATGTCACTGTTGGTTTGTAATATCCATGAATATACAATCAAATTACATATAAGCAGCGAAAGCATGATAAATCATAATTTAAATTTTTTTACTACAAACCATAATCTAGTATCAATCTTTATGCATAACTATTAATTAATAAGAAGGAGATAGAGAATTACCCTTATAGATTCATCTTTCCACAAGTACGTGTTTAACTCCAATTCCTTCTTATTCTCCTTAAACTTCACCGATTAAATTCCTTTGATCAAAGTTAGCCACCTAAGTGTTTGACCTCTAGAGATAATCCACCATGAAATAATAATTATTCAAGAAGCGGGTGATGGCAAACTCTTGTTTTCTCTCTCTCTTAATTTCTTAAATCTAGAGAACTTGTGAGTACTCTCCCAAAACTTGTGAAAGTGTATGTAACCCCAATCCATAATAAGACTTCTTTTATTTATAGATATAGTCAACCATCCTAACACCTTTAGGAATAAAGTTTTTAATTAAACTCCCAATCTAATTAGGAACTTAATTAATTTAATATAATAATTACAATTCCTAAACCATTTAGGAACTAAATAATAATAATAATATTAGTAGTAGTAGTAGTAATAATAATAATAATATTAATAATAATAATAATAATAATAATAATAATAATAAGACTCTTTTTATTAATTTATAATTAGTATTTCTAAAATATTAAATAATAAATATTAAGCTATTTAATTTATTCTATCCCCATAGTATAAATTAAACATACTTAATTCATTATTACGATTCTGCCATTTACTTCTTAAATAATTATTTTTCTTTTGCAGTGTGACCCTTTAGGTTCTCCATATTAGACCGGTTATAGAATAAATTAATTAGAACTATTATAATCTTATTTATTTAAATAAATAAAACTATTTAATTCATTTAAAAAAATAATATTTATTCCATAATAAGGATAAACTCCCTTAGCGATCAACGACTTTCCAGATAATATAGATTTTAACATTTAATCACAAAAGAACCTATTCAACGAATAGTTACCGTACAATTCAATCATTCTACCTCACAATATCTCAATCAAATATAAGACGACATGGTATAACTGTCAATTCTTATTTTATTTGATTATATACATTTTGATTCTCAAATGAATAACTCTAATTAATGTAAATTAAAAACTACTTTCTAATTTATATTCTGCCTTAATCAATGACTACTAAGTTGTCATTTATCGACATAGGACATTCTCTTCATTTACTATAAATGGTAGATTTTTGTTGATCATTTACCTATCTCCATGCACAACTTATTATATCCTAACATATCCTTTGATACACTCTAAAGATTGTAAGGAATATGTCAAAACATAATTCATCATACAGAAGATACTATGATGATCTCAAGTCCAATGATCACTTGTACTACTATTATAAAAGGAACTCCTATTGATAGGCAAGTAAGATTCCATTAGGTGTTCCTTGAGCGAGTCACGTTCAGTGAACTTATTCTCTAATGAGCACCTACATACTTGTTTTAGTATCTCTACACAAATGATTATGAGAACAATCATCATCTTCATAAGAACAAGCATAGTATTTATTAATCTATCTAGATTCATTAATTCCTATTTTAGTAATCCCATGATTAGGAATAATTTTAGTTTTGAGCTATCTTGAATTTAGATCTCATTAGCATGATCATCATTTTGATTCTAAAAGCATTGCTTAGTAACTATGAGTTTATCACAATTAATGTCATTTCTTAAATATAGATAAAAAAAATGTCTTTGTATAAATAAAGTTTAATTAATAAATGAATAAAATTACAAAGTACATTCTACATCATATCAAATATGATTGACTTGTGTGCATACTACTTTCAGGATCACCTTTAAAGGCTGCACGCTTGGATAATTAATGTTGATCCATAAATTCTAATCGGTGAATTTGAAGAAGAGCACAAGTGATAAAGGAAGGTGAACTCGTAGATGATAAAAGTTATTCTTCTACAATTATATAATCTTTTATCCTTCCTCAATTAATAAGTATTGCATAAGAAAGATCTTGGAATTTGATTTATAGAATTTTTTTAAATATGATTTATTCCTACTTCTGCTGCATTACATCAATTAGATTGTATGAATGTACTGCTTTTACAAACCAACATATATATGTTATCAATGATGTAACTTTGCATTCTGAAGTGGCTCAGTGATATTTGCAACTCAATGATCTAAGGATATTCAGTTCAATTTCATTCTATGATCTTGAGTATTTTGACCTCTTCAGCACTTGTGAGCTTTTATCTTCACTTCTTTAGCTAGAGCATTTTGTCCTTACTGTGCCATGATGAGTCTGCTCGACAAAAATCTAAATTTTCCTTTGTGCTGATCTTATGGGATGACCTATGCTTCTTCTGATTATATCTCCTACTTGGAACTGAATATAATTTCTTTAATTTAGTGCTTTAGCATTCTTCTCTTGTCTACTTTATAACGCCACGAGAATCCTCGTACTGGCTACAGGCGATCTCGTACGTTGGTGTACAACTTTCTCCTTAATATTCACAATATTATATAATAATATGTTACTAAAAACTCAATAAATTTAAATATTTTACAAAATCTTTATTCCCCTTGATCATTTACCTCAGAATCGCAATCTCTGCATCTTATCTTAAATCACAAGATCATATACATTATAATCTCCTCGATTACAAGGTCATGAGTAACTAATGACTCACAATTCAACACTTAATTGTACTTATACAATTCTTCTATATTTGATAATCAAGACTTGTTTTAAGAACATACACCTATCAAAATTAAATATCATTGTATTATTTTTAGGATTTCTGACCTTTACCATTTATAACACTGTTTACCCCAAAAAGGAGCTTATAAGAATATAAATCACTTTTGACGGATTCATTATACTTTGCTCATTCCTTGCTTTTTATCGTAATCTCGGGAATTTTATACCTAACTGAAATATTAGTTTTTAAAGCAAGAATGTGCATGACGGTTCAATAAGTCTAACAGTTATCACATAACACTTAGTTCATGCATCATGCATGCTTGGCTATAAATCCGTGTATGACATTTTGTACATCCTTCTCAGTTCTGATATACTGCATTTAAATCATGCTTCATAGTGAGACGACCCCAAATCCGGGTTCTTTAACCTCGGGTTTGGTTCTCACTGTACAATACTTAATAACAATGAAATACATATATTGTATTTAAACTACGCGGAATAATACAAAAGGTTCCTTATATAAAGACTACACTTCCCAAGGTCTATTAACCTTAAATTGTAACATTACATATCTTAAGGGAAATACAAAAGATTTACAACAGTAATTACATAGCAGTAATTTAAACTAGCATGCAATTACTAAAACTAAGCATTCGCTTTCCCCTTGCCTTTGTCCGATTTAGAGCTTTCGGGATTGGCTGAAATATAGTCATGATATAGCAAGAATGAGCAACTAAATGGCTCAGCAAGTTTATAAATAACAGGCATACGATATATCATGATGAAGGAAAATAACTTCAAAGTTTTCAACAATAACAATTGTGAAAGATGTCAAGAATCAATGTTCAATAAAAGAATGGATTGACTCTTTACTGCTGAGTGGTCTTTAATGACCGTGAACTGCTACTAAGGTAAAACAGACATACAATGTCTGACTCCTTGTTAAAAATAACGGGACACTTGAGGGGATCAGTCCTCTCATGTTCTATGTATATGCATCACATTTAGATTTCTTGCGCGCTTTCGGTTTCCCGACAAATAAAAATCCCCCTTTAACTAGGGTTATTCTTTCTCAGTCTTACTGTAAGAATCCGCACCAGCCAATGGTTTGGATAAACTTTTATAATATTCAATTGATGAATTTAAACATGCATTTGTCTAGCCGAAACAATTAGCTTAGACATTCATAAACAATTGTAAAAGCACTATGTGCGAATACAATAATCAATAACGATATGAAGTAATTTTTGATAATTAATTCACTCAAAGGTCTGTCAAATAACTACGAATGTAGATACTTGCTCAACAATAATTGAAATGTAAATACGGTTGAAGAATAAATGCAACAATAAATACAAGTTCAGGGGTAGAAAACTTGCCTCGTGCGTCGTTTACTGCTAACCAACTTAATTTAACAATCCTTGAACGGACCTAACAATTAAATCAGTTTGATCTTAAATTAGTATCATATACTTGTAAATATAATGACCTTTATAAACCTTACGAACCACATAATTATATAATTATGGGTATATAAACACATAGGAAACATTATCATTAATTACTTGATAATATTTCAAACACAAAAAACCTATATTAATTATTTAATATAGTTCATACACTTATATAATATTATTAACAATTTAATAATATTTTATTAGTCTTGTAGTATTATTAATCGTTTAATAATACATTATTAGTCTTCTAATATTATTAATCTTTTAATAATATTCTATCAATCACTTAACATTATTAATCCATTAATAACATTTTATTGTCCTTATAATATTATTAATTATTTAATAATATTTTATCATCCTTATAATATTATTAATCATTTAATAATATTTTATTTATTATTTAATATTATTAAATATTTTAAATCATTATCTAATATTATTAATCATTTAATAATATTTTATTAATTATCTAATATTATTAATTATTTAATAATATTTTATTACCTCGTTAATATTATTAACCATTTAATAATATTTTAAACATTATCTAATATTATTAATTATTTAATAATATTTTATTTAATATCCAATATTATTAATCATTTAATAATATTTTATTATCTTATTAATATTATTAATCATCTAATAATATTTTAAATCATTATCTAATATTATTAATCATTTAGTAATATTTGATTTATTATCTAATATTATTAATCATTTAATAATATTTTATTCATTATCTAATATTATTAATCATTAAATAATATTTTATTCATTTACTAATATTATTATTTATTTAATAATATTTTATTGACTTATTAATGTTATTACTCATTTAATAATATTTTAATCTCTTACTAATATTATCAATCATTTCATAATATTTAATTACTTATTAATATTATTAACCATGTAGTAATATTTTAATACTCTTTAAATAATACCAAAAGTTAACTTTTAAATTGGGTTAACCTTAGTATTTAATTTAAACATTTAGATAGCATTGATTTACAAATAGACTCCATATAAATTTGTTTAATACCCAAATATATTCATTTTACACCTATTTTAACTTAATTTTTCAAAGAAAACTCGACCCGGATCGACCCGACCCGACCCGGAGCACCAAAAATCTGCTTAGCAGATTGTTCTGACGCAGGTGCGTCAGCCGTTTTGTCCGAAAGTCAACTGTTTGACTGCTCGACCCTCCTACGGTCCGACAGCCATAATTTCTTCATACGAAAACATTTTGGGGTGATTCTTGAGTCCATTCTCATCATAATTTCCCCCTCTACAATTTCTCTTTAGAACACAAATCCAAATTTCAAACGTAACTAGACTCAAAATGGCTCTAAAGGAAACCTAGGGTTTTAAAATCAACATCATTTGCGGTAAAAGCCATCATTTCTTTGTTATTCCATATTTTTGTGAGATTCAAGTTGTGTTGGCTTTATAACTTACTCATAAAACTTTATAGCCATATAAATCAAGTATTTAACTTGTACATTTTGAAATGACACAAAATATAGTACATAGCTACTTAGGGTTTTACCGGTAAAACTTTCTATAGCGTTTTCTTCCATTTATATGTACACCACACCTACCAAATCATGATATAAACATAACAAGCTAGGAATATACATATATAACATAGTTAAATACTTCTAGACTATCAAAATGAGTTTTGATCGGTTAAAAATAGATTTTAACCGTTCAAAATCATTTTAGACTACAAAAATGAAATTTAAGAAGAGATAGAGCACTTTTAAACCTTGAGGTCTTGGATGCTCTTCTTCTCCTCCTACCAAAGTATGTTGTGTAGTTAGTGGACATTCACCAAGTACAACCTCTAGCTTTTTCTCTCAACACTTAAGTGTTTCTTCCTTTTTCTCTCAAATGCTCTCTATTTTTTCTTTCTAGCAAAGCTTCAAATGAACTAACCAACATCACCAAGGTTGTGGAATGTCTTATTTATAGCCAAATGTTAATCCTACATTAGCTCTCTTAATTCACCAATGTTGGTGAATTTAGAGCTTAATTTAGCTTACTATTGCATGGATGGACATTGTGATTGACTAGGGTTGTTGGCCAACCTTGTCATAGTGTAAATTAGAAGCAATCTAGAAAATCAAGCAATCCAAGTGGGCCCCTCCAAAAATTCAGCAAAATGGATTTTCCAAGCCATTTTTCCTTTATTTTTAATGCTAAAATGTGCATATATACATCTATATATACATATATATACATATATATATATATATATATATATATATATATATATATATTGACCAAAGTTTGACCTTAATTGGACTTCACATTGGGCTTGGGAATAACTTCTATTAGGCTCATTCAGTTTAATTGTTTGAGCTCAATTTAAATAACACATTGGGCTTATATTAAATAGTCTAGGTTATATTTAATTAAATCAAGCATTGGGCTTGTTTAATTAATTACATGGGCTAGTAATTAAATTAATTACATGGGCTACTAGGTTAATATCTTTAACCTAGTTTAACAACTTATTTGGATTAAAAATATAATCCAATTAGATTTGCTTTAATTAATTATACACTTTGCTTTAATCCTTTAAATAAATATACAAGCACATAAGTACATTTATTTAATTATCTAATTGACAATTAATTAATACAAAAAGTTTAAATTCATTGCTAAATATTTATTAAGTATATTTACAATGACTAATGAAATTCGTGGTCATTACACATAGTGTGTACATACTTCATATGTAATCGTACTTCATGCTTTTCATGTATTTCATAAAAATCATATTCATTGATTCCATATACCACATATAACATCCATATAGCTTCATATAACAATTTAATATCACATTGTAGCATAACAATGCACATAACATCAAGTTATCTAGAATATCACATAATACTAAAAGAAAACTTGCCTGATGCGGTTATCCTACTTACGCCATTATTACACGTTCTTCGTATGACCTAAATTTAATAGTTTGTCTAATAATTAGTCACTAATGGGCTCTTTATCTTGGTTTAATTCAATTAAACTTTATTCTTTTACACAACTTAGTATTTCGGACATTTAATAACGTACCAAATAATTTATAATATTATCAATGTTTAATAATATATTGACCACATACAAATATTATTAATCATTTAATAACATTTTAATCATTTACTAATATTGTTAATCATTTAATAACACTTTAATCATTTACTAATATTATTAATCATTTAATAACACTTTAATTCTTTACTAATATTATTAATTATTTAATAATATTTTAATCATTTACTAATATTATTAACCATTTAATAACATTTTAATCATTTACTAATATTATTAATCATTTAATAACATTTTATCACTTACTAATATTATTAACCATTTAATAATATTTTAATCCTTTAGTAATATTAATAACATTTTAATCACTTACTAATATTATTATTCATTCAATAATATTTTAATCAGTTACTAATATTATTAATCATTTAATAACATTTTAATCACTTACTAATTTTATTAACCATTTAATAATATTCAAAAATCTTCAAACAATATAAATAATTTTATTTTATTTGTTTTAACCTTATTCTTTATTTTAAATATTTGTCTATCAATTAGTCACTAATAGACTCTCTATATATTGGTTTATTATACAAACATATTTATTTTTACACTTATTTCAATTTAAATTTTCAAATAACAGACCCGACCCGAATCGGACTGAACTGGACTACAAAATAAAAATTTGGGCAGGAGATTTAACCGTTGCGACAGTGGATTCCACCGTTGCGACGCTAGGCTAAAACCCAAAAATCCTAATTCATTGATTACTCGACTATTAAGCACTCCAACATCTATAACTTTCTTATTTCTTAACATTTTTGAGTGATTAAAGTGCTCACGCGTCTATAGCTTCTTCCTCTACAACTTATCATTAGATCAAACATTCAAATTTCAAACGAAACTTAACTCAAAATCGCTCACAAGAACAAAGTGAAAACAAATTTCACAAATCCTTGATTCGATTATATCAAACTTGATGTCACTTGCATTATTTTGCTAGATCATCATATTTTATAACTCTATAACATCGTAATACATAACATACATTTTCAAAATAGTTTGAACACTTGAGTTTCATAGTTTAGAAAATCATTATAACATCTAGTTTTTTCTTATATTAAAAATCATTTTCATATTCTTGTTATTCATACATCAAAGCATGCTTTGACCACTCGTTTTTCATCATAAGACATTATCAAAACCTTAGATCTATATAAAACACTCATTGATCTCAACACATTCAATTATACAAGTTGATTTCTTTGAAAACACAATATCAAAACTAAGATTTTCTTTAATATACATAGTTTGCTTACCAAAAATCACTTTGAGCTCAATATAGGCTCCTTTTTTTCTTTATACAAAAATAGTTTGTCTACCAAACTTATAGATCTAGGGTATTCACCCATAGATCTAGAAAACACACCAACAAAAATAAATTGTTTACCTTGAAACCAAAAATCAAAATTAGGGTTTTAAAATTTTTAACAACCAACTCTTGATTTCTTAATCATACATGAATAAAAATGTGATCTAATAACATTTTCAACACCAACATCACCTTATATCATCGAAACCACCATGTTCCACAATTTAGATCATATATCTACTAGAAACAACATACTCAACACATAAAACTAAAGATTAATACTAGAGTTTTAAGTTCAAAACACTTTTAATCTTTAGACTTCCTTCTTGCTATTGCTTGGCTATATATTTGCTAAGATTCCTCCTGATTCTTCTTCTTGGTCCAACTGTAGACCCCTCTCTATTCTTCTATAGAACTTTTGTTCTCTCAAGCTCAAACACGTAGTGTATTTCTCACTTTTCTCTCAAATGTTCTCTAGCCCTTTATTTCTCAAGACTTAGTGAAATGAACCAACCTTTGTTAGCATTGGTGATGGGTTCTATATGTAGAATAATGGTAATTGCATTTAACCTCTTTAATCAACCAATACATAGTCAATTAGGCACTAATCCTAGCAAGGAACAAGATCCATTTTTTAGGGGAATTGACCTTGCATTGGGGAGAATTTTGTGGGTTTATATTTTCTATGAAACTTAGAGCTTTGAACCTTAAATGGGGCCTCTCTATTTTCAGAAACCTCCCTTCCAAATCTAGCAATTTTGATTTTTTTTTTGTTCATTTGATCATATATACACCTAAACATACATACACCAACTCATGAACCAATTGGGCTACACATTGGACTTTAATATTAAATCCATTTGGGTTTGTCTACCCCATTCCCTTGGGCTTGTTGACTTGGTCACATTTCGTTCTTTGGTTTTGATGATGACTTTATCCTTGTGTACTAAAACCCTTGAAATTGTATGATAAGTTACATGCAGCAAGACAATGCAGCACGCTGGATGTAAAACTGGACTGCAGTAGTCAACATGATTTATCAAGACTGAATGCAGCAAGCTGGATACAAGTTGCAGAATACCAAGAGTCTAACGGCTGAAATCTTGAAGATCTACAAAAAGATTTTAGGGGGAGCATTGTTTATTGTGTTGTCATCATCAAAAAGGGGGAGATTGTTGACTTGGTCACATTTCATTCTTTGGTTTTGATGATGACTTTATCCTTGTGTACTAAAACCCTTGAAATTGTATGATAAGTTACATGCAGCAAGACAATGCAACACGCTGGATGTAAAACTGGATTACAGTAGTCAACATGATTTATCAAGACTGAATGCAGCAAGCTGGATACAAGTTGCAAAATACCAAGAGTCTAACGGCTGAAATCTTGAAGATCTACAAATGGGTTTCTAGGATATCATGTAAGATCTTAGCTTTATTTATGTCTCAATCAAAGCTCTAGGATTGCATGAACATAATCATGAGAGTAATTAATTAATAATTATGAAAATAATTAATTAAGCTTTCAAAATTAACTTGGTCTAAAAAGAAAATAATATCTTATTTTGTAAAGCTAACTATTAATTCTTTTTTCATAATTAAATGAGCTAAATTATATTAGTTAAGATTTTCATAATAATTGATTGAGCTAATTAACGTAGATATCTTTTAAATCAATTATTTTGGATAAAATGGGATCTATTTATGGAAACAATTATTGTGAGTTGTTCATTATTAATTTAAGCTTTCCATCATATCTTAATTGATTGAGCTTTCCATAAATTAGTTAATTGATTGAACAAATCAATTTCTATATTTTCATAATTGATTGGGCTATATAATATATATCTATCAAATCAATTTTGAAAAGTTGAAAAGCAAATTAATTAGTTCTTCCCAAAATAAGAGGAGTTAATTTGAAAATAGATTTTAATCTATTTCCTTAAATTTTAGAATTGGGATTTCTATTAATTTGACTTTCCATAATTACCTTGATTAATTGAGCAAATTTATTTTCATATCTTCATTTCAATTAATCATATTGCTTGGGTAATCATGGAAGTAATTTATTATGGAAATAATTAATTGGGATTCCTAAATTAATTCCACGATTCACTATTTACTTAAATGAAAATAATAATTGTTTTAATTCTTTCCATAATTAAAGTTGTCTAATTAATTATATTCCAACTTGCTAAGTTCATTTCCTTATTCACCGTGATTGGATAAATAACATGTAACAGTAATGTGATTAGGAAAATGAATCAATTAACAATATAATTGCCTAATATGGTTATTCTTTATTTGATTCTCTCCAACGTTTACTATAGATATAAATTGATTGTTTGAGCTAAATAGATATTGTTATCAATTAATGAACATGTATCATGGGACTAATTAATTAAATAATCATTCCATGTGAATCTTTATTGATGGAGTCAATCAAAGATATTTAATCATTTAGGAAAGCAATCATAATGTTTCTTTAGTTAGCCAAAAAGTTAATGAATGAAAAAGTTAACGGTATGATTAAGCAATTATTTAGTTACTTTATATCCTTCTTGATTGCATGCAATAATCACTTTCCATATTAGACAAATTGTGAGTGAGTTGTCCTGTAGTAAAGCTGTAATGACCCCAAAATTCGATAAAACTTATTACCTTAAATCTTATATTTATTAAACATTATTTCTTTAACGTCCGAATTTCGGTTCGTTAATAAATCTTTAATGTCCTTATTTAACCCATTAATTGACATTACAGTCATCAATTACCATATTTTTCAGTATATATATATATATATATATATATATATATATATATATATATAATTTTATTTTCAATCATTATATGAAAATATTTGAATATTTAAAAATTTATCGTCTCGATTCTAGTCTCTGGATCGCAACCTTCACTTTTTCTTCTGTACAAGTATCATAGAGCTCAACATTCAAAATTTAATATTATTCTTATCCATACAATTATTCTTGGTTTCATAATTCATAATTAGATACCCTCTATCGTAACAACTATCTTGAACAATCACAATTCATAATTTAACTTTATTCGTCCTATTCGGAACCAATTTACATATATATACAACACATATATATAAACTTTGTCAATATATCCACATTAAAATATTATATTAAAAATATATAACCATTACGTTTACAACCTTCTATAGCAAAATCCATCTCTAACACAATCCGATATTCTTGAAATTCATTTCTTTACCTGCAAAAGTTTATATTATGCAAGTAATGAGCACAACGGCTCAGGAAGTTCAACAGTTTACACATTTCATGTTTCATGTAGCACCTAGCATAACATGCTCTGTGTGTGTCATACATCACGTGTTGTGCTTTTACTAAAGCAATATATCTAACATGTCTCATATCTAATTCAGATTAGCATTTATGTAAAGTAAACATTAATTAAATTCACATATGGTCACATTATTGCACCAAGTACACATCATGGTCATATTATCCACAGATCACATAACACATAATTTTATACTCATTTGATCAAGAATTAACATATCACAACAGATAAACATTTAACATCAAAGTTGGTGGCTCAAAACCCTTTCTCGAACAACCTAAGACCATAAGATAATCAATTAATAATTATTAATCCTCTCATGATACTAATTTTATTAATTAATATTATCTATAATGTAATTAACCCTACTCGACGATTTATTTTAGGGTACCGATCAATTATTAATTAATATGGTTAATTATATTAACCTCGTCTCTTAATATAACACACATTCAGTGCGGACAACCCGGCTCATCGAATAAAATTTAGAATATTTGGTTGTCCGAATTTTTATTTAATCATTTTCTAACTTTTAAACTTACTAGATTAATATTTAAAGTACTTAAATATTAATTCTCAATATTCAATATTTTTACAAAAATATTAAATTTAATGCCCAAATATCATTTCTTTATTTTTAGTAATTTTCTGTAATTTTTAAACAATTTTTAAATAATTATTTAATTAAAAACTATATTCTAGGGGCATTTTGGTAATTTTTGCACCTTCAGGGACAAAATTGGAATTTCCTGGAAAGGCAAGGGACATAATCGTAATTTTTGAGGCAAAGGACACGCTCGGTATTAATTAAAAAGGCCAAGGGCACGCTGGTAATTTCCAGCGTTGCCGATCGCCGCGCATTGAGCGCGGCCTCTCCCCCTACGCCAGCCAAACGACGTCGTTTGGTCTGGCGTCACAAATCTCAGCCGCGCATGGCGCGGCTTCCCTTCCGCCCCCCAAAACGACGCCGTTTCATACCCGGCGTCCGAAAAAAATTTGGCCGCCACGCAACCCAAGCAATAATTCTTCCATTTTGCTCTAATTTTTCACAATATAATTACACCAAAAATCATAAAATTCATAGATGCACATCCATAAATTATTTAGAATAATTATTCTAATTATTTACAAATTTTTCACAAAATTATTTAACACCATAAATACTAAAATAACCCAAATAAATTGATTTATACCTTCCTTGAAGCTTATTTCTCACTTGGATGGCATCAAAATCTCTCTCTTGATTGTGGTCTTTTTCGGTGATGGCATTGTGGTATTCGGGTGGTGGTGTTTGGATGGAAAAAAATTAGAGAGAAAGTGTTTTGCTTTTGTTGCTTGTTTTCTTTTTCTTTTTATTTATTTAATTTCCTTCCTTTTAATAGCAAAGGCCTTAAACCATTTTGAACACAAAAACAAATCCACCGACCTTGCCAACCGACTTTTCCAATTCGGATAGCCACCAAAAATCAAGCAAAATTAATTATTTTAATACATTATGTATTTATTTCGTGTAATAAATATTTTATATACTATATATAAAATATTTATTTTAATTCATCAAAAATCATAACATGATTTATAAATAATATTTATACCTCTTTTAGATACTTTACTTGACAAATTTTGTACACGCATAATGACATGCATGTAATTATATGAGATAATTTATACCTCCAAAATTCATAAAATAATTCGTACAACATATAAAAATTACTTTTCATACATTTTCACTTCATTACTTGGACAACATATTACATTAACATGTTTACGTTTTTGAAATATTATTCTCTATAAAAATCATAAAAATTCCATTATACATAAACAAAATTTTTAATAAATTAAACCATTCTTTTTTCTCATTTATTTTTCATTTCTTTTGTATTTGGCACATTTTAAATATACACTATATAATAAAATCTTGTACCATTTGTACAATTATATATTTCTTTTCTTAATTAGTATATTCTTCTTATATAAATTATATAATTATCTTTATATAATTTATATAATTATTATTTTCTTACAATATACATTAACTTTTCTTATATAAATTATATAATTTATTATTATATAATTCATATAATTACTTTTTTTCTTAATTAATTTCTAAATTTCCTCCATAATTATTGATTAAATCTAAAGTCAATAATTACAATTTTACTAACTCCCTCATTAACTTTTCATTTAAATTTGGATTAATTTAATTATTAATTCCTTAATTTTCCATAATCAATAGAATTTATAATTACAATAATATATATACAAATGTATATATATACATATTTAATTCGTACCTCACATTACCACATGACATTATTTAAATAATAATTTCTGCACCTCTACAATAATTTTATTGTATAAATTTATTGTACCATTATATGTAATTTCTTTTATTTTTCATAAATTATTTTTAAAAAATTTATTTACTTTTCAATTACTTTAATTCCACACAATTTATCATGATCTCTGTACAGATTTAATTTACCAATTAAATCTCATCACAAACTTTAATTTACATAAAATATCTCAATCATAAGTAATTTAAATAACCTTGATAATTTTGTTTATTAAATTCTAATTTAATTTTATTAAAGAAATTCCGAAAATTCGGGTTCTCACATTCTCCCCCCCCCCCCTTAACAGGATTCCGTCATCGGAATCACAATTACCGTAATAACTTTACGTATTTCATTTATAACACCTTGCTATACCTTTATCTTGGTAAATAACAATTAATCTCAATAATAACCATATCTTACCTCTTTAAGGGGATCTGTAACTCACATCTTAAATGAATATCATCACAATAATCATAACAACCAAAATATTCAATTCTTAACTCAATTTACAATTTCTTTAAAAACATTACATTTCACAATTCTCAAAAAAAATTATTAATAACACTTTAACTCATTTATTGATGTACTTATCAAGATGGTTTCTCATTTTCTGAAAAATTTTCTTTCTTTAATCGAACTTACCCTTACTCAATCCACTTATTTCATACTCTCTATTTCACATCATTTATATTCTACACATTCAACCTTCTTTTCTTAATTCATACTCATAAATCTTCTTCACATTCCATTTCTCTTTGTAATATATCCAACATATTCAGTCAATCACATAGGTCATTTTGCACATTACTTACATCATAAATCATTCCTTAATACCTCTATCATTCAACACTAAGTTTTAAATGCTAACCTTTACTTAATTCATCATAATCCTTATTTGGAATCACTCTAAAAATCCTGGGGTGTCACAAAAGCAAATGATTTTTATATGATAAAGGAACACACCCATGTTGACCAAGACTAATGGACTTTGCTTTATTTAAATAAACTTTCCATGCATGCAATCATATCTCCCAACGGTAACATGGTTAAGTTTCATTTATGGAAATTTATTTTTTCATGAAGAACCATGAGCGACTTTAATTATTTTGTATATATTGTGCAACATGATTCTTTAGTTAATGAGTGATAAAGCATGCAACGATAATAATTGGGATTAGATGAATATTTGCCTATCTATATTTCCTGATTGTCAACGGATGTTCATCATATCAATTATATTAAAATAACAAGGAATATGGAATGTGAAAGGCATCTGCTTTGTAACGGCTACTTCTCTTTTTGTTATATATATACATTTGTTGTGGCTTAGAGAAAAAGTGGTGGAAGATACCAAGCAAGAAAAAAAGGCAACATACTCATTCTAAAATCTTCCTTCTTCACATACTTTTCATAAGGGTTGCTTAAAAGGTTTCTATTATGAAGCATAATTAAAAAGGTTGTGGTGCATCAAAATTTCTCCGATTAATTTTCAGCTTTCTTCTTTGCGCTTAAACTGGTGATGTCTTTACTTTTTATATTGATCATTGCATATAGAATTGAGCTTTAAATTGTGATATAATTATTGCTTTGATCATAGTTTATCTTGTGATTATTTTATATTAATCTCAAAGTCTTTCGAGTATCTAATCCAATTTGGGTTAGGATCTTTACAATCAAGTTACAGGTGAGCTTAGGAGCTCGATGAGTAGAGGTACTCAAGGGGTGCACAGGTTTGCACAAAGTGAGCAAAAGTGCTTGGGAGGAAAAGTCCTCAAAGGTTTTCGTAACTTGAGTTGTAAAGGGGTTTTATTTGTAAACCAAGTTGATTAATAAAGGAGCCTCCAATACCAGTTGGTATTGGACGTGGAGTAGGCCACTAAAGTAGATGATAGGGGCCGAACCACGTAAAAATCTTTTGTGTTCGTGTGGTTGATTGTTTAATTTTATTCGTTCATTGCATCTTTCAATTTTGAATTGTAATACACATTTTGAATACTTTAACATATATATTTTATAAGAAAATTATTCATTTCAACTCAGGCCTTCATTTAATACAAGCAAAATAATTATCTTATCATATCATCTAAATTACATTAGCAATGTAAATCAGTTTCCTAATCAAAAACCTGAAATCAGCTATTCAGCAAACTATTTTACCTACTGGTTTATTAAATCACAAAAATTGGACATATTTTTACTCCACGCTTATTCAACCCCCACTTCTAAGTGTGCTTACTTATATTTCAGGGCTTGCTACAACTTTTCATCAGGCTCATAATTTGTTCCAAGTTGTGCTATTAACTTAATTCATTTAAGGCTCCAACAATTTATTCATTTTGGCTCATTCATTTTATTTGCTTGGCTCAACAATTAATTTTTAGTGGGCTACCAACAATAATTAATTTGGACTAACATTACAAAATTATAGGGCTAGCAATTAATCAAGTGTTGGGCGAGGTTAATTTAATTCATTGGACTTCTATTGAATAAGTTGACTGGGCTACTAGTTTAATTCTCTTGGTCTCAATTAATAGCCCTATTTGGATTAATTTCATACTCCAATTAGACTTGCTATTTTGAAAGTCATTTGAGCTACCAGTTTGGACTTATTATTTAATTTATTTTAGCTTGATTATTGCCTTATATTGGACTCCCATTAATTAAATACGTGGGCTACCAATTAAAATGTACAAGCATACACTCTTGGGCTAAGGTTTGGGCTCAATTATTGGGTCATTAGCCTAAGAATTAACTGAAAGTAATATGCCCTCAAGCCAATCACATTTGATGTGATAAGCATATACTTTGTAATCTTGTTCATTTATTAATAAAAGTATCAAGGCATTTCTTTATTCATGATTAATTACTTGAATTAATCAAATGGATAAACCCATAGTTTTCGAGCAATGCTTTTAGAACCATGATGAGGATCATGCTAATGAGATCTAAATTCAAGATAGCTCAAAACTAAAATTGTTCCTAATCGTTGGATCACTAAAAAGGGGATTAGTAGATCCGGAAAAATTGGTACATACTATGCTTGCTCTTATGAAGAGGATGATTGATCTCATAATCATTTGTGTAGAGACACTAAAGCAAGTATGTAGGTGCTTATTAGAGAATAAGTTCACTGGAACACCTAATGGAGTTTTACTCGTCTGTCAATAGGAGTTCCTTATGTGATAGTCGTACAAGTGATCCTTAGACTTGAGATCATCTTAGTATCTTATGTGTACTAAGTTATACTTTAACATATTCCTTAAGACCTATTGGTATATCAAAGGATGTGCTTGGGTATAATAAGGTACACATGGAGATAGATGAATGGTCAACAAAGGATCTACCACTTCCAGTAAAGGGAGAGAATGTCCTATGCGATTCAATAAGTGACAACTCAGAAATCCCTGGCCAGGGTTGAATGGAATTACAAAGGAGTTTCTAATTTACATTAACTAGAGTTGTGTATTTGTGAATTGAAATGCATATAATCAAATAAATAAGATTTGACAGAAATTCCGTGTCTTATATTTGATTGGGACATTGTGTGGTAGAAGGATTGAATTGTACGGTAACTATTTACTGAAAGGTTCTTTTACGATTAAATGTTGAAATCTATATTATCTAGAAAGTCGACTACTCGCTAAGGGGGCTTACCCTTATTGTGGAATAATTATTTATTCTGAATTAAAGAGTTAATTCGTAATAAATAAATTAGAATTGTTCTAATTTATTTATTATACAACCGGTTTAATATGGAGAACCTAAAGGGTCACACCGCAAAAGAGTAATATTTATTTTAGAAGTGGATGGCATAATTGTAATAATAAATTAAGTATATTTAATTTATACTATGGTGATAGAATAAATTAAATAGCTTAATATTTATAATTTAGTATTTTAGAAATACTAATTATAAATTAATAAGAGGAGTCTTATTATTATTATTACTATTATTATTATTACTAGTATTATTATTTAGTTCCTAAATGGTTTAGGAATTAATTAATAAGTAGTAATATTATTATTAAATAATTAAGTTCCTAAATAGTTTAGAAATTATAATTATAATAATTAATTAAGTTATTAAATGGTTTAGTAATTAATTAATAAGAAGTACTCTCATTATTAAATAATTAAGTTCCTAAATGGTTTAAGAATTGTAATTAATTAATTTAGTTCCTAATTAAATTGGGAATTAAATTCAAACCCTAATCCTAAATAGTTTATGAGGGTTGACTAGATCTATAAATAAAAGTAGTCTTATTATAGATCAAGGTTACACACTCTTTCATAAGAGAAGGAGAGTACTACATAATTCTCTAGATATAAGGAGTTAGAGAGAGAGAGAGAGAATTAGGACTAGCCACCCATGGTTTGGAGAAACCAAGATCCACTTCTTTAATTCATAGATCTCTTGGTGGATCACCTCTAGAGGCTCAACACTTGGGGAGCTAACATTGATCGGTAGAATCTAATCGGTGAATTTGAAGAAGAACTTGATGGATCAAAGGGAGATGAACTTGTACCCGTGGAAGCTTTGTTCTACAAAGGTATAAATTCTTTTATCCTTCCTTAATTAATAATAGTCGCATAAGAAAGATCCGGGTTATTGGTTTGTACAAAAATTTTAAAATCTGATTTTCTTGCTTCCGTTGCGCTTATATAATTTGATTATATGTATGCCATATTTTTGCAAACCAACAGTGGCATCAGAGCCAAACTTATGTGAATTATTAATTGTTTAGATTCTATATATGTATGGGTATGTGCTTAGAACAATTTATTGGGCATAATTTATTATATAGAATTATATTTATATATATATATAAATCCGAAACATGGCTGTTCGGTTTTGGGCGGCTGCTTGGTTAAAGTTTTCGGTGATGGCCCAATCCAAACAAAGTTCCGGATATATATGATATATATATATAACTACCGAATTTGGAATTCAAAGTTTCGGTCAAAAGGCAGCCTCTGTTTTGGTATAAAAAAAAAACACACGGTTTCGGTATATATATATATTAACAGGCGGCATGAAAAAGGAACAAAGCAGCTTGTTTTGGAATATATATGCATGGTTGTCCCGAAATCATAGTCACATAAAAAAAAGAGGATGACTTCGGGGATGCTATGTATATATATATATATGTTCACATGCTTACCAAACTAAAGGTTGCTTTAGCTACAGGAATTCCGGTATTCAAGGAATAAAGCAGCATGAATTCGGTATATCTAAATATATATATACATATATATATATATATATATTATTACCGAATGTTAGTTTATATATATATATATATTATTAATATATATGGCATTTATTATATATATTAATTAGCCAAATAGTTAGGTAATTTTACACAGATTTTAAAATTTCAAAATAAAAGAGTTTATTTTGGGTAATTTTAAAATAATAAAAATAAATAGTTTATTTTTAAATAATTTTATAATTAAAATAAAAGGTTTGTTTAAAATATGAAATTAGATTTCATGCAACTTTAATTGCCCATTAAATGATACCAATACATATATGGAATGATTTATTTAATTCATGAGATGAATATTATTTATTAATATATATGTTGATATATATGATAATAAATGTGATTGATTATGGACTATTGACCAATGTGATTGGATTTAATTTTAATTAAATGCATGAATGAATGAGTTTTAATAAATGGGGTCTGCGTATCTCGTCTTTCTAATTTTTCTTATGTGTAATTCTATCTCCCTCCTATGTACTTCCCCTTGACTGTTGAACAATGTTTCTATTTATTGTAAATAATTTGTAATAGGATTAGTTAGAATTATTTTGAAGAATTGGAGCAAAGAAGCAAGGAGCGCATGAAGACCCGTTTGTAATGGAGCCCGAATTTAAATGTAATAGTTACATTTAATTTAATTTATTCTTGCACCCTAGGTTTGACCAATTGGTTTATTTGGTGGCTCGAATAAACCAAACTAGAATAAAAATCCATAATCAATCCAAGTAGAATATAGTATTCTATATGTGCATGCTTAATATATATTTATTTTATATTATCCAAACATGCTTCGCATGTTAATTAATATGACGCGTATTTTATATATATATGTGCATGCGCGCTAAACAAGATGAGACAATTAATATTAATAAACTCCTCATGAAGTAGAATAAATATTATTTATAAAATGAATTAAAAAGTTTAATTCATGAATTAAAGAAGTTTAATTCAATTAAATAAAATTAGAATTGTTCTAATTTATTTATTCTACTACTCATAATATTAAGTTGTAACGTTCAAAGATATTTATTAAAAATATCGAACGTCGCCTTCTAGCATGGTAAAACGATAGAGTATCAAATAATCATTATAAGTTTGTTGTGTCACACAAGGCTTATATTAATTTTTTGAGATGTTGTTTTATCACATTTGATGTTTATAAAAAAGAATTGAACATTATTGTTTTGTTGTGTCACACAAGGACGGTCTTTTTCTCTTCTAATATAAGAAAATGCTAGGTTGGACTTAACTTGGATAATTTTGATTTGGATGTGTCACACATGATCATAATAATCTAAGAGGCAAAATAAAATGAGTTACATATTAATGTAATTGACAAGAATTGTCTACCTATTTATTTATATATCGTTTGTTGTGTCACACAAGGCTATATACATTTGAAATATGATTCTTATTCTCACTAGCAAATCTTTAACTAGATTTGCCGAACTATATAAGGAGGGTAATATAGTTTGATGAAAATAGTGGGAGACACCATTTTAAATAAAGACCTAATTTATTTTGGTAATTAATAAAATGAATGCATGTTAATGTTGTTATTAATTCACTTAAAAAATATTGTTATGTTTAATTCACTAACATTGCATAGCATAATGTATGCTAACAATTAATCGAACCGAATTGTTCAGATTGATTAAACAAATTTGAGAATAGTTCTCAATGTTGAAAAGCTAGCAAATGTCCTTAATTTGCCTATTCCTACAAACGTTGTAGACTAAGCCTCTGAGGAAGAGATTGCTATTTTATGAAATGGCAAGATGATGCAAAGGTGGCTCAATGCATCATGCTCACATCCATAAGTATCGAGTTACAGAGTCAACACGAGAAAATGGATGCACCTACTATATTGCTGCACATTCAATAGTTGTACGGTGAACAAAGTAGGTCAACTAGATATAAGATATCTAAGGAGCTCTTTCGATCTATAATAACCAATGACACTACAGTAAAAGACACATGTCCTAAAGATGATCAATTGGATTGATCAATTAGGACAACCAATTTTGTCAAGGATGGTGAGTTGAGTCAAGATTCGATCTTGCAGTCACTCACTGACTCTAATTCACAATATGTTATGAACTTCAAACATTAATAAGCTAGAAGTCAGTTTAACTGATTTGCTTAAATATGTTGAAGACTGTTGAGAGTCACTTTCCTTCCTAGAAAAACCAAGTTTTACTTGTAGATGAATCTTCTAAGCGGAGGAAGATGGCCAAAGGTATTTCTGAGGAGTCAAAAAGAGTAGAAGGCAAAATAAAGGCTAAACAAAGGACATAAATAAAAGTGATCCCGAGGGCAAAGAAGTTTGCTTTCATTGCGATAAACTGGGACACTGGAAGAACAACTACAAGAGAGTTGTAGTAGTTAAGTAGAAGAAGTTTAGTGAAGCTTCAACTACAGATATAGATTTGTTCATAATGAAATAGAACTTTCTATAAGTCAAGTTCTACTTAGGTATTAGATACCGAATGGTGGTCTCACATATGCAAGTCGTTGCAGAGACTAAGCAGAAGTAGAAAGCTAAACAAATGATAAGTAATTCTATGCTGAGGAATGAAGCAAAGGTTGCTGCATTAGCCATGGGAACTTATAATTTAGCACTGCCTACGGGCAAGCCTATTAAGTTAGTAAGTTGTTACTATGTTCCAGTTCTTAGAAACATTATTTCAGTTCCATGTGATGACAAGGAATGTTTTTTTGACATTATAATAATGAACAATCGTTGTTCTGTTTATAATGATAATGTTTTATTTAGAACTGGTTGATTACTTAATGGACTTTGTATACATGACTTACATGAATATTATTTCAAATTGAACAAACTAAAAGCAAATAGATGATATGAATCATACCTTCATGCAATACTGTTAACTCGGTCATGCTAATAAAACAAGACTAAAACAAGTTGTATAAAAATAGGCTTTTAGAGCTTTTGATTATGAATCAAATACAACTTGTGAATCTTGTATCATGGATAATATGACTAAATATCCATTTAGTGGACATGGAGAGCGAGTTACGGAGTTGTTAGAGATGGTACACACAGTGGTGTGTAAGACCTATGACAACAAATGCAAGAGGAGGGTATTCATTCATTACTTTCACTAATGATTCTAGATTTTGATATATGTATTTAATGAAATACAAATCCAAATCGTTTGAAACGTTCAAAGAATTCAAAAGTGAATAATAGAAACTAAATGCCAAAAGTATTAAAGTTCTTCGATTAGATCGAGAAGGGAATACTTAAAGCAATAAGTTTCTAGATCATCTCAAGCGAAATGGTATTCTCACAATGGACATGGTGATGATCCATAATGAGTATTACCGATCTTCCAGTATCCTTCTAGGGTTATGCTCTAGAAACGATTGCATATCTACTAAATAAGATACTTTCAAAATCCGTCCCTAAGACTTCATGTGACGCCCCCAAATCTGGGCCCACACAGCCCAAACTTGAGTCGTCAAAAGACTACAACAAAATTATTACAACAAAGCACAACGTACTACAATACAGTGTATAATAATACACAACTAAGTCTTCACTATTATTGCCACACTATTTTACAAAACGTGAAGACTATGATAACTATTCCTCGGACCCTCACTCCATTCCCCGGCTAGACCCTGTTATGTTTTCATTTCCTGTTGAAAAACAATGGAACAAAAGAAAGGGTGAGCTCAAATAGCCCAGTAAGAAATATCATGACTAAGATAATGACGAATAAATTATCATTAGCCTTCAACAGTTGAGTTCTTGATAGAATACAATAGAATACAAGGTATATATCAAAAACTGCAGTTAAATTCTTAAACAATGTTCAGATCAATAATAGCAGCGGAATGAGCAATCTATTAGAAGAATAATGCAGATTATAATGTCCACTCGCTTCTCTTTTTTGTAAAAATATCATCAACTTTTATCATCTGAAATACCATTAGTCATGATAATATAAATTCACAGTTCCTGATCATAATCATGCACATCAACAGTTCATCTTTGCACTACGGGCCAAAGATATTCAATATAGCACCAACGGTCATGATTATACCAGATTCAGCCTTTGGTCATAATCATACCAAACAACAGTTCATCTTTGCACTACGGGCCAAAGAGAACATTCACCACGTGCCATAAAAGACACCGAACAGATGTATCGCCTTTAACCTATTATATCGCCTTTAACCTATCATCTGTTCAACAAATATATCACATCTGTGCCCCCGGCCACAGATATTCACAACAGCTTGATTTTTGGATGATTAGAATGATATAAATGATGAACAGAAGAAATAGGATAACAATAAGTATCGGAAGTTTACTTTGTACAGATTCAAATAATGTCCAAATTGTCAACATGATGTGGAGTGAAATTTAAAAATGATATTCAAGATCCACAGTTCAGAATAACGGTTACAATTCAATAGAAAGGTTCACGTAAATAGGAAGGTTCAGTTGAAATAATGAAGTTCAACTATTATGGAACATATAATATTTTCAGGAATTATAGAAGTAATAGTTCCATAATAAATTTCGATTTAGGAGTATGAAAGAAAATAATATCCCTTACCGTAGCAGGTTTGATTAACAAAAGGTGAAGGAAATTAATACAAAGGGTTATTCACCAACAGGCGGCAATCCGCTCCGTAAGGTTATTCCCACAATTTAATAGAATTTGAGTACAAAGAGTTATTCACCAAACAGGCGGCAATCCGCTCCGTAAGGTTATTCTCAGAGATTAATAATGAATGAATACGAAAGGTTATTCACCAACAGGCGGCAATCCGCTCCGTAAGGTTATTCCCACAATTTAATACATAGAAATAAATAGCACATCTTATGAGTAAGAAAGAAACAATATTATTTTCGAGAATCAAATAATGATAATCCCTTACCATAGTACGTTTGAATAATGGAAGATGAAAAAGATGGTATCCCTTACAAGTAAGAAAAGAAAATGACATTCCTTACCGTAATAAATTTAAGAGTGTGAAAAGAATGATATTCCTTACGAGTAGTAAATTTAAGAGTATGAAAGAAAATGACATCCCTTACTGTAGCAAGTTTGAATAATAGAATATGAAAGAATACGATATTCCTTACCGTAGTAAGTTTGAATAATGGAAGATGAAAAAGATGGTATCCCTTACAAGTAAGAAAAGAAAATGACATTCCTTACCGTAATAAATTTAAGAGTGTGAAAAGAATGATATTCCTTACGAGTAGTAAATTTAAGAGTATGAAAGAAAATGACATCCCTTACTGTAGCAAGTTTGAATAATAGAATATGAAAGAATATGATATTCCTTACCGTAGTAAGTTTGAATAATGGAAGATGAAAAAGATGGTATCCCTTACAAGTAAGAAAAGAAAATGACATTCCTTACCGTAATAAATTTAAGAGTGTGAAAAGAATGATATTCCTTACGAGTAGTAAATTTAAGAGTATGAAAGAAAATGACATCCCTTACTGTAGCAAGTTTGAATAATAGAATATGATATTCCTTACCGTAGTAAGTTTGAATAATGGAAGATGAAAAAGATGGTATCCCTTACCTTGATATTGTGAAACAAGTTTATTAGCCGAACAAATCCTTCCTTGTTTGTAGCAGTAAAGAATCTGACTTTTGAGTCTTCTAGAGTTTTTAAAATCTCTTTATGTTTTTAAAATAATGTTACTCTTGGAAAGATAGACGGCATAGACTCAAGAATCACTCAATTCGGAGTTAATATGAATGAGTTATGAATTTTCAAAACTAAGACTGAAAATAGTGACGAAAATCAGAATAGGTTACGGTTTTTAGTATTTTAAGGCATGAAGATGATTTCAGATGAATTTTCTTCCTTCTTCAAAGTTGTAGAGGACGAAAAACTGAAGAGACAGGCTTTTAATTCATTAAATTCTGACAAATAATGAATTTACTATGATTTTTCGAAAGAGTTACTGTACATAAGAAAATTCCACTCGGGAATTCAAAGAAGAATGTAAAAGATTTCAAAACTAGGAATGACTTAAGAACACTTAGAGAGAACTTACACAAAGAAGTATTTAGAGAGAGAAAGAAAGAACAAGTAAGGAAGTTTATGAAAAATCCTTAAGTTAAGGCTTCTATTTATAGCCAAAAATCTTATCATTCCTTTAATCTAAACCATTCATTTAAAGATCATCTTTTAATCTACACCATCCATTTCAAATATTATATTATCTTTAATCTACACCATTCATTTCATATCACCTAATAATCACCTAACTTTATATTATAAACAAATCAATTTAATTATTCAACAATAATTCACAGTTTAATCTACACCATTCATTTCATATCACCTAATAATCACCTAACTTTATATTATAAACAAATCAATTCAATTATTCAACAATAATTCACACTTTAATCTACACCATTCATTTCATATCACCTAATAATCACCTAACTTTATATTATAAACAAATAACTTTATCAATTCAATTATTATGACTAATTGTTATAAATACAGTATAGTTAGCTCTTAGATATCAAGTCAATAAATTAATGAAATACAACTGTTTAAATAACATCATAATAGAGATAACAATAATGTAAAATAAAGCATACGTTACTGTGTAATGACAATTATTGATTCAATAATGTGAATTACTGTGCATATTTTACTGTGACAATTATTAGGTTCAATAATTTTAAAAACAGTGCAACAACAATTATTGACTCAATGATATAAAATACAGTGTAATGACAATTATTAAATCAATAATGCAAAATACTGTGTAACAACAATTATTGAATTGATAATATAAAATATTATGCTGTGACAATTATCGATGAAATGATGCGTAACAGTTACGGTGTCAATTATCAGACCAATAATATGAGACACTATGCAATACCGTGTGTTACTGTAGAGTACCGTGTGCTACAGAAAATACCAAAAACTACCGTATGCTACTATTCTTTTATCACCGGTATTTTAACAGTTCCGTTGACTATTTTTATTTAAAAAGGTTATTTCTTTCGTTTTCTATATCCGACAAATATTCCGTTGTGGGGTCCACCAATAATTTGTTATTTCGGCGCCGTCGTACGACACGAATATTCCCCGACAAAGCGAATATTGTCCGACAAAATAAAATTTGCACATAACATCCTTAACTTTTAACTTTATCGATTTAACCACTTACTGTTTCAAAAAAATATATATGAAGAAAAATTAAATTTTGTATTTCATAAAATTCGGGGTCTTACACTTCATATGAGTCATGGATAAGGAGGAAACCAAGTCTTAAGCATGTTAAGATTTGAATTGTTCAGCTTATGTCAAAAGGTTTGACAAAGATAAGCTAGGGACATGATCTAATAGGTGTAAACTTGTGGGATATCCTAAAGAAAGTTTAGGGTATCACTTCTATAATCCGACTAACTAAAAGATGTTTGTTTGAAACACGTTGCCTTATAGAAAAATGAGTTTTTCCTTAAAGGGTTAGTGGGAGTAAAATAGATCTTGAAGAAGTTCAAGAACCACAAAACACTACAGATAAAATGAAGGAATCTGTACAAGTAGATAAACCTATTGTACCACAACCAAGTCGTAAATCTGGTTTAGTACCAAAGATACCTGAATGGTATAGATTCATCATAGATGATGATGATAAGGTACGCATCATAGTGGATGATGATCCAGATATATACGATGAGGTATGAGTGTTAGATACTCAAGAGATATGGTCGATAACCATAAAATCCGAAATTGGTCTTTGGAGAAAGACTAAAGCAGATGGCTAGGTGGAGACCTATAAGACCTAATTAGTGGTAAAAAGATTTCAAACAAGGTCAATGAGTTGACTAAGATGAAATTCTTCACTAGTGAAAATGCATATATCCATTCGGATTTTACTTGCAGTTGCAGCTTACTATACAAAAGGATTTATCTCCATAGAGATGGAATAAATCAAGTATGAAAGCTACTACGATCCAATTATGAATTGAAGCAAGTTTCTCGAAGATGGAACATCCGTTTTGATGAGACAATCAAAAGAGTTTGATTTTATCAAAGACAAGGATGAACCAAGTGTGTACAAAGGTTAGTGGGAGCACTGTGACATTCTTAGTATTATATGTTGATATAATATCGATAAGGAATGACATACCGATGCTACAATCAGTAAAGATGTGGTTGTCTAAAAACTTCTCCATTAAGGACTTGGGAGAAGCGTCCTAACATTCTATTTAGGATAAAGGTCTATAGAGATAGATCATAAAGGATGCTCGGCTTAACCCAAGGGACGTACATTGATTCGTTGAAATGTACTAGACTTGATATTGCTTATGTATAATAAGCAGATATCAGTTCAATTTTGGAGAAGAATATTAGAAAAGAGTTTCTAATGATGAGTCTAATATAAAACTAGAGGGTTTAACAAACTCAAGTTTGTTCAGACTAACCAAGATAACAACATATCCGTTTCAGGTAATATGATTACCATGAACGGTGCTGCAGTGAGTTGGAAAAGTTCCAAACAGCAAAGAGTTGCTGATTTAGTGACAAAGACATAGTAAATAACTATAAGTGAAGCTGCAAAGGTGATTGTTTGGTTAAACAAGTTCATTACAAAACTTATAATGGTTCCTAACATTAAAGGAGTTTAATTCGCCAAGGAACCTAGGTCTCATCTGAAATCCAAACATGTGTTGCGGCACCTTTATATGATTAGATGAATCATTGAAAAGGAGACGACACCATAAAGATGGTAGACTCTTAGAACAGCATTACAGATCCATTAACTAAAGCATTTACTAAGCAATTTGTACGCCACTTAGAGAAGAATGGTATGAGGATACCAAAGGGCGATTGGCTTTAGTGCAAGTGGGAGATTGAAAGTAGTATGCCCTCAAGCCAATCACATTTGATGTGATAAGCATATACTTTGTAATCTTGTTCATTTATTAATAAAAGTATCAAGGCATTTCTTTATTCATGATTAATTACTTGAATTAATCAAATGGATAAACCCATAGTTTTCGAACAATGCTTTTAGAACCATGATGAGGATCATGCTAATGAGATCTAAATTCAAGATAGCTCAAAACTAAAATTGTTCCTAATCGTTGAATCACTAAAAAGGGGATTAGTAGATTCGGATAGATTGGTACATAATATGCTTGCTCTTATGAAGAGGATGATTGATCTCATAATCATTTGTGTAGAGACACTAAAGAAAGTATGTAGGTGCTTATTAGAGAATAAGTTCACTGAACGTGACTCGCTCAAGGAACACCTAATGGAGTTTTACTCGTTTGTCAATAGGAGTTCCTTATGTGATAGTCGTACAAGTGATCCTTAGACTTGAGATCATCTTAGTATCTTGTGTGTACTAAGTTATACTTTGACATATTCCTTAAGACCTATTGGTATATCAAATGATGTGCTTGGGTATAATAAGGTACACATGGAGATAGATGAATCGTCAACAAAGGATCTACCACTTCCAGTAAAGGGAGAGAATGTCCTATGCGATTCAATAAGTGACAACTCAGAAATCCCTGGCCAGGGTTGAATGGAATTACAAAGGAGTTTCTAATTTACATTAACTAGAGTTGTGTATTTGTGAATTGAAATGCATATAATCAAATAAATAAGACTTGACAGAAATTCCGTGTCTTATATTTGATTGGGACATTGTGTGGTAGAAGGATTGAATTGTACGGTAAGTATTTACTGAAAGGTTCTTTTACGATTAAATGTTGAAATCTATATTATCTAGAAAGTCGACTAATCGCTAAGGGGGCTTACCCTTATTGTGGAATAATTATTTATTCTGAATTAAAGAGTTAATTCGTAATAAATAAATTAGAATTGTTCTAATTTATTTATTATACAACCGGTTTAATATGGAGAACCTAAAGGGTCACACCGCAAAAGAGTAATATTTATTTTAGAAGTGGATGGCATAATTGTAATAATAAATTAAGTATATTTAATTTATACTATGGTGATAGAATAAATTAAATAGCTTAATATTTATAATTTAGTATTTTAGAAATACTAATTATAAATTAATAAGAGGAGTCTTATTATTATTATTACTATTATTATTATTACTAGTATTATTATTTAGTTCCTAAATGGTTTAGGAATTAATTAATAAGTAGTAATATTATTATTAAATAATTAAGTTCCTAAATAGTTTAGAAATTATAATTATAATAATTAATTAAGTTACTAAATGGTTTAGTAATTAATTAATAAGAAGTACTCTCATTATTAAATAATTAAGTTTCTAAATGGTTTAAGAATTGTAATTAATTAATTTAGTTCCTAATTAAATTGGGAATTAAATTCAAACCCTAATCCTAAATAGTTTAGGAGGGTTGACTAGATCTATAAATAAGAGTAGTCTTATTATAGATCAAGGTTACACACTCTTTCATAAGAGAAGGAGAGTACTACATAATTCTCTAGATCTAAGGAGTTAGAGAGAGAGAGAGAGAGAGAGAGAGAGAGAGAGAATTAGGGCTAGCCACCCATGTTTTGGAGAAACCAAGATCCACTTCTTTAATTCATAGATCTCTTGGTGAATCACCTCTAGAGGCTCAACACTTGGGGAGCTAACATTGATCGGTAGAATCTAATCGGTGAATTTGAAGAAGAACATGATGGATCAAAGGGAGATGAACTTGTACCCGTGGAAGCTTTGTTCTACAAAGGTATAAATTCTTTTATCCTTCCTCAATTAATAATAATCGCATAAGAAAGATCCGGGTTATTGGTTTGTACAAAAATTTTAAAATCTGATTTTCTTGCTTCCATTGCGCTTATATAATTTGATTATATGTATGCCATATTTTTGCAAACCAACATTAACTTCCATCATTGGGCTTCTCCATATTTGCATTGGGCCTTTAATAAATTTAAATTGAGTCAATTAACACAAACTACACCAATATGACCCTAAAAATACCAATTTAGGGTTTGGGCCAATTAATAAAATTTCACCCCAAAGGTAATATGGTCTCTAGGTGCTTATTAGGACATCAAAGTCATTACAAAATACTCTAGGACAAAATTACCATATCTCATTTTCTCTAGACTTTCTTTTTATGTAAATGTTTCAATTTATGGAAAGTTCCTAAACTTTTCATTTATGAAAATTTTCTTCCTCGTATTTCATTCCGTAATCATTATTAGTGATTTTGTATTTACACGTCGTATAAATACCTAGCTCTTAATATACCACACAGTAGTCATATTAACCGACTCTAGGTTTTAATTCCCATAGCTCAAGATTACTCATATTTAATTTATAACACATAAATTAGGTTAAATATTTAATTATTCCTCTACACACTTTTTTCCTCCAATCTAGGTTTTACATTTAACCCTTATTCGTATTCGATTCTATTTCTAAATCTCATAAATATCCGGGATATTAAATGCTTAATGCTTAGTACAGAGTCTCTTATATTCTTCTTTTGGCTGTTCAGTTTTTCCCTTAGTGGCTTTGTTTCCCCTTAGTGGATTTGTCTTTTTCGTTGATTTCCTTTCAACGATTCTCTTCTTCTGCTATGCTCTATGAACAATTCTTCTTTATTCTCCATTCTCCGATCTACTCTTTTGTTTGACGATCTTGTCCTCTCCACTTCATTTGTCGATTTGGATCTTTTACTCAACGATATAAGAGTTATGAATCGTGGGGTTGAGGTTAGGGCATCTTACTCAACGATTTAGGTTTACTCCACGATTTTGATCATTCTACTCTGCGATCTCTCAGTTTCTTATATTTGATGTTCCATTATGTTATGATGATCTTCAATCTGTTGTGCTCTTCTTGACTCTGCTTCTTTTGATTTGTTTTGTTGCTTCTTGAGCTCTGTTGGTCTTAATCTTTAGCTTAATTTATTACAGTTTGGATAATACTCTGTATCTGGGTTCAACCTAACAAATTTGCTCCCTAATGTCCTTTTACAATAATATTCTTTTAAGCATAATACAAAGTTTATCTTTTGGATCAACCTAACAAATTTAATTCCTAACTTATTCTATCTTTCAATTTGGATCAACTTAACATCTTTGATCACTAAGTCATTTTACAATGATTATTCTTTTTAAGGACTGTACAAAAGTAAACAAATGTTTATACATTCACATTTGTTCATTTTTTCTTTTCTTTTTAATTTTTCATTGATCTTTAAATATAAATAGTAATAACTTAAATGTAAACACATAGCACATAAGAAATAATTATCACATATTTAGTTTATTTATTAAGTATACTTACTATACGAAATAGAATAACATTCAATGGATTAAAATCTGTTTACTTTTACAATGCCAAAATTTTTGCAAAGAGAAAATAGAGCCCTAGCTTCCATTGAGTTACAAATCACCATCTATTCTTCCTTCACAGTTCTAATTTTGTCCGATTGAAGTAAGTTTCTTTGTTTTCTTTTCATTTCTTTCCAATGGATAAAACTTCCAAGAGTCAAGGCTTGTCTTCATCTTCTTCTATTGAGGATGAGGTTATAGTGGTCGTTCCTGGGATTCTAGAGGGGCAAACTTATAAGCTCCCAGTCGTTGAGCACTTTAGGAATGTAAAGGAACACAATAGGAAAAAATGGTCTAGGTAGGTGTATAGGATAACAAATACTCCCTCCGACATCTCATATGCAGATATGCAACCGTTGATGATGGGCGTTACATTATAGAGGTCTATGAGGTCAAGAATCCTCAGGCAGAAAGATGATATATTGGCAACCTGAAGGCAGGTGAGTTGTTGTATCTAGGAAACTCCTTCTCTTCGGCCTCCGTTTCCCTCTTCATTCTTTCATTCTTGAGCTTCTTCACACAGTTGGTCTTAACCTGAACCAGCTAGTTCCTAACTCTTTTATTCATCTCCATAACTTCATGACGTTCTGCCATTCTCAGGGTTTTTAGCCCTCCTTAGATTTCCTTTTCCAGTTCTTCTCCATAGGTTCTTGTAAAGAAAAGGGGTTTTACCAATTCAGTAAGCAAATCAGTAGAGACGTATTGATGGAAACCCCTTGCATTAATAAGGGATGACATAGGGACTAGTTTTTCATCGAGGAGCTAGACACTGAATTGATTGGCCATTGGGCATAGCCGAACTGAGCCCAATTAAACCCCATTAAAATAGTAGGGTGGGGTTAAGGGAGTTCAAGGCTTTGTACTCTAAAAGGCCTTCAATGAAAGAGGTCCAAAAGTTACTGAATGACGAGAACTGGTTACATCTCCATGATCATGTTTGTCCTGCATATTATATTTGTTTATATTTTTTTTTTGGTACTGATCATCTGTTTGTCTTTATTCTACAGTGGCCAACCAGCCGAAGAAGGCTCATAACGAGGCTATTATGGTGGCGGTTGGGGAACCAAAGATGCTAATGATCGTTACTGAAAAGCTTCGACTGACCAAAAAAGTTGAAGGAGAAGGGTGCAACACCTCTTACGGAGAAGTCAAAAGGTGCAACATCTCCTCATACAGAGAAGCTAAAGAAGAAAGTTGCAGTTCCTCCACCTCCTAAGAAGCTTACAAAGAAGGTCGCAGTACCTTAAGCCCTAGGGGATCGATGATCTCCTCTTTTGGTGCGTTGAAGGCCTATTTTCCTACGCTAAAGGTTTTTGTCCCTCATCCTGCTATTATTGCTGCTCTTCCTCTTCCTGCTCTTGTAGCTGATGTAAAGAAAGTTGTGCCGCTCCCTCTTCTCTTGAGTTCTAGCCCTTCACCCATTATCGACTCGGATGATCCTCTTCAATTGCCACCAATTGAAGTGATAGTGATTTTGGATGTCGAAGATCTCGGGAAGGAGAAGAGGAAGGCTCATAAGGGTGGGAGCACTTTGGGATCCCAATTTGCCTAAAAAAAGCAGAAGGTGATGAACTCAGGGGGCCAATAGAATGTCCAAAGTGAACCATCATGCTTCGTAGATCCAAAGGACTTCCATATTGAAGCTTTTGAAAGCTTCAAGTCTCTAGATAATGAGCTGAGGTATGAGAGGTTGAGCCTTCAATCCCTCATACAAATGTAAATCCTTCTTCAAGGCTAGGTAACTTGCTCATTTCCCCAATTTCTCTTAATTTCTTTTACAATTATTGGTGTTGACATTTGTTTTGAACAAGGAAATGCTACTATTACATGTATAATGTGTTGATTTGCAAAAATATGACATACATATAATCAAATTATATAAATGCAACGGAAGCAGGCAAAATAAGATTTTAAATTTTTTCTACAAACCAATAATCAGGATCTTTCTTATGCGACTATTATTAATTGAGAAAGGATAAAAGATTTACACCTTTGTAGAACCAAACTTCCATATGTACAAATTCAACTCCCTTTAATCCTTTGCGTTCTTTTCAAATTCACCGATTAAATTTCACGAATCAATGTTAGCTCCCCAAGTGTGAAGCCTGTAGAGGTGATTCGCCAAGAAATCTAAAAATTAAAGAAGTGGATTTTTGGTTTTTCTAAACCATAGGTGGCTAGCCCTAATTCTCGCTCTCTCTTTATCTCCTTAGATGTAGAAAATTAAGAAGTACTCTCTTAATTCTTGTGAAAGAGTGTGTAATCTTAATATATGATAAAACTCCTCTTATTTATAAATATAGTCAACCCTCCTAAACTATTCAAGATTAGGGTTTTAATTTAATTCTCAATCTAATTAGAAAATAAATTAACTAATTAGAACTCCTAAATCTTTTAGGAACTTAATTATTTAATATTAACAGTACTTATTAATTGATTCCTAAACCATTTAGGAACTAAATTAATTATTATAATAATTATAATTCCTAAACTATTTAGAAACTTAATTATTTATAAGAATACTATTATTTATTAATTAATTCTTAAACCATCTAGGAACTAAATAATAATAATAATAATAGTAATAGTAATAGTAATAATAATAATAAAATTCCTCTCATTAATTTATAATTAGTATTTATAAAATACTAAACTATAAATATTAAGCTATTTAATTTATTTTATTATCATAGTATAAATTAAATATAATTAATTTATTATTACGGTTATGGCATCCACTTTTAAAATAAATATTACTCTTTTGCGGTGTGACCATTTAGGTTCTCCATATTAAATCGGTTGTAGAATAAATTAATTAGAACATTTTTAATCTTTTTTATATAAATAAATTAAGCTATTTAATTTATTAATAAATAATATTTATTCTTACAATAAGGGTAAGCCCCCTTAACGATTAATCGACATTCCTAATAATATAGATTTTAACATTTGATCATAAAAGAACCTTTCAGCGAATAGTTACCGTACAATTCAATCCTTCCGCCACTCAATGTCCAAATAAAAAATAAGACATGAAATTACTATCAAGTCTTATTTTATTTGATCATATGCATTTTAATTCACAAATGTACAACTCTAATATAAATTAAAAACTCATTTCTAATTTTCATTTCATATTGGTCAAGAATTTCTGAGCTGTCATTTATCGAATTACATAGAACATTCTCTTCATCTACTAGAGGCAGTAGATCATTTGTTGACCATTTACCTACCTCCATGTACAACTTATTATACCCGATCATACCCTGTGATATACCTTAAAGGTCTTAAGGAATATGCCAAAGTATAACTCATCATAAATAAGGTACTATGATGATCTCAAGTCCAATGATCACTTGTACTACTATCACAAAAGGAACTCCTATTGACAAACAAGTAAAACTTCATTAGGTGTTCCTTGAACGAGTCATTTTCACTGAACTTATTCTCTAAGAAGCACCTACATACTTTAGTGTCTTTATACAAATGATTATGAGATTAATCATTCTCTTTATAAGAGCAAGCATAGTATGTACTAATCTATCTGAATTCACTAATCCTCATTTTAGTGATCTCACGATTATGAACATTTCAGTTTTGAGCTATCTTGAATTTAGATCTCATTAGCATGGTCCTCATCATGGTTCTAAAAGCATTGCTAAAAAACTATAGATTTATCCATTTAATTAATCCGGTCAATTAATCATGAATAATAAAATGTCTTGATGCTTTTATTAATAAATCGAATAAGATTATAAAGTATATGCGTATCACATCAAATGTGATTGGCTTGAGGGCATACTACTTTCAATCTCCCACTTGCACTAAAGTTAATTGCCCTTCAGTATCCCATGCCATTCTTCTCTAAGTGGCGTATGAATTGCTTAGTAAATGCTTTAGTTAGTGGATCTATAATAATGAACCGAGAGTCTGTCATCTCTATGGTGTCATCTCATTTTCAATGATTCATCTAATCATTTGAAAGTGCTGCAACACATGTTTAAAATTTAGATGAGATCCAGGTTTCTTAGCGAACTAAATTCCTTTAATGCTAAGAACCATTCCAAGTTGTTTAATGAACTTGTTGAACCAAAAAATCTCTTCGCAGCTTCACTTAAAATTATTTACTTTGTCTTTATCACTAGATCAACAACTCTTTGCTATTTGGAACTTTTCCAACTCACTGCACCACCGTTTAAGGTAATCATATAACCTAAAACAGATATGTTGTTGTCTTGGTTAGTCTGAAAAAACTTGAGTCTATTAAGCCCTCTAGCTTCTCCCAAGTCCTTAATGGAGAAGTGTTAAGAAAACTACATCTTCACTGATTGTAGCATCGGTATGTCATTCCTTATCAATAGTATATCATTATATAGTACTAGGAATGTCACAGTGCTCCCACTAACCTTTTGTACACACTTGATTCATCTTCATTTTTGATAAAATCAAACTCCTTTGATTGTCTCATCAAAAACAGATGTTCCATCTTTGAGAAACTTACTTTAATCCATAATTGGATCGTTGTAGTTTACATATTTGATTTAATCCATCTCTATGAAAATAAATCCCCTTGGATGTATTATACATACATCCTCTTTGCATAGTAAGCTGCAACTGCAAGCAAAATCCGAATGGATATAAGAATTTTTATTAGTGAAAGGTTTCATTATAGTCAACTCATTCACCTTGTTTGAAATCTTTTTACCAATGGACAGGTCTTATAGATCTCCACCTTGCCATCTGCTTTAGTCTTTCTCCAATGACTCATTTCGAATTTTATAGTCATAAGCCATTTTTCTTGAGTATCTAATACTCATGTCTCATCGTATGTAACTGGATCATCATTCACTGTGATGTGTACCTCATCATCATTATCTATGATGAATCCATACCTCTTAGGTATCTTTGGTACTAAACCAGATTTATGACTTGGTTGTGGTACAATAGGTTTATTTACTTGAACAAATTTTTTCATTTTATCTGTATTGTTTTGTGGTTCTTGAATTTCTTCAAGATCTATCTTACTCCCACTAACCCCTTCAAGTAAAAACTCATTTTTCCAAGAAGGTAATATGTTTCAACAAACATCTTTTAATTAGTCAGATTATAGAAGTAATACCCTAAATTTTCTTTAGGATATCCCACAAGTTTATACTTGTCAGATCTTGTCCCAAGCTTATCATTATCGAACCTTTTGACATAGTCTGGACAATCAAAATCTTAACATACTTAAGACTTAGTTTTCTCTTTATCCATAACTCATATGGAGTCATAGGGAATGAATTTAAAGGTACCTTGTTAAGTAGGTATGTAACCGTTTCTAGGGTATTACCCTAGAAAGATACTGGAAGATTGGTAAAATTTATCATGGATTATCATCATGTCTATTGTGAGAGAATACCATTTCACTTTGAGATAGTCTAGAAACTTATTACATAAGTATTCCCTTCTTGATCTAATCAAAGAAGTTTAATAAATTTGGCTCTTTGTTTATGTACTTCACTTTTAAATTCTTTGAACGTTTTAAAGGATTTGGATTTGTATTTCATCAAATACATATATCAAAATCAAGAATCATCAATGAAAGTAATGAATGAATACCCTCTTATTACAAGTGTTGCCATAGGTCCAACACACAATTGTGTGTCTCACAACTCTGCAACTTTCTCTTTATATTCACTAAACGGAGATTTAGTCATATTGTCCATGATACAAGATTCACAAGTTGTATTTGATTCATAATCAAAAGGTTCTAAAAGCCTATCTTTATACAACTTGTTTAGTCTTGTTTCATTAACCTAACTGAGTTAACAGTATTGCATGAAGGTATAATTCGTATCATCTCTTTGCTTTTAGTTTGCTCAATTTGGAATAATTTTCATATAAGTCAAGTATACAAAGTCCATTAAGTAATAATACTTCCTTACTTAATAGACTTACCTGCAGGTAATGCTAAACTTGAAGTTCATATGGTTAATGTAACAACCTTTGTTACATTCACACGCATAGGAGTACTTGTCCTTTGTTTAGCCCTCTACTTCTACATAGTTTCTGCAACGATTTGCATATGTGAGATCACCAACCGGTATCTAATACCCAAGTAAAAATTGACTTATAGAAAGTTCTATCTCATTATAAACAAATCTATATCTTTAGTATAAGCTTCTCTAAGATTTTTCTGCTTAGGTACTGCAACTTTTTTGCAGTTGTTCTTCTAGTGTCCCAACTTATTAAAATAAAAACAAACTCATTTGCTCTCAGAATCACTTTTATTTATGTCTTTTTATTAGTATCTTTCATTTGCCTTCTATCCTTTCGGACTTCTCAGAAACACTTTTGGTCATCTTCCTCCGCTTAGAAGATTCATCTACTAGTAAGACTTGGTTTTTCTTGGAATGAAAGTGACTCTCAACAGTCTTCAACATGTTAAGCAAATCAGTTAAACTGACGTCTAGCTTATAAATGTTGAAGTTCATAATAAATTATGATAGGGAGTTGGTGAGTGACTGCAAGATCGAATCTTGACTCAACTTTCCATCCTTAACAAAACTCAGTTATCTCAATTGATCAATCCAATTGATCATCTTTAGGACATACGTCTTTACTGTTATTGGTTATTATAGATCGGAAGAGCTCTTTAGATATCTTATATTTAGTTGACTTACTATGCTCACGATACAATTCATGAAGGTGTAGCAATATAGTAAACGTATCCATTTTCTCATGTTGACGCTGTAACTCGATACTAATGGATGTGAGCAAGATACATTTAGCCACCTTTGCATCATTTTGCCACTTCAAAAATAGTAATCTCTTCCTCAAAGGCATTAGCTGCAACATTTTGTACTGATAAGCAAATTGAGGATATTTGTTAACTTTTCAGCATCGAGAACTAATCTCAAATTTGTTTAATCAATCCAATCAATTAGGTTCGATTAAATTATTAGCATCCAATATGTTATGCAGTGTTAGCTAATTAAACATAGCAATATTCTTAAAGTGAATTAATAACAACATTAACATGTATTCATTTTATTAACCACCAAGTTAATTAAGACTTTATTTAAAATGGTGTCTCCCACTATTTTCATCAAACTATATTACCCTTTGTACATAGTTCGGCAAAACTAGTTAAAGACTTGCTAGTGAGAATAAGGATCCTATTTCAAATGTATATAGCCTTGTGTGACACAACAAACTATATGTAAATAAATAGGTAGACAACTCCTTGTCAATTACATCATCATGTAACTCTTTTTATTTTGCCTCCTAGATTATTATGATCATGTGTGACACATCCAAATTAAGTCCGACCTAGCACTTTCATATAAGTGAAGAGAAAAACATTGTCCTTGTGTGACATAACAAAATAGCATTGTTCAATTCTTTTATAAGTATAAAATGTGATAGAAAAACATATCAAAAAATTAATATAAGCCTTGTGTGACACAACAAACCTATAATGATTATTTGATACTCTATTATTTTACTATGCTAGAAGGCGACATTCGATATTTCAAATATCTTTGAACGTTACAACTTAATATTATTAGTAGAATAAACAAATTAGAATCGTTCTAATTTTATTTAATTGAATCAAACTTCTTTAATTCATAAATTAAACCATTTAGTTCATTTTATAAATAATATTTATTCTACATCATGCGGGATTTGTTAATATTAGTTGTCTCATCTTGTTTAGCGCGTATGCATATATATATATAATACGCGTCATATTAATTAACATGTGAAGCATGCACATATAGAATACTATATTTTACTTAGATTGATTATGGACTTTTATTCTAGTTTGGTTTATTTCAGCTACCAAATAAATCAAATGGTCAAACCAAGGATACAAGAATAAATACATAAATATAACTAATACATTTAACTTAGGCTCAAATACAAACGAGTCTTCATGCATTACTTGCTTTTCGGCTCCAATTCTTCAAATAAATCTAATTAATCATATTACAAAACTATTTACAATAAATAGAAACATTGATCAGCAGTCAAGGGTAGTTTATAGGAAGGAGATAGAATTTAAATCAAAAAAATTAGTAAAATACGAGGTACGCAGACCCCATTTATTAAAACATACTTATTAAATACATCCACATAAATTAAATCCAATCATATTGGTCAATAGTTCATAATCAATCTCATTTATTATCATATATATAAATACATAAATCAATAAATAATATTCATATCATGAATTAAATAAACCATTCGACATATATATCGATATCATTTAATGAACAATTTAAAATTGCATGAAATTCAATTTCATGTTTAAAATAAACCTTTTATTTTAATTATAAAATTTTTTAAAAATAAATAATTTATTTTTATTATATTTTGCATTTTTGGATTTTTAAAATCACCCAAAAATAAACTATTTATTTTTTTTAATTATAAAAATTTGCTCAAAATTATAAAATTGCCCCTAAAATTTTGAAAATTGAAAATAAACCCCTGAAGTTTCAAAAATTTGCAAACAGGGCCACGAAGTTTCAAAAATTTATAAAAAGGCCCCTAAAGTTTTAAAAAAATTCAAATAGACCCTGAAGTTTCAGACTTTGAAAAAGGGCCCAACGCCTAGCACCCAGTTATTGTAGCAATACGAATTTCGCAATTTTTCATTTTTTTTCTTGTTCCAAAATATGACTTTGGGAATTGATTTTCAAGACCTATGATTCTATATAACAAATTATACTCAATAAATTATTCTAAACACATACCCATACGTATACAGACTTAAAAAGCTAATAATTCCCATAAGTTTGGTTGTTGATGCCATTGTTGGTTTGCAAAAATATGGCATATGTTGTTGGTTTGCAAAAATTATGGCATACATATAAACAAATTATATACGCGCAACGGAAGCAATAAAATCAGATTTTAAAAATTTTGTACAAACCAATAACCCGGATCTTTCTTATGCGACTATTATTAATTGAGGAATGATAAAAGAATTTATACCTTTGTAGAACCAAGCTTCCACGGGTACAAGTTCATCTCCTTTTGATCCTTCACGTTCTTCTTCAAATTCACCGATTAGATACCACGGATCAATGTTAGCTCCCCAAGTGTTGAGCCTCTAGAGGTGATCCACCAAGAGATCTATGAATTAAAGAAGTGGATTTTTGGTTTCTCCAAACCATGGGTGGCTAACCCTAATTCTCTCTCTCTCTCTCTAACTCTTAGATCTAGAGAATTATGGAGTACTCTCCCTCTTCTAATGAAAGAGTGTGTAACCTTGATCTATGATAAGACTCCTCTTATTTATAGATCTAGTCAACCCTCCTAAACTATTTTGGATTAGGGTTTTAATTTAATTCCCAATTTAATTAGGAACTAAATTAATTAATTACAATTCCTAAACCATTTAGGAACTTAATTATTTAATAATGAGAGTACTTCTTATTAATTAATTACTAAACCATTTAGTAACTTAATTAATTATTATTATAATTATAATTTCTAAACTATTTAGGAACTTAATTATTTAATAATAATATTACTACTTATTAATTAATTCCTAAACCATTTAGGAACTAAATAATAATACTAGTAGTAATAATAATAATAGTAATAATAATAATAATAAGACTCCTCTTATTAATTTATAATTAGTATTTCTAAAATACTAAATTATAAATATTAAGCTATTTAATTTATTCTATCACCATAGTATAAATTAAATATACTTAATTTATTATTACAATTATGCCATCCACTTCTAAAATAAATATTACCCTTTTGCGGTGTAACCCTTTAGGTTCTCCATATTAAACCGGTTGTATAATAAATATATTAGAACATTTCTAATTCATTTATTACGAATTAACTCTTTAATTCAGAATAAATAATTATTCCACAATAAGGGTAAGCCCCCTTAGCGATTAGTCGACTTTCCAGATAATATAGATTTTAACATTTAATCGTAAAAGAACCTTTCAGCAAATAGTTACCGTATAATTCAATCCTTCTACCACACAATGTCCCAATCAAATATAAGACACGGAATTTCTGTCAAATCTTATTTATTTGATTATATGCATTTCAATTCACAAATACACAACTCTAGTTAATGTAAATTAAAAACTCCTTTCTAATTCCATTCAACCCTGGCCAGGGATTTCTGAGTTGTCACTTATTGAATCGCATAGGACATTCTCTCCCTTTACTGGAAGTGGTAGATCCTTTGTTGACCATTCATCTATCTCCATGTGTACCTTATTATACCCAAGCACATCCTTTGATATACCAATAGGTCTTAAGGAATATGTCAAAGTATAACTTAGTACACACAAGATACTAAGATGATCTCAAGTCTAAGGATCACTTGTACGACTATCACATAAGGAACTCCTATTGACAGACGAGTAAAACTCCATTAGGTGTTCCTTGAGCGAGTCACGTTCAGTGAACTTATTCTCTAATAAGCACCTACATACTTGCTTTAGTGTCTCTACACAAATGATTATGAGATCAATCATCCTCTTCATAAGAGCAAGCATAGTATGTACCAATTTTTCCGGATCTACTAATCCCCTTTTTAGTGATCCAACGATTAGGAACAATTTTAGTTTTGAGCTATCTTGAATTTAGATCTCATTAGCATGATCCTCATCATGGTTCTAAAAGCATTGCTCGAAAACTATGGGTTTATCCATTTGATTAATTCAAGTAATTAATCATGAATAAAGAAATGCCTTGATACTTTTATTAATAAATGAACAAAATTACAAAGTATATGCTTATCACATCAAATGTGATTGGCTTGAGGGCATACTACTTTCAATCTCCCACTTGCACTAAAGCCAATCGCCCTTTGGTATCCCTATACCATTCTTCTCTAAGTGGCGTACAAATTGCTTAGTAAATGCTTTAGTTAATGGATCTGTAATGCTGTTCTAAGAGTCTACCATCTTTATGGTGTCGTCTCCTTTTCAATGATTCATCTAATCATATAAAAGTGCCGCAACACATGTTTGGATTTCAGATGAGACCTAGGTTCCTTGGCGAATTAAACTCCTTTAATGTTAGGAACCATTATAAGTTCTGTAATGAACTTGTTTAACCAAACAATCACCTTTGCAGCTTCACTTATAGTTATTTACTATGTCTTTGTCTCTAAATCAGCAACTCCTTGCTGTTTGGAACTTTTCCAAATCACTACAGCACCGTTCATGGTAATCATATTACCTGAAACGGATATGTTGTTATCTTGGTTAGTCTGAACAAACTTGAGTTTGTTAAACCCTCTAGTTTTATATCAGACCCATCATTAGAAACTCTTTTCTAATATTCTTCTCCAAAATTGAACTGATATCTGCTTATTATACATAAGCAATATCAAGTCTAGTACATTTCAACGAATCAATGTACGTCCCTTGGGTTAAGCCGAGCATCCTTTATGATCTATCTCTATAGACATTTATCCTAAATAGAATGTTAGGACGCTTCTCCCAAGTCCTTAATGGAGAAGTTTTAGACAACCACATCTTTACTGATTGTAGCATCGGTATGTCATTCCTTATTGATATTATATCAACATATAATACTAGGAATGTCACAGTGCTCCCACTAACCTTTGTACATACTTGGTTCATCCTTGTCTTTAATAAAATCAAACTCTTTTGATTGTCTCATCAAAATGGATGTTCCATCTTCGAGAAACTTGCACCAATCCATAATTGGATCGTTGTAACTTACATACTTGATTCGCTCCATCTATATGGAGACAAATCCTCTTGGCTGTATCATATATACATCCTTTTGTATAGTAAGCTGTAACTGTAAGTAAAATCCGAATGGATATATGCATTTTCACTAGTGAAAAATTTCATCTTAGTCAACTCATTGACCTTGTTTGAAATCTTTTACCACTAGTCAGGTCTTATAGGTCTCCACCTAGCCATCTGCTTTAGTCTTTCTCCAAAGACCCATTTCGGATTTTATGGTCATCGACCATTTCTCTTGAGTATCTAATACTCATACCTCATTGAATATATCTGGATCATCATCAACTATGATGCGTACCTTATCATCATCATCTATGATGAATCCATACCATTCAGGTATCTTCGGTACTAAACCAGATTTACGACTTGGTTGTGGTACAATAGGTTTATCTACTTGTACAGATTCCTTCATTTTATCTGTAGTGTTTTGTGGTTCTTGAACTTCTTCAAGATCTATTTTACTCCCACTAACCCTTTAAGGAAAAACTCATTTTTCTATAAGGCATCGTATTTCAAACAAACACCTTTTAGTTAGTCGGATTATAGAAGTGATACCCTAAACTTTCTTTAGGATATCCCACAAGTTTACACTTATCAGATCTTGTCCCTAGCTTATCTTTGTCAAACCTTTTGACATAAGCTGAACAATTCAAATCTTAACATGCTTAAGACTTGGTTTTCTCCCTATCCATGACTCATAGGACGGAATTTGAAGGTATCTTATTTAGTAGATATGCGATCGTTTCTAGAGCATAACCCTAGAAGGATACTGGAAGATCGGTAATACTCATTATGGATCATCACCATGTCCATTGTGAGAATACCATTTCGCTTGAGATGATCTAGAAACTTACTGCTTTAAGTATTCCCTTCTCGATCTAATCGAAAAACTTTAATACTTTTGGCATTTAGTTTCTATACTTCACTTTTGAATTCTTTGAACGTTTCAAACGATTTGGATTTATATTTCATTAAATACATATATCAAAATCTAGAATCATTAGTGAAAGTAATGAATGAATACCCTCCTCTTACATTTGTTGTCATAGGTCCCACACACCACTGTGTGTACCATCTCTAACAACTCCGTAACTCGCTCTCCATGTCTACTAAATGGAGATTTAGTCATATTATCCATGATACAAGATTCACAAGTTGTATTTGATTCATAATCAAAAGCTCTAAAAGTCTATCTTTATACAACTTGTTTTAGTCTTGTTTCATTAGCATGACCGAGTTAACAGTATTGCATGAAGGTATGATTCATAACATCTCTTTGCCTTTAGTTTGTTCAAATTGAAATATTTTTCATGTAAGTCAAGTATACAAAATCTATTAAGTAATCAACCAGTTCTAAATAAAACATTATCATTATAAATAGAACAACGATTGTTCATTATTATAATGTCAAAATCCTTCCTTGTCATCACATGGAACTGAAACAATGTTTCTAAGAACTGGAACCTAGTAACAACTTACTAACTTAATAGGTTTGCCCGGAGGCAGTGCTAAATTATAAGTTCGCATGGCTAATGCAGCAACCTTTACGTCATTCCCCAGCACATGATTACTTATCATTTATTTAGCTTTCTACTTCTGCTTAGTCTCTGCAACGACTTGCATATGTGAGACCACCAGCCGGAATCTAATTCCTAAGTAGAAACTTGACTTATAGAAAGTTCTATTTCATTATGAACAAATCTATATCTGTAGCTGAAGTTTCACTAAACTTCTTCTACTTAACTACTACAACTCTCTTGCAGTTGTTCTTCCAGTGTCCCATCTTATCGCAATGAAAGCAAACTCCTTTGCCCTCGGGATCACTTTTATTTATCACATTTGATGCTTATAAAGGAATTGAACATTACTGTTTTGTTGTGCACACACAAGGGCAGTATTTTTCTCTTCACTTATATGTAAGTGCTATGTTTGACTTAACTTAGATAATTTTGATTTGGATGTGCACACACATGATCATAATAATCTAAGAGGCAAAATACAAAGGAGTTACATGTTGATGTAATTGACAAGGAGTTGTCTACCTATTGAAGAAACTATAGTTTGTTGTGCACACACAAGGCTGTATTTATGTCGATAGGATCCTTTTCTCACTAGCAGATTTTTTAATTAGATTTGTCGAACTATATAAGAAGAGGGTAATATAGTTTGATAAAAATAGTGGGAGACACCATTTTAAATAAAGACCTAATTAACTTGGTGATTAATAAAATGAATGCATGTTAATGTTGTTATTAATTCACTTAAAGAATATTGCTATGTTTAATTCACTAACACTGCATAGCATATTAGATGCTAACAATTAATCGAACCGAATTGTTCGGATTGATTAAACAAATTTGAGAAAAGTTCTCAATGCTGAAAAACTAGCAAATATCCTTAATTTGCCTATTCCTGCAAACGTTGTAGACTAAGCCTATGAGGAAGATATTGTTATTTTAAGAAATAGCAAGATGATGCAAAGATGGCTCAATGCATCATGCTCGCATCCATAAGTATTTAGTTACAGCGTCAACACGAGAAAATGGATGCACCTACTATATTGTTGCACATTCAATAGTTGTTTGGTGAGCAAAGTAGGTTAACTAGATATAAGATATCTAATGAGCTCTTCCAATCTATAATAACCAATGGCACTACAGCAAAGACACGTGTCCTAAAGATGATCAATCCGATTGATCAATTAGGACACTTAGGTTTTGCAAAAAATATGGCATACATATAATCAAATTATATAAGCGCAACGGAAGCAATAAAATCAGATTTTAAAAATTTTGTACAAACCAATAACCCGGATCTTTCTTATGCGACTATTATTAATTGAGGAAGGATAAAAGAATTTATACCTTTGTAGAACCAAACTTCCACGGGTACAAGTTCATCTCCTTTTGATCCTTCACGTTCTTCTTCAAATTCACCGATTAGATTCCACAGATCAATGTTAGCTCCCCAAGTGTTGAGCCTCTAGAGGTGATCCACCAAGAGATCTATGAATTAAAGAAGTGGATTTTTGGTTTCTCCAAACCATGAGTGGCTAATCCTAATTCTCTCTCTCGCTCTCTAACTCTTAGATCTAGAGAATTATGGAGTACTCTCCCTCTTCTAATGAAAGAGTGTGTAACCTTGATCTATGATAAGACTCCTCTTATTTATAGATCTAGTCAACCCTCCTAAACTATTTAGGATTAGGGTTTTAATTTAATTCCCAATTTAATTAGGAAATAAATTAATTAATTACAATTCCTAAATGGTTTAGGAATTGTAATTAATTAATTTAGTTCCTAATTAAATTGGGAATTAAATTAAAACCCTAATCCTAAATAGTTTAGGAGGGTTGACTAGATCTATAAATAAGAGGAGTCTTATCATAGATCAAGGTTACACACTCTTTCATTAGAAGAGGGAGAGTACTCCATAATTCTCTAGATCTAAGAGTTAGAGAGAGAGAGAGAATTAGGGTTAGCCACCCATGGTTTGGAGAAACCAAAAATCCACTTCTTTAATTCATAGATCTCTTGGTGGATCACCTCTAGAGGCTCAACACTTGGGGAGCTAACATTGATCCGTGGAATCTAATCGGTGAATTTGAAGAAGAACGTGAAGGATCAAAAGGAGATGAACTTGTACCCGTGGAAGCTTGGTTCTACAAAGGTATAAATTCTTTTATCCTTCCTCAATTAATAATAGTCGCATAAGAAAGATCCGGGTTATTGGTTTGTACAAAATTTTTAAAATCTGATTTTATTGTTTCCGTTGCGCTTATATAACTATGGGTTTATCCATTTGATTAATTCAAGTAATTAATCATGAATAAAGAAATGTCTTGATACTTTTATTAATAAATGAACAAGATTACAAAGTATATGATTATCACATCAAATGTGATTGGCTTGAGGGCATATTACTTTCATATGTAAGACCCCGAATTTTATAAAATATAAAATTTAATTTTTCTTCATATATGTATATATATATATATATATATATATATATATATATATATATATATATATATATATATTTCTGAAACAGTAAGTGGTTAAATTGATAAAGTTAAAAGTTAAAGATGTTATGTGTAAATTATATTATGTCGGGGAATATTCTTTCTGTCGGGGAATATTCGTACGACGAAGCCGTACAAACCAATCATTGGTGGACCCCACAACGAATAATTATCGGATATAAAAAATGACATAAACAATTTTTAAATGGTCAATGATACTATCACTTTTAATTGTTGAAATATCCGGTGGTAAAAAAATAGTAACATACGGTATTGCACAGTAACATACGGTATTGCACAGTAGCACACGGCATTGCACAGTAGCACACGGCATTGCACAATGTTTCGTATTATTAAACTGATAAAGTGGTTATCGTACAATATTTGACTTTATTGTCACATGCACAATAATTTATATTATTAAACTGATAATTGTCACAGTAGCATATGCACAGTAATTCACATTATTGAATCAATAATTGTCATTACACAGTAACGTATTCTTTCTTTTACATACTTTCTGCATTATTGTTATCTCTATTATGATGTTAATTAAACAGTTGTATTTCATTATTAATTGACTTGATATCTAACTCAGAGAGCCAACTACACTGTATTTATAACAATTAGTCATAATAATGAATAAATGTGAATTATTGTTGAATAATTGAATTGATAAAGTTATTTGTTTATAATATAAAGTTAGGTGATATAAAATGAATGGTATAGATTAAAGATAATATAGAATTTAAAATGGATGGTGTAGATTAAAAGATGATCTTTAAATGAATGGTTTAGATTAAAGAAATCTTAAAAGATGAAATGAATGGTATGGATTAAACATTATCTTGAAATGAACGGTTTGGATTAAATTAGAAAATCTTGGTTATGATAAGATTTTTGGCTATAAATAGAGGCCTTAACTTAAGGATTTTTCATAAACTTCCTTACTTGTTCTTTCTTTCACTCTCTAAATACTTCTTTGTGTAAGTTCTCTCTAAGTGTTCTTAAGTCATCTTGAGTATTTGTGAAGATCTATAAGTGTACGATTCAAGTTAATTAACCTCATTTAAATCAATATTCAGTCACGTGTTAAGGTAAGGAATATCATCTTCTTTCATATTCTATTATTTAAACTTACCACGGTAAGGGATTATCATTATTTGATTCTCGAAAATAATATCGTTTATTTCTTACTCATAAGATGTGCCTTTTATTTCCATGTATTAAATTGTGGGGATAACATTACGGCGCGGATTACTGTCTGTTGGTGAATAACCTTTCGCATTCATTCCTTATTAATCTCTGAGAATAACCTTACTGCACGAATTACCGCCTGTTTGGTGAATGACTCTTCGTATTCAATTTTTATTAAATTGTGGGAATAACCTTACGGTGCAGATTACCGTCTGTTGGTGAATAACCTTTCGTATTCATTCCTTATTAATCTCTGAAAATAACCTGACTACGCGGATTACCGCATGTTTGGTGAATTACTCTTTCTATTCATTTCTTATTTGTCTTGTGTGGAAATAATTTGTTTACACGAATTATCACATGACACTTTTATTCCATATTTGTTTGTAATATCATTTTCTTTCATATTCGTAAGTGATATTATTTTCCTTTGTACTCATAAGGGATACCATCTTTTTCATCTTCCATTATTCAAACTTACTATGGTAAGGGATATTAATTTTCTTCACCTTTTGTTAATCAAACTTGCTACGGTAAGGGATATTATTTTCTTTCATACACCTAAATCGAAACTTATTATGGAACTATTGCTTCTATAATTCCTGAAAATATTATATGTTCTATAATAGTTGCACTTCATCATTTCAATTAAACCATCTTATTTACGTGAACCTTTCTATTGAACTGTAACCGTTATTCTGAACTGTGGATCTTGAGTATTATTTTTAAATTTCACTCCACATCATGTTGACAATTTGGACATTATTTGAATCAGCACAAAGTAAACTTCTAATACTTATTGTTTATCCTTTTTCTTCTGTTCATCATTTATATCATTCTAATCATCTAAAAATTAAATTGTTGTGAATATCTGTGGTCGGGGGCACAGATGCAATATAATTGTTGAACAGATGATAGGTTAAAGGCGATATAATAGGTTAAAGGCGATACATCTGTTCGGTGTCTTTTATGGCACATGGTGAATGTTCTCTTTGGCCCGTAGTGCAAAGATGAACTGTTGTTTGGTATGATTATGACCAAAGGCTGAATCTGGTATAATCATGACCGTTGGTGTTATATTGAATGTCTTTGGCCCGTAGTGCAAAGATGAACTGTTGATCTGCATGATTATGATCAGGAACTGAGAATTTGTATTATCTTGACTAATGGTATTTCAGATGATCAAAGTTGATGATGTTTTTCCTAAAAAAAAGAGAAGCGAGTGGACATTATAGTCTGAATTATTCTTCTAATAGATTGCTCATTCCGCTGCTATCATTGATCTGATCATTGTTCAAGAATGTAACTGCAGTGTTTGATATAAACCTTGTAGTCTATTGTATTCTATCAAGAACTCAACTGTTGAAGGCTAACGATAATTTACTTGTCATTATCTTAGTCATGATATTCTTTACTGGGCTATTTGAGCTCACCCTTTCTTTTGTTCCATTACTTTTCAACAGGAGATGAGAACGTAGCTGAGTATAGCCAAGGAATGGAGTGAGAGTCCGAAGGATAATTATCGTAGTCTGCACGTATTGTAAAATAGTGTGATAATAATAGTGAAGACTTAGTTGTGTATTATTATACACTGTATTATTGAACGTTGTTCTACCTTGTAATAATTTTGTTGTAGTCTTTTGACAACTCAAGTTTGGGCTGTGTGGGCCCATGTTTGGGGGCGTCACAGTTGGTATCAGAGCTTAGGGATATGGTCTTTAATGGAGATCTGGGGTTAGAACTAGGAGTGGAGAGATGAATAGAATCAATCACTAGTATGTCTCACCTAAATTAGATTTTATTATCTAATGAGTCGATTTGAATATAGGAACAAAAAGTGATGAGTTAGTTTGTTTAAACTAACAATTATTTTATGACCACAGTTAAGTATGACATCTGAAAATCAGGAAGTTAACTATGGAATACCCGAAGCCAATGGAGCTGAGAATCAAGAGGCCACAAATAATTCTCCTACAAACTCAGAGTTGAATCTTTTTGCCTAAGGAAAAATTTATTCGTGTTTTATTCAGGAAGAATGAAGGTGAAAGCTCTATTACAGTCGTTCCAGATCCGTTATTAGAAGCAATTAAAGGATGTAATGAACTTGCGAAAATTATTGCCTTTAATCTACTCACGAATTGGGAGAGTCATATTACCTGTTATGCTCTATAACAAAGGATCAGAATATATGGACTTTTCATATCAGTCTTTGGGATTTATGGTGTTCCAACTATGATTTTCAAGATTATTTAAAAATGATGTTTCTATACTTTTGGGCATTACAATTTAGAGGAATTCAGGTTAAGTTAGTCGCTATCGTGGAAACAGCAGTCTATCAAAAATACTATTATTATAGAAATCATTGGTACGTTACTACTGATGAAGTTAAGGAATCCGAGAAACAGTTCGTTAGAGAATTATTTAGTGGTATTCCCATAGTTGAAATACGTGAAGATCCGAATGAAGTACTCGGGATTCAATTTGACAATAACAGTCAAGAACCGAATGAAGTGATAACCGGTAAACTATTTATAAATTCTTGTGAAGTTTGTGCCATGTTAGATACTTGTTCTACCCATTCCTTTATCTCACATATATGTGTTCAACGTTTAAATTTGACTTCTGAAAACATAGACTTTGACTTATCAGTTGAAACTCCATTGGGAGAAATAGCTATCACATCTACTGTCTATAAATCTTGCTTAGTTCAAATCAACAACCTCACATTACCTGTTGACCTTATTTCTTTGGAGATGCATGAATTTGATGTGATTTTAGGAATTGATTGGTTGACTACCCATCATGCTAAAATTGATTGCTTTCATAAGATTATTAATTTTTATATTCCTAATCAACCTGTCATGCAAATTCAAGTAACTAAACCATTTAAATCTATAACTGTTATTTCTAGCCATAAAGTCATTCGTTTATTGAAAAACGGATGTCAAGCCTTTTAGCTCATGTCACTGATTTGAACAAAAATATGTCAAACTTGAATGATATTATCATTGTTAATGAGTTTCCTGACGTTTTTCCTAAGGAATTTCCTGTCTTACCCCCAAACCATGAAATTGAATTTTGTATTGATCTTGAACCCGGTACTAAGCCCATTTCCAAAGCCCCATACCGAATGACTCCCATAGAACGCCAAGAGTTGAAAGTTTAATTATTAGATATCGGTATCATTCGTTTTAGTACAAAATTTATATCGTGCGAGGAATGCGAGAAGAGTTTTCAAGAACTCAATAGGAGACTTGTTTTAGCTTCTGTTCTGACCATACCATCGGGATCGGGAGAATTCGCCATATATAGCAATGCTTCAAGCAAAGTTCTAGACTGTGTCCTTATGCAACATGGAAAGGTGATAGCCTATGCATCTCGACAACTCAAAGATTATGAGAAAAATTACCCTACTCATGATCTAGAGTTAGCAGCAGTCGTTTTCGCGTTGAAGATCTGGCGACACTACTTGTACGGAGAGAAAGTGGATATCTATACGGATCATAAAAGTCTCAAGTATTTCTTCACCCAGAAGGAACTCAACATGCAACAACGACGTTGGCTTAAGCTGTTGAAGGATTACGACCACACAATCCAATATCACCCGGGAAAAGCGAACGTTGTAGCTGATGCTTTGAGCAGAAAATCTTATGCGGGTACAAGTGCACTGCTGACAACACAAAAGTTTATTTTGTACGACTTGCAAAATATGGAGATAGAGCTAAAAACACCAATAACCCACTTGAAGATTGCGCACGTACGAGTAGAACCAGCTTTAATCGATAAAATTAAAACTGCTCAAGCTACTGATCCGGAGTTGATGAATATGATGAAGAAAGTACAAGAAGGTGTTATTCCTGAGGCAAGAATCGACGAGAAAGGAATACTTTGAGTTAATTCTTGACTCTGTGTTCCTAACGACCCTGAATTGAAGCATAAAATCATGATAGAGGCACACAACACGCCGTTTGCAATCCACCCAAGAGGTACCAAGATGTATCGAGATCTTCGACATACATTTTGGTGGAACAATATGAAAATGGAGATTGTAGAGTTTATCTCAAGGTGCTTAACTTGTCAACGTGTCAAGGCAGAGCATTAAGTACCTAAGGGTCCATTACAACCACTTGAGGTTCCCGAATGAAAGTGGGAACACATCAATATGGATTTCGTAACGTGTCTTCCCAAAGTTTCTCAAGGCTTAGATACAATTTGGGTCATCATAGATAGATTGACCAAATCCGCTCATTTCTTGCCTATACGAGAAAACTTTTCACTTGAACGTCTTATCGGTATGTACATAAATGAGATTGTGAGATTGCATGGCATGCCAGTTTCCATAGTTTCTGATCAAGATCCTAGATTCACTTGACGCTTTTGGGTCAGTCTACAAAAAGTTATGGGCACAGAACTACGTTTTAGTTTTGCATACCATCCTCAAACGGACGGACAATCGGAAAGGACGATCCAGACCCTCGAAGATCTTTTGAGACTTTGCGTACTAGACTTCAAAGGAAGTTGGGATAAGTATTTTCCATTGGTGGAATTTTCTTACAGCAACAGTTACCAAGCAAGCATAAGCATGGCTCCATTCAAGACTTTGTATGAAAGGAAGTGTCGCTCTCCAGTATGTTGGAATGAGGTAGGAGAAGCAAAATTGTTGGGACCCGAGTTAGTATGCTTGACAACAGAAAAGATCCAAATGATCCGACAACGAATACGGACCACATAAGAACGACAAAAGAGTTATGCTGATCTTCATCGGAGAGGTGAGAGATTCAACGTCGAAGATCATGTATTCTTACGTGTTTCTCCACGGAAAGGGCTTACGAGATTCGGAAAGAGAGGAAAGTTCAACCCTCGATTTATTGGCCCATTTGAAATCCTCGATCGAGGAGGAACCGTAGCCTACAGACTAGCCTTACCGCCAAGTATGTCCCGCATATATAACGTTTTTCACATATCTATGTTACGTAAATATGTGAAGGATCCAAACCACATCATTAAGTTAGAACCAGACGTTATAGCAGAGGATTTAACGTACGAGGAGGTACCCGTTAAGATCATAGATAAGAAGGAGCAGATCCTACCCTCAAAGGTTATACCTCAAGTTAAGGTTTTATGGAGGAACCAAGATACTGAGGAAATGACCTAAGAGCTAGAATCTGAGATGAAATCTAAGTATCTTTACCTCTTCGATATGCCAGGTACGTCAATTTCAGGGACGAAATTTCATAGGGAGGAGAGGTTGTAAGACTCCGAATTTTATGAAATATAAAATTTAATTTTTCTTCATATATATATATATATATATATATATATATATATTTCTGAAACAGTAAGTGGTTAAATTGATAAAGTTAAAAGTTAAGGATGTTATGTGTAAATTATATTATGTCGGACAATATTCGCTTGGTCGGGAAATATTCGTACGACGGCGCCGTACGAACCAATCATTGGTGGACCCCACAACGAATAATTGTCGGATATAAAAAATGACATAAACAATTTTTAAATGGTCAATGGTACTATCACTTTTAATTGTTGAAATATCCGATGGTAAAAGAATAGTAACATACGGTATTGCACAGTAGCACACGGCATTGCACAGTAGCACACGGCATTGCACAATGTTTCGTATTATTAAACTGATAAAGTGGTTATCGTACAATATTTGACTTTATTGTCACATGCACAATAATTTATATTATTACACTGATAATTGTCACAGTAGCATATGCACAGTAATTCACATTATTGAATCAATAATTGTCATTACACAGTAACGTATTCTTTCTTTTACATACTTTCTGCATTATTGTTATCTCTATTATGATGTTAATTAAACAGTTGTATTTCATTATTAATTGACTTGATATCTAACTCAGAGAGCCAACTACACTGTATTTATAACAATTAGTCATAATAATGAATAAATGTGAATTATTGTTGAATAATTGAATTGATAAAGTTATTTGTTTATAATATAAAGTTAGGTGATATAAAATGAATGGTATAGATTAAAGATAATATAGAATTTAAAATGGATGGTGTAGATTAAAAGATGATCTTTAAATGAATGGTTTAGATTAAAGAAATCTTAAAAGATGAAATGAATGGTATGGATTAAACATTATCTTGAAATGAACGGTTTGGATTAAATTAGAAAATCTTGGTTATGATAAGATTTTTGGCTATAAATAGAGGCCTTAACTTAAGGATTTTTCATAAACTTCCTTACTTGTTCTTTCTTTCACTCTCTAAATACTTCTTTGTGTAAGTTCTCTCTAAGTGTTCTTAAGTCATCTTGAGTATTTGTGAAGATCTATAAGTGTACGAGTACTGTTCAAGTTAATCAACCTCATTTAAATCAATATTCAGTCACGTGTTAAGGTAAGGAATATCATCTTCTTTCATATTCTATTATTTAAACTTACCATGGTAAGGGATTATCATTATTTGATTCTCGAAAATAATATCATTTCTCTCTTACTCATAAGATGTGCCTTTTATTTCCATGTATTAAATTGTGGGAATACCCTTACAGCGCGGATTACCGCCTGTTGGTGAATAACCTTTCACATTCATTCCTTATTAATCTCTGAGAATAACCTTACTGTGCGGATTACCGCCTGTTTGGTGAATGACTCTTCGTAATTTTTATTAAATTGTGGGAATAACCTTACGGTGCGGATTACCGCATGTTGGTGAATAACCTTTCGTATTCATTCCTTATTAATCTCTGAGAATAACTTGACTACGAGGATTACCGCATATTTGGTGAATTGCTCTTTGTATTTATTTCTTATTTGTCTCGTGTGAAAATAATTTGTTTACACGAATTATCACATGACACTTTTATTCCATATTTGCTTGTAATATCATTTTCTTTCATATTCTTAAGTGATATTATTTTCCTTTGTACTCATAAGGGATACCATCTTTTTCATCTTCCATTATTCAAACTTACTATGGTAAGGGATATTACCATAGTAATATCCTTAGTCGTGATATTCTTTACTGGGTTATTTGAGCTAACCCTTTCTTTTGTACCATTACTTTTCAACAGGAGATGAGAACGTAGCTGGGTCTAGCCGGGGAATGGAGTGAGAGTCCGAGGGATAGCTATCGTAGTCTGCACGTATTGTAAAATAGTGTGATAATAATAGTGAAGACTTAGTTGTGTATTATTATACATTGTATTATTGAACGTTGTTTTACCTTGTAATAATTTTGTTGTAGTCTTTTGACAACTCAAGTTTGGGCTGTGTGGGCCCATGTTTGGGGGCGTCACAGCATATATATAATCAAATTATATAAGCCCAGCAGAAGCAGGCAAAATAAGATTTTAAAATTTTTCTACAAACCAATAACCAAGATCTTTCTTATGCGACTATTATTAACCTCCACAGGTATAAGTTCAACTTCCTTTAATCCTTCGCGTTCTTCTTCAAATTCACCGATTAGATTCCACGAATCAATGTTAACTCCCCAAGTGTGAAGCCTCTAGAGGTGATCCACCAAAAGATCTATGAATTAAATAAGTAAATTTTTGATTTCTCCAAATCATCGGTGGTTCGCTCTAATTCTCTCTCTCTCTCTCTCTCTCTAACTCCTTGGATGTAGAAAATTATGAAGTAATCTCTCAATTCTTATGAAAGAGTGTGTAACCTTAATATATGATAAGACTCATCTTATTTATAGATATAGTCAACCATCCTAAACTATTCAGGATTAGGGTTTTAATTTAATTCCCAATCTAATTAGGAAATTAATTAATTAATTAGAATTCCTAAATCATTTTGGAACTTAATTATTTAATATTGAGAATACTTATTAATTGATTCCTAAACTATTTAGGAACTAAATTAATTATTATAATAATTATAATTTTTAAACCATTTAAGAGCTTAATTATTTATAATAATACTATTATTTATTAATTAATTCCTAAACCATCTAGGAACTAAATAATAATAATAATAATAATAATAATAATAATAATAATAATAATAATAATAATAATAATAATAATAATAATAGTAATAATAATAATAATGAGACTGCTCTCATTAATTTATAATTAGTATTTATAGAATACTAAACTATAAATATTAAGCTATTTAATTTATTCTATCACTATAGTATAAATTAAATATACTTAATTTATTATTATGGTTATAACATCTACTTCTAAAATAAATATTACTCTTTTGCGGTGTGACCCTTTAAGTTCTCCATATTAAACCGGTTGTAGAATAAATTAATTAAAATATTTCTAATCTTATTTATATAAATAAATTAAATTATTTAATTTATCAATAAATAATATTTATATTTACAATAAGAGTAAGCCCCTTTAGCTATTTAATCGACATTCCAGATAATATAGATTTCAACATTTGATCGTAAAAAAAATCTTTCAGCGAATAGTTACTGTACAATTCAATCCTTCTACTACTTAATGTCCCAATTAAAAATAAGATATGGAATTACTATCAAATCTTGTTTTATTTGATCATATGCATTTCAATTCACAAATGTACAACTCTAAAGTAAATTAGAAACTCCTTTCTAATTTTCATTCCACATTGGCCAAGAATTTTTGAGCTGTCATTTATCGAATTACATAAGACATTCTCTTCATTTACTAAAAGCGGTAGATCATTTGTTGACCATTCACCTACCTCCATGTACAACTTATTATACCTGCTCATACCCTATGATATACCCTAAAGGTATTAAGGAATATGCCAAAGTATAACACATTATACACAAGGTATTATGATAATCTCAAGTCCAATTATCACTTATACTACTATCATAAAAGGAACTTCTATTGACAGACAAGTAAGACTCCATTAGGTGTTCTTTGAGCGAGTCACGTTCAATGAACTTATTCTCTAATAAGCACCTACATACTTATTTTAGTGTCTCTACACAAATAATTATGAGATCAATCATCCTCTTTATAAGAGCAACGCATCACAGCATATACTAATCTATCTGGATTCACTAATCCTCATTTTAGTGATCCCACGATTATGAACATTCTAATTTTGGGCTATCTTGAATTTAGATCTCATTAGCATGATCCTCATCATGGTTCTAAAAGTATAACTCAAAAACTATGGGTTTATCCATTTAATTAATTCAGTCAATTAATCGTGAATAAGGAAATGTCTTTATATTTTTATTAATAAATCGAATAACATTACAAAGTATATGCGTATCACATCAAATGTGATTGGCTTAAGGGCATACTACTTTCATAATGAGTGCTTATGATAAGCTTATCAAACACTACGAAGAGGTGGAACAACGCTTGAACCTAGCTGAAGTGGAGGCTTTAGAGGTTAAGGCTGAAGGTTCTACTACTAAAAGGAGCTGGCCAAGAAGAGGCTGAAAGATCACAAGTCCTTATTCTAGGCTCTAAAAAAGGCCAAACAAGATCGTAAGGCTGCTGAAGCAAACACAATAAAAGCAAAGGCTAATCTAGAAGAATAAGAGCCGAGGCCAGTCTAAATGAGGCCGAAGAAAAAATATGAGCTCCTCATGAGGCAAATGTTGAATCCATACAGTTCGCCACTGAAGTTATGGATAAGTTCGAGATAGAGAGAAAAAAGGAGATATTGGAGCACGACTTGCAGAGATATGAAACTTATCTCAAGGAGGGGCATGCTGAACTCCAGTCGCAAACTGAGCAATTATAAAACCTAAAGACTAATGTTCAGAAGGTCATCGAGGGCTGGTCTTCAAGGGAAGTTGAGTGGACAAAGAGATCCTCCAATATCTCCTGGTCTTATTCTCTCAGATCTTCGCCAATAAATAATTACTGAATATAAGGCTTCCAAATATTACGTTGAAGAGGTCAACCAGAAGATTGCTAATGAATTCATGAATTCAACTAAGGCTTCAAGTATGCCATGTAACTGGTTTGGGAGAAAGGGCACTTCTCCCGAAGAGTTAGACATCATAGTTCTCGATGAGTAGTTGTCATTTTTTCTTAGATTTTTTAGTAAATACTCATATAAATATACAACAATCATTAATAAAATTTCTTTTCTTCTCATGAATGAGTTTTATGTTTTCTTATTTTCTCTATTTGATAGCATACTAACACGTAGGCTTCCTTACCCCCCCCCCCCAGCCTTTACTAATAAAACTGAAGGTAAGGCTAAAGAGCAAAATAAGTGTTGTATCAGATCAAACAAAAATATAATATAATATAAAAAAATAAATTTCATCTCATAAATTTTGAAGAACATGATCGGTTAAAAAAAACCTCAAAGATATTTAAAAATTGATTACTGAAAATACTAACGTAGTTGAATAGCATGCCAAGTGTTTGGAATAGACCTCCCATCTATAGACTAAAGCTTGTATGTTCCTAGCTTTAACACTATAATAACCATGTAAAGACCCTCCCAGATAGGCATTAATTTCCCTGTTTCTTGGGGTGTAGAGGCTTTGGCTTACCCAAGAACTAAGTCTCCCACTTTGAATATTCTAGTTTTCACCTTTTTGTTAAAATGTCTTGTTGTACGCAACTGGTTTGTAGCAAGTCTAAGAACTGTAGTATCATGGCCTTCTTTCAATAAGTCAAGATTCAGCCAAAGACATTCGTCATTGAAAACTTCATCACAACTTTGAACTATAGATTAAGGAACCCCGATTTTAACCGTTAACAGGGCTTAGGTTCCATATGCAAGCTTAAAAGGAGTCTTACTTGTAGTGATCCGAGGAATGGTTCAGTATGCCTAGAGTCTTTCTTGTAGTGATCCGAGGAATGGTTTGGTACACCCAGAATACATGCAAAAGGTAATCTACCTTTAATATCATATAGTCTTCGTTTTATCCTACTAAGGAGTGTCTTGTTTGTGACTTCAACCTGACCATTAGCTTGTGGATGAGCAACTGAAGTTCGGTGGCGTGAATATGTAATTAATTCAAGAATCCTTTAAACTTTTAACCCACGAACTATTACCCATAGTCACTGACCAAAACTATTAAAATGCCAAAGCGATAGACCATATACTCTTTGAAAAATTGAAGGCAAGTGTCTTCAGTAATACGAGACAAAGGTTTGGCTTCGTCCCACTTGGCTAAATAATCAATAGCCATAACCACAAACTTAACTTGGCCTTTTCCTTACGGGAGTAGTCCCAAGATGTCAATTCCTCATACAACAAACAAGATCGAGGATAAGATCGGAGTGAGCTCCCCGGGGAGGCTGATAAGGCACTAATGTAAAGAGCTGACATTTGTGATATTTTTTAAAAAAATCCTTAGCATCCTATGTCATCCTTGGCCAATAAAAACCTTGTTGAAGAATCTTGTGTGCCAATATTTTTGCTTCGGTATGATCCCCATAAATACCTTCAAGTATTGCTTGAAGGGTATAATTTGCATCCCTCGGGGCCCAAACAAAGGAGTAATGGAGAGAAGTATGACTTTCTATAAGGCTGATTATTGATAATACAATACTTGGTAGATTTGAATATGATATGTCGAGCATAGGATTTATCTTTGGCCAGTACATTATTTTTTAAAAAGTTGACAATCAGAGTCATCCAGGAGACTTCTTAATCGATGTCCATCACTTCTTGATTCATTGTCCTCGATTGCTCTAGTAGTTCTAAGTAAATTGAGCCTTCTAATTATCCTTGATCAGTTGTTACCAACTTAGAGAGAGCCACGACCATTGCAGTATCTCTCTTAACTACACCAATGACTTGATACTTTTAAAAGCTTACTAGCAGGCCATGAATAAGCTGAAGATAAGTGTGTAGGTGTGCTTCTCAGGCTTCATACTCCCTCGGCACTTGTTTAACAACTAATTGGGAATCATTATGGGAAATCAAATTCCTCACCTCCAGACTCCTTGTTAATTTTAATCTAGCCAAAAGGGCTTTATATTCTGAAATATTGTTCGTGGTTATGAAGTTAAACAAAATGGTCTGCTAAATGTTAAACCATTCAAGCAAAGTTAAGATAACTCTAGCTCCACTCTTCAATCCTATGGAAGATCTATCTACAAATAAAGTCTAGGTAGGTCCTTCAAATAGTGGTCCCTCATAAGAAGCATTAAACTGTTTGGACTTTAAATTTTAAGGAAGGAATACTCTATGATGAAATCTATGAGGGCTTGAGCTTTATTGTCGTTCGAGGATAGAACTCAAGATTGAATTGGCTCAATTCCACTTCTCATGCTTCCAACCACCTAAAGAGATTGTGCCGATAAAGGACCCCCTTAAGGGGTTGGTCAATCAGAATAATTATGGTCTTCTCTTGGAAGTACTGTTGAAGCTTTCTGCTAGAGATGACCAAAGTATATACCCGTTTTTCAAGGTTTGGGTACCGAGTTTTGTCATCCCAAAGAACATGACTTACGTTACAAACTAACTTTTGTCCTTCAGAATTCTCCTTGACTAAAGTTGCTCCAACGACTAACGGGCTCGTTGATAAATATATACATACAGATCCTCTTCGGGTAAAGCTTTAGTCAATATGGGAGGGGAGGATGTATACCTATTTATTTGTTAAAAGGCTTGTTGGCACTCCTCGGTCCAATAAAATGTCTTTTGATTATGTGCTTACTTCAAAGTGTTAAAGAATATGAGACATTTTTTAGTAGATCTAAACATAAACCGTCGAATGGCTGTCAACCTTGTAGTTAATTTTTACACCTATTTGAAATTCTTTGGAGGCTACATGTTCAGCATAGCCGATATCTTTTTGGGATTTATTTTCATCCCTCTTCGACTAACCATATAGCCTAAAACTTTCACAATCCAAGACCAAATATGCACTTGGTCAGATTCAGCCTCATGTTGTGATGCTATAAATTCTAAAAGCATTATTTGAGGTTGGTCAGATGATCTACAGTCTCCATACTTTTAACAATTATGTCATCTATGTAGACCTCTATATTTTTCCATATCTGCTCCCTGAAGACTTATTCATCATACGTTAATAAATTACTCTAACGTTAATAAGTCCAAAAGATATTACTTTGTAGGCATAGATGGCTTGATGTGAATAATACGTTAATAAGTTACTTTAGCGTTAATAAGTCTAAAAGATATTACTTTGTAGGCGTAGATGGCTTGATGTGTGATGAAGGTTATCTTTAGAACGTCTTTGGCCCACATCTTAATCTGATTATGGCCCGAGATATCATTAAGAAAACTTAGTACAAAATGTCCAAAAGTAGAGTTAATCAGCTGATCGATGTCTAGAAGGGGATAATAATTCTTAAGGCATACCTTGTTTAGATCAATATAGTCTACACATGTTCTTCATTTTCCATTATGTTTCTTAACAAGGATTATATTAGCGAGCCACTCTGGATAATTAATTTCAAAGATAACGCCCGTCATCAAGGGATTAGAAATCTCCTCATCAATCACTTTTGGCCTTTAAGGGGCTATGCTTCGGCATTTCTTTTAATGGCTTCACATGAGGGTTCACTCTCAGCTTGTGAACTGCTACCTTTTCATTTATCCCTGGCATATTAGCTGAGGCCCATGTGAGGATGTTCGAATAGTTCCTCAATAGGGCAATAATGCATTTTCTAAAATTTGCCTGTAGTTCGAGCCCTATCTGAATCATTTTCTTCAAATTTCTTGTATATAACTCAGTCTCCTCAGTCTTCTTTGTAGGTACGGCTATTAGTTCAGGACTTCCTTCCACAAAGGGTTCTATCTCAATCTTCATCATTTGTTTTTATTTGCTAACCCCTACGGAAGTAGTATGTAGAGTCTGGAGATAACATCTTCAAGATATATCTTGATCTCCAACCATATCCCCAACTTCATTTTCTGTTGGAAACTTCATTTTCAGGTGGGGGATAAATATGATGGCTTTGAGTGTGGATAATATGGTCCTCCCCAGGATGGTGTTATAATTACTTTCCACATTGACAACATAAACCTAACTATTAGGGAATATTGTTTCGGTGTTGTGCTAAACACCATTGAGATTTCATTTGTTCCAGCAATAGGAACAGGAGCGTTGTCGAACCCATAAAGTGACGACTCAATGCAAGGTTCCAGCTTTCTGCCCCCCCCCCCCCCACATTCAACTGATTATAAGCATTCATATAAAAGCACATCACTTAAACTCCCATTATGGACAAGAATTCACCGCACATCCATGGTACTGACCTGCGCAGTTATTACTAATACATCATCATATGGCGTGACCATGTCCGACCGGTAATCTTTATCAGTGAAGGTGATGGGATCAATCTTGAATTCCTTTGACTGTTTAGACACTTACTGAATAGCCCTAACGTAAGTTTTCCTTCTCCTGTTAAACAGGGCTATTGTAGACCTGCCAGTTATGACATCTACTACTCTTCTTGATGTCGAAGAGGAATGCAATGGTGAAATTCTATCAAAGACAGATCTTCTACTTCTCTTCACCATGTAGCAATCCAGATTTCCCTTCTAAACATGATATTTGATGAAGTCCTTCAATTGGTAGTAATCCTTGATATCATGGCCATGCGCCTCATGATAAAAGCAGCACTTGTTGCTATTCTTTTACCTAACAAATACTCTAATGTTTGAAGGTTTCTTATAAAAGGACTTATTTTTAATTTCCCTCATTATCTAAGCTCTGCTAGTGTTTAGGAGAGTGTAATATTTACTTTTATTCCCTATAGCCTTGGAATTGTCATTCAGTGGACGATATCCCTTTTAATCCTTTCGGCCATCATATCTTTAAAAATCATTTCTCCTACCATCATCTTTCTTTCTTTCATCTCTCCTGCTACTAATATATTCTCTGATGATAGTTATCATCATGTCTCGAAGAGCCACAGATATTGGCGAGGGCCACCTCTATCTCTATGAACTTGTCCATAATATCATAAGCCTTAGCAAGAGATTGAAGAGCTTTGAGGCTGATTTCTTCAATTAGGCAGCTAGACTTGTCCACATTTAAGCCCATCATAAGAAATTGCACAGTTTGAATTGAGTCTAGGGTAGGGATCTCGGACACTACTTCCCTAAATCTTTTTATGTACTGCCAAAGACACTTATTTGGTTTTTGTCTAACTTATAACAGCAAGGTAATCATTTTTGTTCGCTTCTTGTTACCACTGAAGCGCCTGTGGAATTGATCTTGCAACTCCTCTCATGAATCAATTGAACCAGGTGGGAGTGATATTATCCACTCTCTTACAGTTATAACCATAGAAGTGCGTCACCTACTCATACGAGTTGGTGTGATCATGGGTATCACTAGTGCTATCATATGTCTATACTATTAGAACATTTAGAGATCTATCAATTGTGGCCTTTCAAGCTCCTTAGTGAAAGGAAATGAATATGGTTTCTTGCTGGTGGCTCCGGCACGTCTCTCAAAGGTCCTTGGGGTAAATGATTCTCCAATCTTACTGCCCTAATGCTGCTTCTTAATTTGCTTGCCACCTTTATGACATGGTGGAGACCTTGACCTCTTCCTTGTGTCTTCAGAGATTGATGACCGAGCAGTAGTTGTTCTTTGGTCGTGGCGAGGGACATAACGAGTTGATTGGGATGGTGCCCCCCATTCATTTAGTAAATTATTTTTCAAGCTCATCACATTAGAGTTAAAGAGCTTTCTTTTTGTCTTTTACTTCCTGCAGACGACGCTGCTTGTCAACATCGAAAGGTAGATGTGACTACGAACGTGATTCTCTACGATAAACGTCGTGATGACTATGAGTTGGTGGTATTGTAGCCATAGTAGGTTTTAAGTGTTGGGATGATTCATAAAATCTCTACTAAACACTAGATGACCCTCTTTTTGCGTCAATGTTAACGCTTGAATTTTTCTAGATGCTCAACTGTTGTCTAGGACGTCAGACCTGCTTAATTAAACAACAAGAAATACTTGACGGCTTAGGCCACTAAGGGATACCTCCGGTGTGAAAGTAAGTACAGATTTCAAGAAATATTAACAATGAAGATACTTAGTACTCAGTAACTTAGAATGACATTAATCGTAACTCTATTGTCCACTTGTCTTTTATATTTGTCGTTCCTTTCCCTCTTTCCACTGGATAGTGCAATGGCTACTTCGGAGAAGGTAACTTACGTCTCCATTATTATTGAGTAACTGTCATAACATCCAGAGTAAATGCTGAGTTATAACTACTTTGGTAACTATCATTTCATTTATTAGCCAGAGTTAAGATGTGGTAGACCAAGCCTATTAGACTTAAAAGTCCTCTTGTGGGTACACTAGACATAATGGGTTGCAGGGCTAAGGCATAATGTGGACAACCCATTTACTTTGATAAAATGCGCAGCCTAACATCATTAAATATCACTTAGATATAAATATCAGTAATTTTTTCTCTATTTGTTTTTATTAATTATCCTTGAGTAGTTATTTACTTAGTTTTGATTCTAATTTATTTTTATTCATTCATAATAATTAGTACATCTGTACATACTCTTTAATTTTATAATATATTTTGAACTTTTCGACTTGTATATTATGTCATTTGATGTTATATTTAAATAATATAGGCAAGAATTATGAATATATAATTTTGATTTTAGTGGGTGTTTAATTTGTTCTTATTATTAAATTTATTTTTAGTTTATTATTTTATTATTGTTGTGAATTTATATTTGATATTTCGAATCGGATGTATAAATATATATAATATTATATTCCTAAGTTGAATTAAAAAAATTAATAATATTATTATATTTTAGAACAGGTGAAATATATTAAATGAGTCATAAATGGTAGAAATTTAAACGAAATACCAATGCACTATAGTTTGTTTGTTTATTTGTATTTTTAGAACCCACTCTCCTATAGCTAGTTCCCTTTTAAATCATGCATTTGTCAAATGCTTCGATCACTTGAAAATGATATCCTACTAATTAACACAAGTGGCGTCTTTTATATGCTCTAATGTCCCGGCACACATTACTCTGTGTGTAGACTGAGTGAGAGAATATTGAAAAGATAATAAGAATAATAATGAAGTGGAGAGATAGAGAAAAGTAAAGTTTTTGAATTTTAAAAAGTAACTTGTTACTTAGAGAGAAGAAGACATGAGCAAAAGAATATATATATATATATATATATATATATATATATATATATATATATAGTCCCCTTCTCCAGCGAACCTTGAAAAGCAAACCATAGACGAACCGTCGTCTTTGGTATCTATGGCAACGGTTCGACCCGTCGTCATAGCCATGCACTCTATGACGACGAGTCGAACCGTCGCCATAGATACCAAAGACGACGGTTCGTCTTTAGTTCGCTTTTTAAAGTTCGTTTTTGAAAATTTTCCTCTATATATATATATATATATATATATATATATATATATTAATTTTTAAGCATAAAAAGGGAAAATAAAAAAACTTTCATCCCGCTTTATAATATAGATAATTTAAGATTAAGCCAACAATAATTGGATGGGGATTTGAACCGTGAACCTCTTTGCCTAAAAATACGCCTTAAAGTAAATACTCAATAATGTAAATGTATAATGAGAAAGAAAGAATGAAAATCAGAAAATTATGATGTAAATACTCTCTTCCTAACAAGAATGAAATCACTAACTAAATAAGTCCTACTAGTTCATTGACTGTGCAATGTTTTTCTATGTCAAATGTATAGAAAAAAATTGTATTAGATGTTAATTCAGTACAAAAATATCGATGGGAATATCATTATTTCTAAATAAAAGAAAATTAGAAATATTAAATAATCAACGTTATATGATTCATAATTTTTGTAACTAGTGGATAAGTTTCGGATAGTTTACAATAATTATAGAAAATTACTATTTCTATTAGGAAAAAATAATATTTTTACAATATCTCACTCACATAAATGAGAACTAGCTATAGGGGAGTGGGTTCTAAAAAAAACTCTCCCATTGCTAACTATAGATCGTTAGAAAACTCTCGTCAAGATGTTTAAAATAAGATCTATCGTTGATGTGTTTTAATGTAGTTAAAATATCAAAAGTTATAACAAAAACCTATAAGGTGTATTTCAAAACACAAAATTTTAACCTCAATTTTGGTCATTTTATATATACAACGTTGTAAAAAAGGATTTATCCTTACAACAGATCTTAGCCGTTTAAACTGAGATCTAACGGTTAAAATAGTTCTTGTCCGCAATTTAGTTTCTAAGAATCTGCAGTTTAATACTGCGGACGATATTAAATATCCAAAATAACCACAACATTAATTTAATACATTCACCGTTCGCAATATTAAACTATAGACGGTGAATACTAGGCTTTACATGTTAAACTTATCAATTTGAGCTATTTGATAAAATTGAATAAAATATTTTGAATAATTAAGTCAATCATATCCGAATGAACTGAATTAAAAAAAATAGTTTGAAAACTATACCCAAAATAAATAAATGTTTTTGATAATTCATCTATGTGAAAAAATTGAATGAGTACATTTTTCTATTTTAACCTCCAAACTATAGAAACAAGTTTGTTTACTACTTATAGTTATGGAGTCTTATCTAGAATATTATATAAAAAAATTAAACATTTATTAGTATAATACTCATATCGTTCTAAAAAGAATTAATCTTATTTACAAAATAAAAGGAATTATATATTTATATATATATATATATATATATATAATATGTTGTAATTAAGTTTATTGTAGTGTGGTATAATAATAAAATTAATTACGATTGCAAATTTAAGAATATTGTGTTGTTTTATACTACGATTACTATCATTAACAATTGGTCTCTTTTGTGAAATAAAAAATAATAATTACAAAAGAGGTTTTTACTTTTTTATTTTTTAACTTATTTTTTTGCAACAAAGAAAGTAATATTACAGTTAAGAGTAAAATTCAAAAAATCACTTATGATTTATTTAAATTCTTGAGTCACTACCTGTGATTCAAAAACTATTAAGGAAATATCAATTTCCCTTGAATGTACAAATATTAATTCTTCCTTTATTAGTATAATTTTGTAAACTAAAATCAAATGAATTTATATAAATTTTGAGTTTTTATTTTTAGTTTTAAATTTTAAGATTTCATAAATTAAGATGAGGTCAAAATTGATATTTAGTTGTTGCTCTCTACTTCTGTCGGAAAAGGAAAATGTAGTAGGAAGGCAGAGCTTGTGTTCACTTCCAAGCAAAAGGAAAAAACCAACAAGGAGAGCGCAAAGATGGGCTCCAAAGTGAGTTTCAGATACTTGGACCATCTCAACTGGAATTCTATCCTTATCCCTAAAATATAAGCCCACTATTAAAACACGACTATAATAACTTCACAGGTAGCTCAAGTGATGAAAGACGTTAGAAAAAGAATAAAATTAAATATAAAATATCCAATTGAGAATGGTGCGCATATAATATATAGCGAATTGATATTTTTATTACTTTTCTCTCTCACATAAAAATAAAATTAATTATTATACTTTCATATGAACAGAGATCACGTAAAAATATTTAAAATACATATATAAAAATTGCAAATAATGCACGACTTGAGGCAATCTTTGTGCGCAATATCTATTCCAAACTTCCAACTTGAGTGGTAGACTTGGCCCTTAATTTTTTAGTCTATAAAAACTTTATTTTGATCCGGCTCGATTTTGACTTGTCCTGTTGAAGTCACTTGAGGGTCAATTTTTTTTTTTTTTTTTTTTTTGTAGTAAACTCAATTTTACAAGAAATTAGAATCATTAAATATTTTTTTACTATTTAAAATCTTAACAAAAAAAAAAAGACCATTCAAATTATAATAAAAACTAATGATTACAATTCTATCAATATCTTTTAACACAAATTTGATATTAAAGGACTAATTTCAATTGAAAGCAGCAAGTTGTTGGGGACAAATCATTTGTTATTTCACATGCCACTTAAGGACAACTCAGTTCTTATTTCACATGTCACAGTTATCGTAGCAATTAGTCATTTGCGTGCCTTTCCTCTTTTGTTATTTTTTAGAATAATATATCGGAAAGAAACTAAGTAAAAGGTGAAGTCATAATGAAATGAGATTTTGACATTAGAATTGAATTTTATAAAAGACTGAAGCCCCATTTTCTTGATCAGAAACTCTCTTATGTACTACTTTATAAGTAGTGTTTATATACATGTTCTTGGGTAGAATTCTATTACCCAAGTAATCACCAAAAGACTAATGATAAATGTAAAGGAAATGAATAGAAAATGATATGATTATCAACTCACGTATGATATTGATTTTGTTTATGTTCCATCTCTAGTATAACTATCAAGAAATAGAAAATTCGGCACCCATTACATAAATTTTCTTAATTAGTGATCAATATAGTAGCTGAGAATGGAGAATCATAAAGAAAAATAGCTTCCTAAAATTACATATTTTCTTTCTTGAATTACATCATATTCTAGATATTTTAGAGGTACAAAAAAAATTTCTTTTTTGAAATAAAAAGAGGATCAAATCAATTTTTTAGTCTATATAACATAATTATTAATAGTAATTATTGGAAGAAAAAAAATTGGCTCACGAGCCAAGCCATTCTGGCCCAACTTGGGCCACGAACCACTTATTTTCAGCAAAAAAAATCTAGGTGGGTTATTTTGACCCGACTCAAATTTAACCTGACCTGCCTATAGTCCATGTAATACCCGAAACTTTCATTAAATTGTAAACCAGATTATGAATATGAACAAAACTATTTCACTAAGATTTGAAAATTCGAGATTAGTAAATTGATTATAATGAAAAATCAAAATACAAGAAATCTAGAATGTAACGCATGAAAATGTGAATGAAAAAGCTACATAGTTCTAAACTCAAATTGGAGTTTGGAAAGAAATTTTAAGAAACGGACAACATCATTGCATTTGGAACATCAAAATTGATAGGTAAACACTGTAAACACGTTATAGTGTTGGGGGTTAACTGTTTGGTCAAAGTCAACAAATGATTTTTAAGATAAAAAGTCAAACTTAAAGTTCAAAGATGAATTTGAAGAAACGGACGTCGCTATGATGATTAGGACATCGAATTTAGTAGGAAACGACTATAAATATAAATTTTTGACTTTTCGGGGCAATTGTCAAATAAATAAAAATACAAAACGATGAGTGGGTCACCTAGGCTTGAAAATTACTAGAAAGTGTTGGAATTTAGCACATGTTAATTTTTTTGGGGGGGGGGGGGGAGCTTCTCTTGGAAGTTTTGACAAGTGGACCAAAAAGATTGTTTTTCCCCCAAAGCTTATCAATTAAACTCTAAAAATGAAAGCAAAATAAGAAAATATAAGACTAATACTTCCCTTATCTTAGCAACCACGAGAGAATTCTAGAGAAAGAGATGGTGTTTGTTAGAGGAGAAAAGGGAAAAGAGAAGGAAGACAAGCTATGCTAAGAAGGAGCCAAAAAGAAAATCAGCAACTAGTGAGCTATATTTTTAAAACCCTTGTCTAATCTTTTGACTTTTATGGATAGATATAAGTTTTTATGAAGGTTATGTGAAGAGGTTATGTTTATGAATGTATGTAGTGGATTAAACTTGTATAAACAAGAATCAAACAAGAGAAATTAAGAAATCAAACACGGAGAAACAAAAAAAAGAAATCTGGAAAGTTTATTTCTCCGCCCTATTTTTGTAAAATTTATACCTCGTGATATATAATGAATTAAGATGTGATCTTTATGTCTAAAAATAGCTCTTGAAGTAAGATACACACAAGAATAAGAATTACTCTAAAATTCCATGCATAATATTTATGGTGAATTTTTAAACCAGGTTGGTTCCGAGAAAAATTGTACAGCCAGAATATGAAAATCAGATTCTGACATACTTTTTGTACGAATTCTACAGGCTTATGTGTTTGAAATTTGAACATGGCATGAAAAGAAAAGTTGTAGCTTAATAAATTAGCTACTTATAGACATAATAATCACCTCGAAATTCTTTGTAGATTATTTGTTATGATTTTTCTAGTGAGGCAGGGTAAATCTAAAAATTGGAACAGGGCAAATTTTGTCATAATTTTTATGAGACTTGTGTAGATTCATATATTAATAATTAGGATATGGTGTCAAAAGCAAAGTTGTAGATATGGAAGTTAGCTAACAAGCCCTATGAGTTTGATCAAATTCTACCTTGTAGATTAATTGATATGATTTTTCTAGTAGCACGGATAGAATTAGAATTCAAAAAAGATTAGTACTTTAAAAAACTAAAAATTTTAATTTATGATTTTTGTGACAGTAGAGTGGCCATCAGATAGTAGAGTAACCATTAGATAATAGAGTGACCCTCAACTAGTAAAACTTTGACTATCAGATAGTAAAGTGAATATCAGATAGTAGAATGACAAAAATAGTATAGTGACGAGAATATTAGAGTGATGAAAATAGTAGAGTGACAAAAATAGTAGTACTAATGGAGGAAATAGTAGAGTGGCTATTAAATAGTAATATTTAAGCATGTAAGAAAATAACCAATTCAAGAAAATAAATAAAATGGTAAAATATAATTTGGTTAAAGGCAGAAATGTAATGTGACGAGTGAAATCACGAAAATGGTATAAAGTGATAAGTAAGCTATAGTAGTAATATCCGATAATTTCTAAATTAAGGATTTGGATAATTTCTAAATTAAGTTTTCTAGATTTTTCCAGCTTTTTCGATTTTGTCGGTTTTAACGTACCAGTTTTCAATGTTCAAAATGTACATTCTCTTAACCACATTAAGCTCACATTTGGACCATGGATTGATGGGTTTATGGACTTGCACAAATCAACGAGCCGTATGTTTTTCAAACACATTTTTTAAGCCATAAACTATGATCGAAAATGTTCACAACACTTAAACATTAAAAATCTAGCATGCATGAACCCTAAATTCAGTTAACCATATTCTCATTCGTTCCACATAAATTCACTTCTAAAAATTATAAACCTATGTTATACCATACATAGATTATAACATAACTTATACATAATTAACCATAGGACTTATAAACATAGTTTTTCTTAAATACATATAAAACTCAAAATGACTACATGCACCAACATAACTATACAAGCTTTAACACAAAGAATCATCACAATTCCTTCATGAACACCATTCTTATATCTTCGGAACCACCATGATCCTCAACAAATTGAACTCTCATAACCAAGCATGCATGAACTAAAAACTATAAACAAAATAAATTACTAAAGATTAGAAGTACTTTTCAACCTTAATGAGACTCAATGCTTGATCTCTTACTACTCCTTGTTGAATGAATCCATGTTTTAGCTTGCACTTAAACTTCTTTTCTATACATGCAAGAACTTACTTTCTCAATTGCTCATAAGTTATTTCTCTCTCTAACTTAGTGAAGATGAAATGAAATGGAAGGAAATGTAGTATTTTCCCACTAACTTCTTAACTCTTGCATGCTTAGCATATACATATACACATATGTATACATTTCTGCTAACAATTCCAAGCAAACCAATGAAATTCTCACAAGTATAAGCTAGGTGTCACTTAGAATTAATGCATGATCAACACCCTCATATTCTACTAATTAAATTATATCCCTATATATATATATCCCATTCTTGCATTATTAATTTATTTAGCATAATTTGGCTAACATATGCACATATGTATATAATTATCCCTCCAATTGAAAGTTAACCAATCATATTCCAACAAGTCTTAGCTAGGTGGCATTTAATTTAATTGCATGACCAACACCTAACATTCCGCTACTAAAATTAAATACTTATATATATATATATATATACACACACACACACACACATCATACTTACTTTTAATTTATAAAATCTAACTTGGGTCACCACTTGGGTTATTTTAAATAAATTCATTAGGCTTGTTTCCTTATCTTCAATGGACTTGGCACCAACACTAATAACTTAAAAAATGGGGCCTACATAACTTACAACAAGACTTGCAAGTATACTAAGGAACTTGAGCTACATTTAATTTACATTATGCAACATACTTGGGCTATAATGTTGGGCTTAATTAATTCCATCATTGGCTTATATAAATAAAATGCAACACTTAGGCTAATCCACTAATTGATTAAGTGAATTACTTATACCTTTCATGAAACTTTAATACAACATTAATACATTGCCCCACAAAGCTCATCGTTCAAGTTATATTAATTCATAATATAAGCTTTAATTTTCTCTAAATTAATTAATCCACTTGACTTTCCTTTTTCATTTATTAGTTAATTTAAATTAATTAAATTGATGTCATTAATGATAAAACTTGGCCTATTATATATTCTGGAACCTCAAGTTTTAGGACTTAAACTTGTGAGGATTTTTGAAAGCCTATTATTATTATGATAGTAGAAATTCGGAGTTTGACCTGTGATTTATCCTATTCAACAAATATTGTTGTTATGCAATGAAAGAGTTATAATTTTAATGGGAGTCTTATTATGAGAAGATATCTTATTTGTGGTAGGAGTTTTATTTTAGAAATGTCATATTTTTAATAGACTAAAGTATTATTTGCATTCCAAACTTTACATATCAGACACTTGTCACATCCCATACTTTAAAAGATTTACTTTTGCACCCTCAAACTTGTAATTTTAGTTTTAAAATACACCCTACGAGTTTTTAACCGGTCACTTTTGACAGGGACTTCTAATTTTCACTTAAAACAATACTTGTTTCAGGGGTAAACTTGTTTAAACACTTTAAATAAAATATTTTAATTCATCTCATTTTATATCTATTCTCTTTCCTTCCATTTTCTCTCTCCTTTTTTCTTCCATTCTCTTTCCTCTATTCTGCAACCATTTCAATCCATTTTTGTCATACAGAGAAAACTTGTGCAATTGCTCTATTTCATTTTCAATTTTCAATAAAAACAAATTTGTTATTCTTCATCTTTAACTCGTAGCCAAATCAATTTAAGCGCCTTTGATGATTTAAGCTTCTCTTTAACAGAACCCATATATTCCCTTTCTATTTATCTTTGCTTCAATCTCAAGAACACAACAACATAATCCATCTAGGAATCAACCAAAGCATCACAACCCAAAATCTCAAATCCAAAATTGACTCATTTTCACATCCAAATACATAAAATTGACCAAATCATTTTCAAGAAATGGGCATAACTAACAACCCACCTCACAAAATCCCATTTATCTTCTGAAATTCCCAGTAAGGACCCAAAACAGACAAAACCCAAACCACATTGCCACTATTTTCTGGGAACATTGTACCAATCATAGTTGTTATTAAAACTTCGGGTACATTCCCGTGTTCCTTAATTTTCTGGGAACATTGTACCCGTTCCCATGTTCCTTAATTTCTGCATTTAGTATTACATCTCATCAAAACAAAAAATTAGGTTCTATCTTCATCAAGATGAAGCGAAATCAATAAAACAAGACATCCCCTAAAAACTTTAAAACCAAGACAAGTCACTTGCTGATCAAAAGAGAAAATGCACAATTTTATCAATTTAACCAATTAAACAAGCAAACTCATTGGCAGGATGAAATGGGTATTTAGAGTTCCATGAACATACTAAACTAAAGTCCAAAGAACCTCACTTAAATTAACAACGGTAAAACAACTCATTCATTAATGAAGTTACATAATAATAGATTCAATCACATATTTACCAGAAAATCAAAGTCGAAACTGATTACTAACAAAATCATAAATAAAAAAAAAAAAATTACATCTCAGGAGAAGTTAAAAAAACTGTCCAAAATTTTATCAATTTAACCAATAAATCTAGCAAATCAATGAGAGCATGAGAAAAAAGCTCTTTTTTGTAAATGTTAGTTTCTTAACTACTTAATAAGATGGGGTTCAGGAAAAATATAAAAGAAAAATGGAATTAAAGATAAAAAAAAAAAAAAGGAAGAAGAAGCATGGCTTCGTCTTTATCTCTCCTCTTCCCCTCTACAAAAGATTTACAAGTGAGATTTGCAAGATTTTGGAGGAAAGAGAGTAATGGGGAAGAAGATGAAGAAAATAAAAGATAAAATAATGGGTGAAGGAGATAGATAATTGAATTGATCAACTTACCCTAAAAAAAAAAAAAGGACTCGTGTGTTACTCTAGGTCATTTTTGATCGGTTAATTGTTTGAATGATGCATTTTAAAACTAAAATTAAAAGTTTGAGGTGCAAAAATGAATCTTTTAAAGTATGAGGTGTGACATGTGTTTGACATGTAAAGTCTGAGGTGCAAATAATATTTTAGTCTTTTTAATAGGAAGAGAAAAATTGTGGTTTCTATATAAATAGAGTATTATGTTTAATTGTTAAAGTGTAGCACAATCAAATATCATGTAATATCCTAAGAGTTGAAAGAGTGTGTGATGGAGTTTTTAGTTTGTGCTAGGAAAATGGGCTTTTGCAACTTTTATATTTTGTATAAAAAAAGTTGCACTATCTTGGGAGGAAGGATTTTGTACCTTTTAGTCCATACAAAAAGTTATATTACGGTATTGTGGAACTAAATTTTAGGGTGTAAAATTTAGGAGGATTATTGTAAGCGTATTATTATTGTGATAATGAATATTCGGAGTTTGACATGTGATTTTTTCTTTCAAAGAGTTTTTCATGTTAAATATTGTGTTATTTTTCTCTTTTTATTTTATATTGTTTAGTTTGCGTCGACTTTTTTTGTTGTTGCTAAATTAAACGCTCCAAACAATCATGTAACCAAACGTAGAGTTTAAAAGTAACTCAATTCCATGTTTCTGCCTTTTGTTTTGGAACAGGCAAAGCTTTTAATTCGGGTTAGTGATTCAAGAAGCAAATGGAATCAATTTAAGCCGCCTCATTTATTGGAAGATTTACTAAAGCTCAATCTGGGCTTAAATTATCAACCATTCAAGGTATTATTATTGTTGGGCCGTGTAATTGGAGGGAAATAAAACTTTAGTTCGGCCGAATGGATCATATGGATGGGTATCAAATATTTTGGGCCAAATAACAGATGTTTTGGATGGAGTAAATAGTTTTAAATTTGGACCAATTAACTCTAAGGAAGGTAGTATTTAAAATTTATTGGGCCAATAGAAATTTTAAGGAAGTTCTATTTTGGGCCGAAAGTAGTAATAGTTCTATGGAAAAATATTTTGGTATAATTATATATAATTTTGAAAAATATTTTTCAAATCAAAAGAAAATTTCATGCTTTATGAAATGTTATTTTATGAAGTTAACTTTCTTAACTCTTGACATTAAATTGTCAAAGTTAATGTGAGAGCTTATTACAATAAGTAAAAATCATTTAAAAATAGTATCAATAAAAATGAAAGCAAATATACATTTTAATAATAGAAAAAAATATATATTTTAAATAATACCCCTGTTATTGACTTTTTAAAAATTAATTTAAAAAAATTTAAATTCAAAATTAACATGAATTTATTTAGTATATGTCAGTACAATTTATGAATATTATAATCTATATAAAAAATACTTATAATTATAAGATTTTTTTCTACAAAATTTAAACGAATCATGTCAATTTTAAATTTTAAAATATCTCAAAATAACTTTTAAAAAATTTACGTTGATTTTATAATTCAGTGGAGAGAGTACTATTTTTAAAACGAATATATAAATATAAATAATATATATCTTATGAAGAGAATTCTACCTTAAACTTTGTTAAACTATTTCCTAGCTCAATTTAGAAAATAAAATAACTTTTGATTAAAATAAATAAACTTTTTTTTTGTCATCATCAAAATTAAAATTGAGTTAAGATACTGCAACATGAATTCTGTTAATCCGTTTGTAACACGAGTGAACTTTGACAGATACAAGTTTAACGGCCCCATGCGAGACATATATTAGTTTAAGATAATAATTTTATTTTTTTGTTAGGTTATTTTTATTTTTTAAACAATTTGTAAAATTATTATTTGAATAGAAAATAATTTTATTTTTTGGCAATTTTTATATGATATATGAATACCATTTTTAAAGTCATCTGCTATAATGTTTATAACTTAAACAATTAATGAATCTTTTTTTATTTTATCATATATTTAAATTAAATTGTAAGTTCATTAATTCATCTTTGTATTAATTTAGATATTATTTTTACTTTCTTTAATTTAATATTAAATAATTTATATGATTGATTTGGGAGAAGAGTGATAAGAATGAAAGAGAGTCCAATTATATTAATATAAAAAGGGTCTATATGATGCAGAGATTCTCTCTCCGCTGCAAGTTCCATCAATCACACATGCCTCACCCTCTCTCTCCCCTAAATCTCACGCAGTTAAGGTTTTTGCTTGCCTGGAAAATTACGAACTCCTCTATGGGCTCACTCTAATTCTCCGATCATCGTCACCGATACACTTTCAATGTCTGTCGTCGACACCTCAATCGACTGCGTCCATCAACGCATCAAGCGCAAATTGGACGATTATGGCCCAGCCGACGATGACGATTTCTCCTCTGACTTAGTCTCCGTCAGGATGCGGAAGGACGAACCCGACGCCGTCAACTCATCCGCTGCTGCACTCCACGGCCACCGCTCACCGTTTCAGCCTAGGGTTTCCGATGCCCAATCAGCCCTTTGTTCTTCAGACTCCAAGCTCCAATTCTTCGTTCGGATGATCTCCAGTGGGAATACACGTGTTTTCCAGGCGAATTCTCATGATACGGTGAGATCAATTCACGAAAGAATCCAGTCGATCGTCGGAATTCCGGTGATCGAGCAACGATTAATTTATCGAGGTAAGCAGCTTCAGTGGGAGCAGTCGTTAGCTGATTGTTCGATTGAAAATGACTCTGGGCTTCAGTTGGTGGGTCGGATGCGGAGCACGGAGCATCCCCAAGCCTGGCAGGCTATTGATCAGATGGTTTCATCCGTTTGTAGGATGTGTAAAGGCGAGGTGGTTTCATCAGGAAGTTATGTTAAGGAGAAGCTGATTAAGTTTTTGTCTATGACGCCAAGTGGTGATAGTGAACAGGCCGCAGGGCATCTTCAGATATTTATTTCTTCCTGTGCACCGGTGGCTTTGGTGATGCTGTATATGTCGCAGGATGAAGGTAATAAGAAATGTGGCGATGATTTAATTAGACAGGTTATTAAATCGATTAGTATGTTGCAGAAAAGCCTACACCAACACTGTGCACCTATAATGTTAGAATTTTGTAAATTGTTGCATAGAGCTTCTCCTGATGATGCTATATATAGTTTGTGCCGAAATAGTCTTGGCTCGATGGTGGAATATATTGACATTGGGCTTAGGACCACATCCAAGAGTGCCGATGGTAAGAAGTTTGTCATTTCATTTCAAGACGTATTCCCTTTTGTCAGTGAGTTTGCTGATAAGTTAACTCGTGATTTAATGGCTAGTGTACAATCCAAAACGGAATCGGGGCCCTTGCTAGTTGATGTTCATGATTTTACGTCATTCTTGCTCCCTGTAATAAGAGTGATTGAGGAGCAGGTGGTTTTTGGGAGGCCCATCTCAATGCCATTTCATGACGTGGGGTATAATGTTCCATGTCCTGGGGAAGAGATCAATTTTCTGTATGCCATTTTCTCGGACTTGCTGGAAAAAATGGATCTTTGCCTCAGTAGAATGGAGGAGTGTTTGGCTGTTAAAGAGAAAGGAGAAGGAGAAATTCTTCATCTTGGGTGGTGCCAGTATCTTGCTATATTAAAGCAGTTGAATAATATTTCCAGGCTTTATCAAGGTGCAGAAAAACAATTTTGGACAAAGCTGATGCATAGAAAGGTTTCTTTCTGTTATCTAATCATTAGATATACTAAGAGGAATGATCATCATATATGGCTTCTTGAGCACAAGGAGGTGACTAATTTTGAGTGCAGGAGGCATTTGGCGATGATGTTACTTCCTGAGGCTAAGGATGAATACGAGGAGCTCCACGAGATGCTTATTGACAGATCACAACTGCTGGCAGAATCTTTCGAGTATATTGCACACGCTGAAACTGATGCACTACGTGCTGGTTTATTCTTGGAGTTCAAAAATGAGGAAGCTACAGGTCCTGGTGTACTGCGGGAGTGGTTTTTCTTGGTGTGCCAAGCAATCTTTAATCCTCAAAATGCACTCTTTGTAGCTTGTCCAAATGATCGAAGAAGGTTCTTTCCAAATCCAGGTATACTTTGAATGCCTTTGAAGAATACTCTATTGAGATAAATTTGATTTTTACGTCTTTTTGTGTTAATAGTTCCATTTTTATTGATAAGTTTGTGTTAATAGGTTTATAAATATATTACTTAGAAGAAAGTTGATTCATGATTTGCATGTTGAACCAGTATAGGCAAATTTTCTTGAAAATGAAGTATTAGCCAACTTTACTAAATATTAGGATTTTTGGGTTTAGAATGCAGTGTACTGCAGTTTGACTATAACATTTCCCGAAGAGGTCTTATGAAATATTATCAAGCCTCCCCCAACCAATATGTCAGACTCGTAATTTGGTTACTACTTCTTCAGATAACTATTTTGGAGCAGGTAAAAATGCATTGTGGTAGGTCTTACATAATAGTTAGTAGTTTAAATTAAAAAAGTATGAATCTGTTGCAAATATGAGTAGTTTGAACTTTTAAAAACTGGTTCTATTCAGATGGTTTGTCCTTTGGTGGAAATGATTGCGTGAAGTCAATGTTTGTAGAGAGGAAGCTGGGTGCTTTGAATAGAGGAGACCTTAGGTGGCTCTTTTATTATGATCTGGTGCTATGGTCACGATACAAAAAGCAGGCATTTGAGGACGTTACTCTTATTTCATAAGCTGAAGCATTTGTTGCAGCCTCATTGCGAAGGAGCTTATAATCTGTTATTATGACGTGGTGCTATGGATGCAAGACACAATAGTTTGGCATTTGAGGGCGCTGATTCCTACTTGATAAGCTGAATTATGTTTTGTAGGCTCGTTGCTAAGGAGCTTATAAATTCTTCTATAAGTTACTTTATATAGTTTTTATTTGTTCTTCCTTTAGTTTATTTTTTTTAAAATAAAAATAAAATAAAATCTGTAAGCCACATCCAAAATCATGAAATTTAACCCAAATCCTCTAGCTTCGTATATTTAGTACATCATCTTCCATTGTTTCTTATATTCAGTAGACAAAGATTTCCTAAAAATTAAGGCTTTTGTGTGGTCCTAACCCTTGTAGAGCTCCACACTAACGACATGCGTCATGGGTATAGATCTTACAAATTTTTATTTCCAAACGTGTTATGTACTTATGTCTATGTAGGAAAGTGGTGGTCTGATTTCTTGGTGGTTTTTTGTTTTTGTTTGATATGTTGGGTGAATGTTGGATTTTGCCCTCTGTGGTGGAAGATCTTCTCCTATATAGATTTAGGGATAATATGACTCTTTAATAATCTACTTATTTCGCATTTTGTGGGGAAAATAATGTAATTAGTTATTTTATTTAATAGTGGGGATTTAGGATGTTTTATAGGAATTAGGAAGTTTTAATGTTTAATTAGGGCATTTTAGTATTTCGACGGTTCCTCAAACAAAATTAGGGCTTGTTTTTCTTTAAATAGCGATGTAGTCCTCACTAGTTTCGAATATATTATCATTGTTATTAAGAGATTTGAAGGATTTAGCTGCAATTGAGAGAGCTTAGTGGTTTAGGTGCGGAGGCAAACCCTAGTTATTTTTCAGTTCAATTATTGTTTACTACAGTATTCCTTGAGAATGCAATGAATTTCAATTTACTTTGGGGTAGAATGTTAAGCTCTTTTGTGTCTACGCAAGTGTCAATTAACGTGGATACAATTTTGAGAAACTTATCCTTTAGACCATCATAGGATTGACTAGCGGTGCTTCAATTGCGTATGTATTCTTTTTAATAAAATATTTTTTTAATATAATAGAATAAGTATTATTAGATAGAAACTTGGTTCAAAGAAGCGGCCATGTTACCAAAATATCTTTCTGATTTGCTCCTACACAACCAAGATAAAAAAAGATTGAAAAATTAAGTTATTCACCACCACCGATGAAGGTATAGAAGGAATTGACTCGCCTATTTCGATTGGGGAGAACAGGCCATTCAACAGGGAGATTTTGAAATTGTGATGGCTTGGTACGATCAAGTCCCTGATTATTGGAAAAAAGCTATGACTCTTACTCCTGGTAATTGTATTAGGAGTAATTATATTGAAACGCGTAATTGGTTGACGGTACGAGGCGTTTCTCTTATTCGTAGTAACAGTTGCTCTAGGAGTAATGTTTTTATATTGTGATAATAATTTAACAACTATTTTTTGGTAGCCCCAGAATGTTTATTTTATGCTCCTACCTATTATCTGGATATACCAAGAAAGATGAACGGTCTAATGTGGCTACTCTGAAATATTTACTGATGGGTGGGGCAAGTTGATAGGCCCAAAAATTCTTTCATAACATAATCCATCTCGACGACTTAGTTTAGTTTCTTTGGTTGGTGCAGAACGGGTATTTAGGAACAAAGGAAATATCACACAAATAATCTCACACAAAAACTCAACTAATTCTTATCATTCAATGTCTCGAAATAATAAAGTACATCACTATTTATAATATTCCTAGACAACTCTACTAACCTAAATTAGACTCTAATAAGATAACTACAAATTAAAGAAACTAATTAAAATACAACTTCTAATTGGGCTTCCAAAGTTTTTTATATTGTTCTAACCAACTTTCACGGGCTAGTCCTACATCAGTTCTTCTGTGCAAAGAAAAACTTGACTATGTCGAGTTATGAACATTAACACAAGAACAATCATGTCGGATCACGGAGGAATTCTTTGTAATATTCAAATTTGGCATGTCGAGAGCACAAGAGTGAACTTGGTATTATTCTTAACAAGTGAATAAGTATTAGCCCGAGTATCATGTTGTATGTGTCGATCCCCATAATCATGTACGCTCTAATGTGACAAACTTTAAGGGATAAAACATCACACATAACAGTATCCTTAAGCTTGCCAACAGAAAATGAACCAAACACCTCTGGGTAACCCGCAACTTTGTACTCCTTGTAACATCATACGGGTTCGGGTGAGGCTCAACTTTTAACCCAAGTTTCTCGACTGCTTCCTTAGAGATAACATCCATACAACTCCTAGTATCAATCACAAGAGAGCATACCTGTCCCGCACGTTTAACTAGTATATGAAAAATTTGCCAATGATGGATGTTAGGATAATCTTTTTGTTTCTGTTTCTGAGCAATAAGTAAAGGTCGAAAAATACCTAAACATCCTTCCAAATGAGTATCAGCTTCCAAATCTTGCTCATTGGGCTCATATTCCACATCTTCCGGCTGACAAACATCTTCGTTCAAGTCAGTTTTTTTCACTCTTTGTCAACAATAAGAAGTTGCTTAGAGGGAGGAAAGGTAACTTCTCTCTTCGGGGAAGGACACTCAAAAGACATGACTAAAACCCAGTTATAGCAGCTAGATGTACAGTTGTTACTGGCATTAGAAGAACTTGGGGTACGATTAGTCCTGCTAGTATCTGAAGGGCTTTTAGGCGATCTTTTCACTAGTCTATTTTTAATAGGCTCGACAAAAGTACGCTTATTCCGAGTTTGGACTGATATTGGAGGTAGAACAAAATTTATTTTCAAATTATCTTCCACTTAGGTGGCAACTTGAACGGCATCATCCAATAGCAAGAGTTTACTTGAAGCTGCACCACTTGCAATTTTCAGATTTAATCCGTAACGGTACATGAAGATTAAAATGTCTTCAACCCAAGGGAATTCAGACCTTGTAATCAAATTGTAGAACTTGGAAGTATATTCGGCTACAAATCTACTTTCTTGTACCAATTTAGTTAACTGTAAATATTGCTCGTTGTTTATAATTTGAAGGCACAAAACGTTGTGTTAGGGCAGCTTTTATATCTTACCGTCTTTTCGTAGCTGTGATCCCACCAAATCCGAGTTGTCCATTTTAACTCCGCATCAGCAAAGAAAAGTTCTCTCCTCGGTTCGCTTATACATACCAACGAAAGAAGCTCTCCAAATTATGAATTCAATTGAAGAATGCTTCATTCCCTTGATATCCATTGAAATCTTCAACATATAATTTTGCTCCTCTATCCACTACATTCAATCGAGGGTATTGCAGATGATATTATCACATGGATTAGGTCCATGCTATTGTAAGAGTCTCAACTGATGAGGCTCAACTTTTAACCCAAGCTTCTTGACTGCTTCCTTAGAGATAACATCCATACAACTCCTAGTATCAATCACAAGAGAGCATACCTGTTCCGCACATTTAACTAGTGTATGAAAAATTTGCCCATGATGGATGTTAGGGTCATCTTTTTGTTTTTGTTTTTGAGCAATAAGTAATGGTCGAATAACACCTAAACATCTTTCCAAATGAGTATCAGCTTCCAAATCTTGCTCATTGGGCTCATATTCCACATCTAACGGCTGACAAATCTCTTCGTTCAAGTCAGTTTTTTTCACTTTGTCAACAAGAAGTTGCTTAGAGGAAGAAAATGTAGCTTCTCTCTTTGGGGAAGGACACTCAAAAGATGTGACTAAAACCACGATAGTTATAGCAGCTAGTCGTATAGTTGTTACTAGCATTAGAAGAACTTAGGGTACGATTATGCTTGCTAGTATTTGAAGGGCTTTTAGGTGATCTTTCCACTAGTCTATTTTTAATAGGCTTCACAAAAGTACACTCACTCCGAGTTTGGACTGATATTAGAGGTCGAACAAAATTTCTTTTCAAATTATCTTCCACTTAGGTGGCAACTTGAACGACATCATCCAATATCAAGAGTTTACTTAAGGCTGCACCACTTGCAATTTCCAGATTTAATCCCTAACGGTTCATGAAGATTAAAATATCTTCAACCCAAGGGAATTCAGACTTTGTAAACAAATTGTAGAACTTGGAAGTATATTCGGTTACAAATCTACTTTCTTGCACCAATTCAGTTAACTGCAAATATTGCTTGTTGTTTATAATTTGAAGGCACAAAATGTCGTGTTAGGGCAGCTTTTATATCTTTCCATCTTCTCGTAGCTGTGATCCCACCAAATCCGATTTGTCCATTTTAACTCCGCATCAGCAAAGAAAAGTTCTCTCATCGGTTCGCTTATACCAACGAAAGAAGCTCTCTAAATTATGAATCCAATTGAAGAATGCTTTAAGCCCTTGATCTCTATTGAAATCTTCAACATATAATTTTGCTCCTCTATCCGCTACATTCAATCGAGGGTATCGCACATGATATTATCACATGGATTAGGTCTATGCTGTTATAAGAGTCTCAACTGATTAGGATCTGAAAGTGGATCTTCAAAATTTTGGCGAGCATCTTCTTGTACTTTATCTACGCGTTCCGTGAATACATCAAATTTTACTACAAGTGTTGTAATAGACGTTTGAACATTTGTCGTATTTGCAGTAAGTGTTATGATTTGAATCTTTAATTCTTTTAAGATGCTCATCTTGTTTAAGCATCAAGCTTGGTGATTTCTCTAGCATTCGGTTCCTACAAATAAAATATACTTTTTTTGGTAACAAGGATTGAACTGAAACTAATAAAACTTCAGGGGCTGAAATATAAAAGGATGAAAGTACAATGACTAATATGTAGAGATTTAAAGTTTAGGGGCTGAAATGTAAAAAGATAAAAGTACAGGGACTAATATGTAAAGGTTTAAAGTTTAGGGGTATTTTAAAATTTAAGAAAATTTCAAGGACTAAACTAGAAAACTGTAAAAACTTTGGGGTACCAACTGTAATTTACCATCAGATATTTATCCAGATTGGGAACACCCACTTCTCTTTCTATCTTCTCTTTTTTCTTTCTTTCTTCTTCTCGTGTTTTTTTCCACTCTTCTTCGATTCTGATGATAGGGAAAGGTGAGGAGGCGGTGGCGATTTTCTACTCTTTTTTTTTGTTTGATTTGGGAAATTTGAGAAATAGGGTTTCTTGTGGGCAAAGAATGAACAGTAGGCTAGGGTCACTAATTTTGAAGCTGGTTTTGGGATTGTTTGGAGCTGTTTGGGTAAATGCTAGTTTGGGACAAAATTTTTATTGGTGGCAGCTGCTGTTGTGGGTGAGTTTCAATGGGTTGATTGATGTTTACAAAAAGACTCGCATCAGTTGGTATTGCTGGGGCTCTACGGTGGATTCAACATTTGTGTACCATGGTTTGTACTTTGGAATGTATGACTCTTTGAAGCCTGTTCTCCTCACTGGAAAGTTGCAGGATAGTTTCTTTGCAAGCTTTGCTCTTGTTTGGGTTATCACAAATGGTGCCGCTTGTTTATTAGATAGTGGTATGGCTGGGGTTGGGGTTGTTTAGGACTATGATTTCGCGACTGTGAAGGCTGCGGAAGGTTGTTTAGAATATATTTTTTTTGGGTAGCAAGTGATTTTGTGAGGCTTTGTAGAAGTGGGCAGGAATTTGTGACAGGTTTAGAACGAGGCTTTGATACCAAAAATGGCGGGGAATGGGAATTTGGGAACGAAGGAAATATCACACAAAACTTAATTAATTCTTATCATTCAATATCTCAAAATAATAAAGTACATAATTACTTATAATATTCCTAGACAACTTTTCTTACCTAAATTGGACTCTAATAAGATAACTAGAAATTAAAGTAACTAATTTAAAAGAAACTAATTAAAATACAACTTCTAATTGGACTTCCAATTTCTTTTATATTGTTCTAACCAACTTTCACGAGTTCGTCCTACATCATTGGTCATCACTCATATAACCATACACGAATCGTAACGAGCTCATAATCCTATGCAAAGCATGGGTCTTGTTGTAGAGTTATTTTATTATTAATATTTGTTTATAAAGATATTTTATTAGATAGAGTAATTAATTTTATTTTAAAGTTTATAATTAATCTTACAGTTAATGATTGTGTTATATTAGTATATAACAATAATAATAAAATAATATTGTATAAAATGATTTTGATAAGAAAATTGATTCTTTCTAAAATTGTATTATTTAAATATGAAAACTTTTCTTTTTATTTTTTAATAATTCTTAATAAATTTGAAAATTTTACAATAATATTTCATTTATTCGTAAAATTAAAACAATAGAATATTCATATGTTTAACTTAATAATTATGTATTTATGTAATAATAAAATATTACTTAAACTCAAATAGTTAATCTTGTATATTTTAGTAACAATAAAATAATACATAACTAGATATGATTGATAGTAAGAATATGAATCGTGATGGAATACTAAATTAAATAATTACATTATTAGGTATTATGGATAGTAAGAATATGATTTCTTATAGAATACTAAGTAAATCAAAATATATATGGATATAAGAGATGATGTAAGAAGATAATTATGGTAATAAGACTATGGATGGAAAGAGTTTAGAAGTTGAGTGAATGATGAAGAAGTAGTGGAGTGAATCTTTCTCATATTATTTTGGGTTGGATCCAAAACAAAATCTTTTTGTATTTCTAATTGATTAGATTAGATAATTTATAAAAAACTTTTCCTACACACACACACACACACACACACACACACACACACACACATTTATAAAAATTACTATTTTGCCCTGGAGAGCACATTCTATCACTACTGACATCCTTTTTATTTTATTGGTACTAGTCTTCAGCTATTTCTAATTTGCCTCCCCTTCAAGAATATCCATGTCCTCATGGATGCCAGAATGTTATGCATTTTTGGTTAAGAGTGGTGTCTTGATGCCCTGGGTGAGAAGGGAGTCTTTCTAAGGATTTTGTAGTGATTTGGGTAGTGTGGAAGACCTAGTGTTTGTTTGTTGAGTTTTATAAACTGGGGCCTTATAGAATTTGGTTTGTTACAGCAGGCTTGCTCAAGAGATTGGGGATCCAGTAATTTCACTGTTTTCTTAGAGTCTTCCTTTAGCCCCCTACAAAATTTCCCACAAAAAACTCCATAGTAATAGTCACTGATGTTGGAGATTTATTTAAGCAATTTGAACTGCTCAAAAACATTATCTAACCCAGCCTCAGTAAATCTGGCAATGAAGGCTTAAGAGAACAAAGTCCATTATACCTCCTTTCTTCCTACCATAAATGCTTTTGTACCAGGACTTGGGAATTCCATCCAGATGCTGGGGTCCTTAACCCATGTATTTTGAAATATTCCTCACAATCCTTGGTCCATCCAAGTGCATCTGGGGTCCTTAACCCCCTTAAAATTTGGAATATTCTTAACATTCCCTGGTCCATCCAAGAGCATCTTCTCCTTTGTATCTTGGTAATGCCAACTTAAGGTCTTAAGTCTTGGTCCTTACTGGTTTTGTTATCCTCAACTTCTACTTATTCGTCAGATCAGTCCTCACGTTACAGTAGTAATCCCTCTCCTTCACTGGGTAATCCCTCTCCCTTTCAGCATGTGCACGGTTTCTAAAGAAACCTTTTGTACTGAGGTCATCAGCCTCTCGTTTCAGTTGGGGAAGTCATTCCCTAGTCATCGTGGAACTGCTTTTGCTGAAGCATCTCAACCATTCTCTCCATGAATTGATTCTGCTCGTCATCCAGCTCTTGAAACCCCTCCTAAGTGTAGTTTCTATATTTCCAGAAGTCCTGTTGAAGCAGGCTTTTCTGTCTATTACTGGAGGGACCAGCCATGGGGTTTATCAGAGTTGTAGAAGGTGAAGTTCAGAACGATTAAACTTCTGAGTTCAACAATGAATTCTTATAGTGCCAACACCATGAAGATTAATGAGTAATTGAAGCTAGAGTGGGTCTACAATGATAAGAAGTGGATTTCTCAGTGTATTAATCCTGTGACTCCTGTCTAGCTTCTGTTTTAGGGAGGAATAATTGAGTAAATGAGCATATGTATGAAAGTTGTTCCATCAAATGATCAACAGTGTATACTTTGGCTTAGCAGTGTTCTATTAAAAGCTTAAGCATAATTATGTAGCTGAAAAGTGTTTAAACACAGAGAATTTAAGGAAATTTGAGGAACTGATAACAAGTTTATGAGTGTTTGATGATTGTAACGAGTTTATAATGGATGAATGAGAGCTGAACAAACCACAATCAGATTCAAACGTGCAGATCTAGAAGTTGAATTGAAGGAAAACACAAAATGATGCCAACAGTGAAGAACAATAAAAAGTGAGAATTCCTCTTAATTGATGTTTGTTTTTGGATTTTTTGATTGGCCTATCTACCCCTACACTAACAAATATCAAGGAAGAGAATTATACCTATTTTGATGGATGAGAGCCTTAGAAAAACTCAGTTGCAGGTTTTGCAGAAAAACAGAGCATCAGCCATGGCTTCTTCTGTTTCCAGCTTATGCGCTTGAATTAGTCCTTAGTTCTGTGCTTTAGTTGAGTTTATGGATGTTTTTTAACAGTTAAACTGAATAACAACAATTAAAAGAGGATTTGAGGTGGAACAGTGGTTGAATATGGAGGATATTACCGAAATGAGCCACAATCTAGAAGATGAAGATGGAGGTTAGATCTGAGGCTCTTCCTATGATACCAACTTGTTAGGATCCGGGGAGGATCCTAAATTAATTCTAAACACAATTATCAATTTGAGAGGAGGAGATGAGAATTAGAAGACAGAATTTGGGTGAGAGAAGAATAGTTTTGAGATGAGGAAAGCAAGAGGAAGAAGAGGTTGTGATTCTTATCGGAGTTTTTCCGTATATTTTCAATCATATCTCATGCCTAATGGCTAATACTATTGGCCTTTTATAATAATTAATAACAAGGCTTGCATTAGAAAAATTACAATTGTGCCCTGGAGAGCACATTCTATTTCTACTGACATCCCTTGGATTTCATTGGTACTAGTCTTCAGCTATTTCTAATTTGCCTTTGTCCTAACACCTTGAACCATGGCGCGTCAACTACTATGTAGCAAACGGATTGAGTGACATCTTACATAAAATATATTGAGCGTTCCTCTTGCCTACGTACTTCATAGAATAGCAAAAACACATGATTCTACAAGGTCTTCCTCTCCTTGCCACCTTTGAAACCATGAAATTTAATTTGCAACATACATTCCAATGACAAAGGATGTCACCAATAACTCCAAACAACAAATTCGACTAGTTATGCCAAAATTTTAAGAGTTATCTTAATTTGTGGACATATCTAAAACTCATTATTGAGTGATTTAGAAGTGAATGGATGATTAAATGAGTAATGTGTATTCACTAGTAGTGAACCTTTAAATGAGTAATAGTTTCAGATGAGCAGGAGGGCTGAAGGACATATTGAATGGAATGTATGAGAGCAATATACGTACTGGATTGACTAACTATTCTGTTTATTTCCTACATTTTCACCTCCCCTAGTTATTGAACTCTTTACATCAATTCGTCCCTGGCGAAGAAGCTTAACCCTATGTTTATTTGTTGAATGTTTAGCTGATAAGTCATGATCCAACTTCCTATCTCAACTCCTTCAGCTTGGCCCTAATTTAAGTAAACTTTATTTGTTGGCCAAAGTTGATCATCTTTATGTCTTTTTTCCCCTTCGCTCTTTCACTAGTATATGGTAAGATTTAAAGCAAGTTGTACAAGATCCTGAGAAAGAAGTAAAATGATATTTGAACTCTCTCAGTAAATCAACCTTACTTACCTACCGAAATGAAATAGAATAATAATAGTTCCACCTTTTTCAAGATTCAATTTGAATAGCATATTTGATATTTCATCCAACTAAGGAAAGATCATAAGATGACCCCACATTGGAGTATTTTGATGTCCAACAGGCCTATTGATATTGGAGTTTTTCCCCTTCTCTTTTTGTTTTTGGTAACGTGCGTTGTTTCTGATGTAGTGTGTGAATATTAATCTGTAACATTTTAGTATTACTGTTTCTGAAATAGAAGAAACCTAGATTTTGATTTACTTTTATATGATTTTATACGGGTTAATTACAATGCAATATTTAATTTTTTAAAATAAAAAAGTGCAGGAAAGATTGTTTGCCAGCATTCTATGTAGTCAGAACGAATGATTGATTTTCAGAATTTTAATTAGGATATTTAATTAACATCCATGTTAACTTCTCGGAGATATGCCATTGCTGCTGTTTGTCACTACTTTACTTGATTTTTTATTACTCTCTATTAATAATTAAATTTATTTATTATATAAATGCATTTTTATTTATTAACACTAGTCTCTTTTATTAATACTAGTCTCTTGGGCGCACACTTGTTAATTATTTTTAATTATTAATAATTAAAAGTAATAAGTTAAAAAAGTAAGTAATGGAAGAAACTTAGGATAATGAAAAGAAAGGAAGATAAAAGAAATAGATAAGTGGACAAATGAGAGTGTAGAAAGTGGGAGTAGTTGAGAGAAAAATAAGGAAGTAAGTAGATAATGGACAGTTTATTTTGAAAGTTATAAGTGAATTTTATCCAAAAGGTCAAATTAACAGTTACATAAGAGTCTTAAATTACGTTAATAACCATGAAATTATTATTTTTTGAGTTAAATTAGGAGGATATAATTGGGATTATAAAGTGGGGACACCAAGAGACCAAACACCCTACTATCCCTTTATAATATAGATATGTCAAACTCAGCGTGTCGTCCTACGTATTGAATCCTCTTTTTTAAGAAAATGCAATGTCCATTGCTTCATACGCGACATTACACTGTCAGAACCATGGCAATTAAATTACTAAAATGAGGTCACATGTTTGTTTCATTGAAGTCGAAGTGACCTGAATAACTTGGGGTTTTCCAAACAACTGCCAACAATCCTAGGCGGAGGGGAGGGCTTAGATCATTCGGGGGAATGAAGATGAGACAGAGTTGACTTCCATAGCTTCTCGATAGAAGAGGGAGAAAGCCCAGTCCTTTATCTCGGTCTCCATAGAAGGTTTGGCAACTGCTTCGATCCTACTTTCAAGTTTTTTTTTTTTTACTTTCATTTTCTTGAAATATGTGGCAGAAAACACTATTTGGTTGGAGCTCTCTTTAGAGTGTTAGGAGAGGAGTGGGCGTGTACCGTTTCAGTGAAAGATATGTTAGTAATTCGTTTTCAATGATTTGGAAACAAGAGGGATGCCAAAATTTTATGGAAGTGTGCTTTTTTTCTTCTATTTTATGGGGATTTTGGAATGAGCATAATGTTGGATTTTTTAGAGGAAATTGCTTATCTTATAAGTTGAGTGATAAGATTATTTTCTTTGCTTCCCTTTGGGTTTCTTCTACGGGAACCTTTAGAGGAATCTTTGTGACTGATTTGTGTAGAGATCGGAGGGATTCACTTTTTTAAGTTCTCTTTTTTTAATTTTGTTTTTATAATTCATTGAGGGTGAATTTCTTGTTCCCCCTTTTATTGTCTCATTTCTTTTCTATTAATAATTTTTTTTTCTTTTATCAAATAAAAAGAAAAGGTAACACTATTTAGTAAGCTCACTCGGCAAAGTAAGAAAATAAAAACTTTCTTGTTCAATTTTGCAACATAGAGTTATTCGAGCTTTAATGAGGTCCAACTAGACTTGTCAATTTAGTTAATAAACTGGTGGGTCAATCCAAATTAACTAGAATCATTTGGGTTGGTTAATTAATTTAAATTATTTAGATTAGTTAAAGTTTAGACCCATATTTTTAAAAATTAAAAATAGGCCCAAACCAATTAGTTGGTTTCGACCAGTTACAACTCTCTCATCCTCGATGAAGGGAGAAAATATGAGGGAAGAGAAAATATAAGGGAAGTGAAGGAAAGAGAGAGAGGGAGGGACGAAAAGAGGGTGACAGGTTTTTATGTTGGAATGTTTGAAACGCCTTTGGAAGTATATGATTTATTAACTACCAAGTTGGCTAAATCAAAATCCAAACAAACCTTAAACAAAACATAAAAGGATAATAAAAAGAAACTGTCAGCAATAAAAAGAAACTATCAGCAATAAAAAGAAATAGTTTTGTGCACTGCTAATAAATTTTTTTCCCCAGTAATAAAACACCTTGAGTTCTTTATTGGATAGATTATTTGTAAAAGCGTAACCTAAAATGTAAGTGAAAAATTAGGGGTTGATATTAAGCTGACTATTTATAGACGCAAATAATTTTTTGAGAATATAAATTTTATTAGATAATTTTTTTTTTGAGCATAAATTTTTTTGAAAGGGATAAAATTTTTAGAGAGCATAAAACATTTAGAGAGAGGTATGTTATAAAAATAATAGAGTATAAAAATTTTAGATAGTATGTGTTATAAAGGTTTTAGAGAGAGAACAAAAATTTTAGAGTGTAAAATAAATCGAGTGTATAAAATTTTTTAGAGGGTGAGAGAATGAATGAAAAAGTTTAGAGAGAGAAGTTAAAAGGAAGATGAAAAACTAATAATTAAGTAATTTATTCATGGGGCCATAATAATAGTAAGCTTAAAGTTTGAAAAATAGGTCAACTTATAGTGGACCTATAACTATATGGTTTAAAAACATGTTATATGGTTTTAATTCTTAATGTAACCATAACTGTATTTTATAATCAATAGCCAATCCAAATCCACCTTTTGCCATGTCCAGCTATCAAATTCTTCTAGCTAAAAAGTTCAGAACTTCACTTTCACTTCATTACAAATAAATAAATAAATACTCCCTCTGTCTCAGGATAAAAGTCCTTATTACTATTTTAGGTAATCCCAAGTTAAATGTCTAGTTATCTTAAATAATCAAATTTTTTAATAATAATTTGCCTATAATATCCTTATTATTAATTGTCATATTTTTATTTTTTATGCAAATTTATGGAACAGCACTAGTTATGTGCAGAAAATTATGCAATAAAATGAGATTTTAAATATGGTCAATTTTGTCATTTTATTCTTTTTCTTAATATATGCAAAAAGTCAACCAGGACTTGTATAATAAATAACACCAATGTTTAGGTATGGTCACCAAACAATGTTGGCTGACTTCTACTTTCAATAGAAACAGTGACGAAATCAACACTTACGAAACATCACATGCAATTTGTGAACGACTCAAATAATACATGGCTCAAAGTTTTAGGGCCCCTATCTGCTACATGTGTAGGAGGGAGGGGTTCTAAAAAAGAAATTACTCATTGTTTTCTTTATCTAAGAAAACAATGACCCCTTATTCTCATCCCAACCCCCTCGTCTGAATGAATGCCACTTGTGCTACATTTGTCTTTAATAAAACTTGGCTGAATATTAGGTTCATTTTTTAAATGCCTAACCCTGTGTTAGCCTTCCCATATTGTCTAGTGTTTATATCACCAGAATTTTAATTTAAGCCCGTTCATTTGAAGTTGCTTCTCTTTTGTTGCATTTGTTGGTATATATTTGACAAAAAATTTGCAAGACAAATAATAGAGCTTCTGTACACTTACTCTGTTTGCAGCGTCTAAGGTGGATCCCTTGCACCTTGAATACTTTAACTTCTCCGGCCGAGTCATTGCCCTGGCCTTGATGCATAAAGTACAAGTTGGCGTCGTCTTCGATCGTGTATTTTTCTTGCAATTGGCAGGAATGAAGGTTTCTCTGGAAGATATACGGGATGCAGATCCATTCTTGTATAGTAGCTGCAAGAAAATATTGGAGATGGATCCCGAGACAGTTGATCAAGATGCTCTTGGTCTAACATTCGTTCGAGAAGTCGATGAGTTAGGATCCAGGAAAATTGTGGAGCTTTGCCCGGACGGAAAAAGTATTGTTGTGAATAGTAATAATAGGAGGGAGTATGTTGATCTTCTTATTCAACATCGTTTCGTCACATCTGTTGCAGAGCAGGTAACTCATTTTGTCCAGGGTTTTACCGATATTATAATTTCCCCAAGTATCCAGAAGTTATTTTTCCGAAGCTTAGAGCTTGAAGATCTTGATTGGATGCTGCATGGAAGTGAAAGTGCTATATCTGTTGAAGACTGGAAGGCTCATACTGAATACAATGGCTACAAAGAGACTGATCCTCAGATATCCTGGTTCTGGAAGGTATGTCTTGTGCATTTGGCTTTCTTTGCTGTAAGTTTATTGGAGAAGATACTTATTTCATCTCCCTTGGTCCCCAATGTTACTTTTTCAGAAAAATTCATGCAGCCTTGGTTTGGCTAATTGGATATTTGGGTTGCTTTTATATGGGGATCCTATTAGCTGGGAAACATTAACACTAACCTCATGCAAGATGTTACTGTGCTATTCTCTGAAATTTTCCCAACATATTACACTGTTTATACTGCAAAGTAACACTAAAAAACCATACTTTTCTTCGATCATGTAGTTTGCTTGTTTGTTTTCTTTCCCCCCTTTGTTGACATAAATATCGTTGCGAGACCCACAAGATAGCTCCTGAGGTTCTATTTATTTCAATTCAGCCCGTGTGTGCTTAATTCCTTTCAGTTCGGTCCCTAGAGTCCAGAAGAAAAAAGGCCTAGAAAAAAAATTATGGTGGTGAAGTCGGTGCATAACTTGATGTTAAATGTTATACAATAAGACAGACATCTTAAAAAAATTGAGGATTCCATCGCAGCAATTTTTTTTTGCATGGCCCTATTTGAATTCTTGGAAATAGATAAGGTTCTGTTGCACTCATATATAATTGGTTGACAGATATATTAAATGCAGTCTCTCTCTCCCTCCTCTCTCTCTCTCTGAAGGTTGGACAGTTGGATACTTTGTAGAATGCTGCCTAAAAATGGTTTTTGTGTGGCTTAGGCTTAATGGAAGGTTATAAATTAGATTTTAGATTTTTTAACAAGGTAGATGAATAGTTAAATGGTTTAAGCAGGAAGTGGCCATTAGAGTCAGAATTGGTAGGAGGAAGTATTCAGTTACTGGATTTACCCTAAAAAATAAATAAATAAAATTCAGTTACTTTATTTTCTTTAATAGTTCACTAGAATTTTATAGAAAGTGAGTGAACCTATGTTTTAGGTAGGTCTGGCAACCATGTTTTGTTGGGCGGGTTCGCGTTGTGTTTCGTCACATGAATTACAATAGACATGTTAGTATAAACACATCACATTTAACTTATCCTGTATTCCTGTTAAGACGAAACACAAGTTTTAGGTTTTCTCACTAATAAAAAACTTGCAAAAAATACAAAGAAAGGTTACCTTATCCAAGGTCTCCACCTGGACCCCAAATCCAAATCCATCACTTTCTAGCACTGTCTAAATAATACCAATTCACTAGTCCTTTAAAGTGCAACTTGAGAATCTAGGCACGACTCATCCTTCTACCGACATCCTCTACAACCTTGTTTACAATTAAAGCTACGTCAGTAATCTGTCTACCCAGTTCCCCCCACCCCGCTCCTACCCAGGTAAAGTTCCCTGATCAACAGAAATGGAAATCCCCAAAATCCATATTGTCTGCTCAATAGTCCAAGGCCCATTCCAAGTTACTTAAAAGTTAAATCATCACGTGAGTTACCTGTCCCAACTTACTATTAAGTTCTCGGTTTTATTTTTGCAAAAGTTGTTGGAGACAAATTGCACATATATAAGCTAATTGAATGGTTTCACCCTATTAGATAACATGTTGGCGACAAGTCTGGATGCAATCCACGGCTTCAAACCATTCTTATACATTGTAGTTACCATTCTTGTACATGGTAGTCCTCACTCCAATCAAAAACACAATGCATGGCAAAATGCTAAAGAACTTGCGAGTATAAACCTATATGCTACCTGCCTTTATGTATCTATCTATCTCTGTGTGTGTGTGTTGCTTGCGTTCATTACATTTATTGAAGATGGACCGTTTTATTTTAGTAGGCATTGAGAAAGTTGGGGTTTCTAGGCATGCTTCATATCATATCATATCATACATACCATCTGACAGTTTATTTGCTCCATCTACATATATGTGCAATCCTTTTTGAGTTTAAATTTGTCGAGTTTCATAGATCTTTTACCTTTTAAATAAAATTCCGGAATCGGCTCCTACTTCCTAATCATATTTCCATGACTACCTTCTTATCAGGTAGATCTACCTTTATCCGTTTTTCTGAAATTGTCATACCTTGTTTACTTATTCTTGCAATCATTGATCTTGTGTTGCAATGATAGATAAGGTTATGACTGTTCTTTGTAATATAGCAACTTGAGACATTGAATTACTTTCAGATTCAAATGACTGTTGAATTGACTTAAGATTATTGATTCTAAAGCAACATTGAGGCAGGAATAGGGAGTCAGTGATCGATGTGTTCACTGGAGAATTTTTATTTTATATAAAAAAAATAAAAAAAATGCATAGTTGGAGTTGAGGTTAGATGCGAAATTTTTGGATCCTCGTTTTTGAGTAATTGCTTTTCAATAGGTTTTCTTATTTGTGACAGCAACTTACCCTATTGATGAATTCTTTCACTTCCTCCAACATTGTCTTTTTGGTAAGGTAAGCTGGGCCCCAAGAGTGGGTGGGGATACTCCCTGTTACATCACTTAATATTACAATTTTTGCTCTTCAAGCAAAATACATCTTCCTTAACGTCTCGTAATTCCTTCAGAAACCTTCATACTTGGAAGAAAGCTCCGGATTGGTACCATAGGGCATTATTGATGGAGTAAATTATTGGGTTTTCTGAAGAAGTCTAGTGGCTCTAGGGTTGATGAAGTGTTAAAAAAGGTTTGATAGCTGTTCTAACTTACAGAAGATAAGATATTAAGGAGAATATCCTTGCATTTCATTTAGAGTCGATTAAAAGCTTCACATTTCCTATGAATCAAATATTTCTTTCAATATAACAGTCTATAAGATAATAGTATAATCAGTTGCAGATTCATCATTTTCTATCTGTAAATAACTATGTCCTGGTTTTTCTTTATTCTTTTCTTCATTTTCATTTTATGTATGCACGGGTTTTGGATTTGTGGGATAGAAATAGTGGAGCGATGATAAGATTTATGAAATTGTGTTTATAGGCTTAAAAATATGGTTGCCAAGGTCAGATCACTGGTCAAAATTTTGAAGATAAGGCCATCATAAACATCACAAGTATTTTACAAGATTCTTACATGCTCTTCTATGTAAAATAAATAGACTTCTTACATTCTCAAAATCAATTTACTTGCATACATACCCACTTTTCCTTGTGTTGTGTAGAGAGGAATGACAGGCATTACCCTGTGACACTGTAAAGAGCAAAAACCATGCCCCATAGTTTTGAATCAACTCCCAGTGCATCTAAAGATGGCTGTCTGTTCCTTGGCCTATTGCACATACAACACCAGTTATTAATGAGCTTCCCACTTTTCCTCTCGTGTAGAGCTAAAATAGATCCAGGTGATGCTGTCCAAGTAGGGAACATGATCCTTCTAAGGGGCTCCAGTTCTCCAAATACTTTCACGTGAACCATCCCTTGACCTCGTCATGAATAACATCACCAAAGGACTTCATGGAGAATGACCCCCCACCCCACCCCACCCTCCAAAAAAAAAAAAAAACCTCCCTTCTCCCACAATGAAAATCCCTATTTCTTACTGACACGAGGACAATTCATCATAGAAATCTTCAAAAAGGAATCAACGTCCTCAAGCTCATAATCATGGAAAGACCTCTTGAAAATAGTGCCAAGAACCCATATTCCTTTCTTGGTCCTGAACTACAAACCGTAATTTGCTTGACAAACTTTCAAATGTGGGTGTCCAAGTTGAATCTGCCCACAACCACCTGTCTCAATAAGCTATTTTCTCCTTCCCTATAGAACCTCCATAACCATTTAGCTTACAAAGTCTGATTAAACAAACCAATATACCTCTTAATTTATTAGATCTATTATACATCTGCTTGTTAAAGTTATATTTGATGTCAGGAAATCAACATGTTTCTATGTTTACATTATAATTATCCTTCTCAAATTACAGACTGTTAGGGGAATGTCAGCAGAGCAGAGAAAGGTTCTTCTTTTCTTCTGGACCTCAGTGAAGTATCTACCTATAGAGGGTTTTGGTGGCTTGGCTTCTCAGCTCTATATCTACAAGTCCACCGAGACAAGCGATCGCCTGCCTTCTTCTCACACATGCTTCTACCGGTTGTGTTTCCCTCCTTATCCATCATTAAAAATCATGCAAGATCGTCTACGCCTTATCACTCAGGAGCATGTTGGCTGCAGCTTTGGTACTTGGTGAAATAACTTTTACATCTCGGGGTGGAAAAACTTTTGGCTGCACATAGAAAGATTCTTACTCAGCTTGTACAGAATTCTAGGATAATTTGTCCTTACCGATTTTAGACTTGTGTAAGAAGTTGCAAGCTTAATTGTGGTTTTTGGATGATGATTGTAATACTGTTTTTGCAGTCTATTGTTCATATATAGGTAAATATTATAAATAAAGAAAGTGAGAAGGAAGAATATTTTCCCCGCATCTTTTGGCATGGTTCAGGGTGAAATATACATATTTTTTACTAAACAAGAAACTGTATCATCTGAGAGAGGAGTTTACTCTCTGATATTCACGTGGACCTGCTTTATTTTTTGTTGTCTGTTTTCTAAAATTGAAGTCTTAGGTAGCTTTTTTGTGCTTCATATTTGTAAAGTAAGAGATTGAAGTATTATTGTATGTTATGAAGGTTAAGCCGATTGTGTTTCTTACTATTGACAAAAAAAAATTAGTGTCATATTTACAATTGAAGCCATTTTAGTAAGGGGAATTAATATTCTTACAAGTAAAATTTGATATTTTCACAAGTTTTCTCAGAAGTGTGGGGTCTATTTACTAATAATGTGAGGGATTGACCTTAAGAAACATATGTTGAAGGATCCGAAAAGGTAAGATGGAGGGAGAATGAACTGTTTGGTTGGACGGAATCGTTTTGAACAGAATGAAATGATGGTTTTATTTATGTTTGGTACGGTACTTAAAAATTATATCGGAATGAAATGAAATAAAATGTAATGATCAAAAATATCCATAACTAACAACTCTCTCTCTCTTTCTCATATATATATATATATATATATATATATATATATATATATATATATATATATATATATATATATATATTCCAAAGTAAGTATAATACATATTAATATTATAATACTATATTAATATATAGTATTATAATATAATATAAAACAAATATAATACATTTTTAAAAATATAATATGATTTTATGTATATATATATACACAATTGTAATATAATATAAAATATATTTAATGTATAAATAATATAAATCATATATGCTCTATTAATATCATATAATACAAAATAAATATAATACCTATGTAATATATATATATATATATATATATATATATATATGGAAACTGATTCATATAAAATGTTTGCTATGGATACTATTCCAGCTAGCGCATATATGACCGTTTGATTCCAAATATAAGGGTTAGGAGTTTGGCATAACCATAGTAGGAGTAGTACTGACCACTACTACTACTAGCGGCCAGGTATAACGTTTATTTTTCTTGACCGTCAATAAGAGTAGCGGCCAATCCAAAATCTAAGAAAATAAGAGTTCAACATATCTAAAAAGAAGTGATGACATATTCATATTAAATATTAATATAATCATTTGCAATTGTTATATTTTAAAAGTTGATTTTATTAGAAATCTTATGCATTTTTCATTTTCCCCACTAAAATGGATGAAATTTAAATGAACATATATTCGGGTATTGTTTTGTCTTTCTAATCGATAAACTGGAGTTCCAAGAATGATACAAGGAATATTTTTATAGGGATCATGAAAATTTACTCAAATCTTTTTGGATATTATTATAAGACTTGAGATCTGTACAGTGGTTTGATTAAAATTTTGTGGAAAATAATATATCTTGTGATTTTATATGTTTATCTTTTTGTTGCGAGTTATATGAATAATTATAATTAATAATATTTTAACAATGTATTTGATTTTGTGGGTCAACTTTATAATCCTACCAAATTCCATGTGTTAATACACGTCACAATCTAATAAAAAACTTTCACAATACATAGTGGGAATCAAATTTTATTCAAGAAAATATTATTTTTACAAGTGAAAAATATTATTTTTATAAGATATCTTGAGAGTTTGATTCATTTGCTATTCATGTAAATGTATGAAGAAATTTAATGTTGTATTTACGTTAAAAGAATGAAATTAAACATAAATATAATGAAGGCAAGACAAGAATGGAGAAAATATATATTTTTTAATTTTATTTTTAAATTTCAGGTGCATATGTAGTTAGATTTCAATCCATACCCCGTAAAAAATGAAAAAAAAAGTAACCAAATATTGCTCACCAAAAGGCAACGATAGTGGCGTTGGGTGATAAATTAACACATACATTCACGCTTTAATAATATATATTGAATAAAAAAAAATTGAATATTTCTCTCTAAACTATTTATACATATTCACAACAACAAAAATCTACACATTCAATATTTATCAACATATGTATTAAGGTGAGTTGACTCCATTAGTAAATGAATTCAATCGAATGTTCCTTTAAATTATTATTGGTCGCCACTTAGTTAGGCTGGTGGATTACAAAATTTGGATAAAAATTAGGCAATTAAAGATGCTTTATGAATTTTAATAAAAAAATATTCATAATGTTTTTCAACTTCACTTAAATATAATAATGTCTAGATATATTACTATGGTGAGACATTTCATTTTATTCATAAATTTTGCGATCAATATATGAATAGATTAAGTAACTATATATATATATATATATATATATATATATATATATATATATATATATATATATATATATACATATTGCACATGTTTTAAAAGTTACAATCATAATATTTAGATAAATTTTATTTATTAATATTCAGACAGGGACTTGCCTCACATGAGTTCACTTACTAGTCTATAGTTATAATTAATAATGTTATTCCTAGATGGTACAATAAGATCTGGGGTTTTTTTTTTTTTTGTGGGGGGGGGGGGGGGGGGGGGAGATAGATCTTATCAAAATCTTAGATTAAAATTATTTACATATTAATTAATTAATCTATTTCAGCTAAACACAACAGAATGTTGTGTTTTGTAAAAATCCCCTTAAGATTGGATCAAGACCTCTGGTCTAACTTAAGCGATATGAAAAATGTGAGAGTCAATCAGATGATATTGCAGTTATATAACAGTTGATATGACAATTGTATAATATTTATATAAAGAAGTAAATGATATAGTGATTTTTAAGAGGTTCAGAGCCTAAACTACTCATAGTCATCTCTTCCACTCCACTGAGAAGGATCATCCATGTAACGACCCCGAAATTCGACCCATATTCTTACCTTAAATTTTGTATTTATGATACATTATCTTTCTTACGTCCAAATTTCGGTCTGTTAATAAATCTTTAATTACCTTCTTTAATCCCTTGATTGATTTATAAATCATCAATTACCAATTTTTTGGTATAAATTTTTCTTTTTCACGATTCAATCGTTGTATTAAAACATTTAGATATTTAAAATCTTTACATCTGGATCCTAGTCCCTGGATTGCAACCTTCACTTTTTCTTTTTTTTTCCTTGTATCATAAAGCTCGGCATTCACATTTTAATATCATTCATATCCATACTACTATTCTTTGTTTCATGATTTATCAGACACATAATAGTCTATCATAATATTCAAGTAGAACAATTACAGTTCACAGTTTAAACTATACTCATTATATTCAGATCCACTTATTTGTACATATAGCATATCAAAGTAACTTGGCAATTTATCCACATTAATTTATAATACTAAAATATAATAACAGTCACAACATTCCATGGTAAACCGTCTCTACATAATCCAAAATTCTTGAAATTTATTTCTTAACCTGCAAAAGTTTATATTATGCAAGTAATGAGCACAACGGCTCAGCAAGTTCAACAGTTATACTTCACGTAGCACATACCTTATCATGCTTGGTGTGTGTCATACATCGTGTTCTTGTGCTTCTACTATAGCAATATATCTCATATATATTCATATTGTTGCACAAAGTACACATTGTGGTCATATTAATCACGTATCACATAACACATAATTTGTATGCAGTTAAAACAAGAATTACATATCATAACAGTCCAACATTTAACATAAAAGGACTGAAGAACTTGCCTGGATCGTGGCACTAAATAACAAATACCCTTCCTATATTGCTCCTCGTACAACCTATGATCATAAATAATCAAATAATAATTATTCATTTCTTTATCATATTAATCTACTTAATTAATATCATCTATAATATAATTAATCCTACCCGTCGTTTTATTTTAGGGTACTGGTTCAATTATTAACTAGTATGGTTAATTAATTTAACTTAATCTCAAATACCTTCAATACGGACAACCCGGCTCATCGGATAAAATTTAGCATTTTTAGTTGTCCGAATTTTCATTTAACCCATTTTCTAAATTTTACCTTTATTAGATTAATATTTAAACATTTAAATATTAATCTCCAATATTTAATATTTTTACAAAAATATTAAATTTAATGTCCAAACATCATTTCTATATTTTTAGTATTTTTTTATAATTTTCTATGATTTTTAAATAATTTTTAAACATTTATTTCATTTAAAAATAATTTATGGGGGCATTTTAGTAATTTTCGCGGCCTTGGGGACACGCTGGTCATTTTTCGGAAAGTTCAGGGGCATTCCGGTCATTTTGCAAAGCTAGGGACACGTTCGGTATTAATGAAAAAGGGCAGGGGCAAAATCGTCATTTCACCGCATTGTGCGCGACCCCTCTCCGCCCAGACCAAACGACGCCGTTTGGTCTGCTGCGGACGAACGACAGCCGCGCATGGCATGACCCTACCCCCTGTGCTCCAAAACGACGCCGTTTCGAGCCCATCTGCGGAAAAACTTAAGCGCGCAATGCGCGACTGTTCCTTTTTTTTTTTTTTCCAGCTTCTTCCGGCAGTAACCAATTAGCACAAAATATACCATTTTTGAACAAAATTTTCACCACAAAATTACTCCAAACATGATATAATTCATAGATATGCATCCATAAATTATTTATAATAATTATTTTAATTATTTTCTAATTTTTCACTAAATTATTTTATCACTAAAAATACACAAAATAAATCAAATAAAATGCTTTTATACCTTTCTTAAGCTTGATTTCTTTCCTTGAAGGTACAAAAAATTCCTTCTTCCTTCTCTTGGTAGCCATGGTGGTTTGGGTGGCAAGGTGGTGGTTTCGGCGGTGGTCATGGTGGAGAAGAGAAATGGTTTATGTTTTGTTGTTTGTGTTTTCCTTTCTTTCTTTTTATTTCTATTCTTCCCTTTTATAAAGCTTACATGCAATTTGTTTTTTTTTTTTTAATTCCCAGTCACACGCCACCGGCGCCTTCTCAAAAATTCCAAAAAAAAAAAAACCAAGCATACAATTTAATTTAATACATTACGTAATTATTACGTGTAATAATTATTTTATATAATATATATAAAATATTTATTTTAATTCACCAAAAATCATAACATGAGTTATAAATAATTTTAATACCTCTTTCGGGTACTTTTCTTGATAAATTTTGTACACGCATAATGCCATGCATGTAACTATATGAGGTAATTTATACCTCCAAAATTCATAAAATAAATCATATACCTTATAAAAATTATTTTTATAATTTTTCACTTCGTTACCTGGACATCATGTTACATTAACATGTTCACGTTTCTGAATTATTATCCTTCATAAAAGTCATAATAATTTCATTATACATAAGCATAATTTTTAATGAATTAAAACATTCCTTTTTCCTCATTTAATTTCATTTCTTTACATTTCACATTAATTTCTTTATATATAATTTATATAATTATATAATTTAATATTATATAATTTATATATTTACATTCTCCTTTCTTGAATAATTTCTTAATTTCCTCCATAATTATCAATTAATCAATAATTTCACATTTATTAACTCTCTCATTATTTAATTCTCTTATATAAATTATATAATTATCCTTATATAATTTATATAGTTATAATTTCCTTTATACATCACTTTAATTTTCTTATATAAATCATATAATTTATTATTATATAATTTATATAATTACATTTTTTCTCAATAAATTTTTAAATTTCCACCATAAATCTTAATTAAATCTAAAATCAATAATTACAATTTTATTAACTTCCTCATTCGCTTTTTATTTAAAATTGGATTAATTTAAATATTAATCCCTTAATTTTCATAATTAATAACATTTATATTTATCACTTAAACATATACATTTATATATAAAAATGTATATATATAATTATATACCTATTTAATTCATGCCTTTCACATTATCACATAACCTCATTTAAAATCATAATTTCTGTATTTTGACAATATTTTAATTGTACAATTTATTGTACCCTTACCTGAAATTCTTTTATTCCTCATAAATTGTTTTTAAATAATTTATTTACATTTCAATTATTTTAATTCAACACAATTCATTATCATCTTCGTACACATTTAATTTACCAATTAAATCTCATCAAACACTTCAAATCACTTATATCATAAATAATTTAAACAACTTTGATAATTTTGTTAATTAACTTCTCATTTAGTTTTTATTAAATAAATTCTGAAAATTCGGATCCTCATAATCCACTTAGGATAAGATTCCATTGAACCAATTACAATATCTCTCTGGAGAATTAATTCCTTCATAAGCAGGTGAGCACTTTGTCTTGACTTTACAACCTCCCTTCGGAGTTGATCTATTTAGAATCAGTCGAGATCTCTGTCTCAATTTTCAACCTCCCTTTGGAGTTGATCCACTTAGAATCAGGCAAGATCTCTGTCTCGACTTTTCAACATTCTTGTAGTTGAGTTTTGGGTGCCTTTATGTTGCGTTTAAGCTTGTCTTCTGAATGACTTAGTAGCGTTGATCATCGTCACAGAAATCATAGTGTGATTTTTGGATCGTAGAGTATGCTTCTGCAATATCGTAGAGTGTTCTTGGCTACTGACTCTTCATAACGTTGATCGATCTTTTGTATTCTCGTTGTTCGATATTCTCTATCTTTTAATCCTTATACGATCACCTTTTCTTGTCTGAAAGTAGAACTCTATTTTATAGATTTCTTTTAAAAATTTACTCGTTAGAAAGTCTTGTAGCATAATTGCAAAAGTCATGTGTCAGTCTGCTGTAGCTGTTTGTGACAAACTTATCTCAGAGTGTTGTAGCAGACTGTCTTTGTAATGACCAAGAATTTTGTAAAAATTATTATTAATGAAAATAAAGAATTATTTGAAAATGATTATGTGTACTTATGTATGATTATGGGATAAAAAAGACATAGAGTTAGATAATTCAATGAAATTGAATTAATTATGAATCAAATGAAAAAGTCAAGATGAAATTATAAATTATGAGAATTATGTAATAAATTTGAGTTATGAATTAACTAAGCTTGTGAGGGTAAGCCTTGTGTGACATGATGAATAATTAAGATGATTAATTAATCATGTGTTGGATAAATTCATGGAAGATGATTAAGAATAAATACAAGATGGTAATTAAATAAATTACAAACTATGTTTACGAAGAAGATTAATTAAGTGCATGTAATTATGTGTATAAGTTCAATATGAATTAATATTGGACTATCCAATATATATGTGTTGGGTGTGGAAATTAGATAGGTCAACCTTCTTTTATTTAATGGGACTTGTAGAGAATTAAAATTGGCCCAAGGTTGAGCCCATGTTGGAGTTAATAAAAGTCCAACATATAGTCCAATTCAAGTCCAACTCAAGACCCAAGTTTGACCCAAACTTGTGCCCAATTTCTAGAATGCTCCAAATAATAAAAAGAAAAAAAGAAAAGAAAAAAAACACATAGAATCCAAAGAAACAAAGAATGAAGAAATCATTGTGGAGAGTCTTACAAGATTTCTAGCAAGGAGAAGAAGAGCTACTAGGAGGTATAATACTTTCTCTGTAAGACCCCGAATTTTATGAAATACAAAATTTAATTTTTCTTCATATAGATATTTTTTAAACAGTAAGTGGTTAAATCGATAAAGTTAAAAGTTAAGGATGTTATGTGCAAATTTTATTTTGTCGGACAATATTCGCTTTGTCGGGGAATATTCGTTTGGTCGGGGAATATTCGTTTGGTCCGACGGCGCCGAAATAACAAATTATTGGTGGACCCCACAACGGAATATTTGTCGGATATAGAAAACGACAGAAATAACCTTTTTAAATAAAAATAGTCAACGGAACTGTTAAAATACCGGTGATAAAAGAATAGTAGCATACGGTAGTTATTGGTATTTTCTGTAGCACTCGGTACTCTACAGTAACACACGGTATTGCATAGTGTCTCATATTTTTGGTCTGATAATTGACACCGTAACTGTTACGCATCATTTCATCGATAATTGTCACTGCATAATATTTTATATTATCAATTCAATAATTGTTGTTACACAGTATTTTGCATTATTGATTTAATAATTGTCATTACACTGTATTTTATATCATTGAGTCAATAATTGTTGTTGCACTGTTTTTAAAATTATTGAACCTAATAATTGTCACAGTAACATATGCACAGTAATTCACATTATTGAATCAATAATTGTCATTACACAGTAACGTATGCTTTATTTTACATTATTGTTATCTCTATTATGATGTTATTTAAACAGTTGTATTTCATTAATTTATTGACTTGATATCTAAGAGCTAACTATACTGTATTTATAACAATTAGTCATAATAATTGAATTGATAAAGTTATTTGTTTATAATATAAAGTTAGGTGATTATTAGGTGATATGAAATGAATGGTGTAGATTAAAGTGTGAATTATTGTTGAATAATTGAATTGATTTGTTTATAATATAAAGTTAGGTGATTATTAGGTAATATGAAATGAATGGTGTAGATTAAAGTGTGAATTATTGTTGAATAATTAAATTGATTTGTTTATAATATAAAGTTAGGTGATTATTAGGTGATATGAAATGAATGGTGTAGATTAAAGATAATATAATATTTGAAATGGATGGTGTAGATTAAAAGATGATCTTTAAATGAATGGTTTAGATTAAATGAATGATAAGATTTTTGGCTATAAATAGAAGCCTTAACTTAAGGATTTTTCATAAACTTCCTTACTTGTTCTTTCTTTCTCTCTCTAAATACTTCTTGTGAAAGTTCTCTCTAAGTGTGCTTAAGTCATCTTGAGTATTTGTGAAGATCTATAAGTATACGTGTACTGTTCAAGTTAATCAACCTCATTTAAATCAATATCCAGTCACGTGTTACGGTAAGGGATACCATCTTTTTCATCTTCCATTATTCAAACATACTATGGTAAGGGATTATCATTATTTGATTCTCGATAATAATATTGTTTCTTCCTTACTCATAAGACGTGCCTTTTATTTCCATGTATTAAATTGTGGGAATAACCTTACGGAGCGGATTGCCGCCTGTTGGTGAATAACCTTTCGTATTCATTCATTATTAATCTCTGAGAATAACCTTACGGAGCGGATTGCCGCCTGTTTGGTGAATAACTCTTTGTACTCAAATTCTATTAAATTGTGGGAATAACCTTACGGAGCGGATTGCCGCCTGTTGGTGAATAACCTTTCGTATTCATTCATTATTAATCTCTGAGAATAACCTTACGGAGCGGATTGCCGCCTGTTTGGTGAATAACTCTTTGTACTCAAATTCTATTAAATTGTGGGAATAACCTTACGGAGCGGATTGCCGCCTGTTGGTGAATAACCCTTTGTATTAATTTCCTTCACCTTTTGTTAATCAAACCTGCTACGGTAAGGGATATTATTTTCTTTCATACTCCTAAATCGAAATTTATTATGGAACTATTGCTTCTATAATTCCTGAAAATATTATATGTTCCATAATAGTTGAACTTCATTATTTCAACTGAACCTTCCTATTTACGTGAACCTTTCTATTGAATTGTAACCGTTATTCTGAACTGTGGATCTTGAATTTCACTCCACATCATGTTGACAATTTGGACATTATTTGAATCTGTACAAAGTAAACTTCCGATACTTATTGTTATCCTATTTCTTCTGTTCATCATTTACATCATTCTAATCATCCAAAAAATCAAGCTGTTGTGAATATCTGTGGCCGGGGGCACAGATGTGATATATTTGTTGAACAGATGATAGGTTAAAGGCGATATAATAGGTTAAAGGCGATGCATCTGTTCGGTGTCTTTTATGGCACGTGGTGAATGTTCTCTTTGGCCCGTAGTGCAAAGATGAACTGTTGTTTGGTATGATTATGACCAAAGGCTGAATCTGGTATAATCATGACCGTTGGTGTTATATTGAATGTCTTTGGCCCGTAGTGCAAAGATGAACTGTTGATGTGCATGATTATGATCAGGAACTGTGAATTTGTATTATCTTGACTAATGATATTTCAGATGATAAAAGTTGATGATGTTTTTCCTAAAAAGAGAACCGAGTGGACATTATAGTCTGCATTATTCTTCTAATAGATTACTCATTCCGCTGCTATTATTGATCTGAACGTTGTTTAAGAATTTAACTGCAGTTTTTGATATAAACCTTGTAGTCTATTGTATTCTATCAAGAACTCAACTGTTGAAGACTAATGATAATTTATTTGTCATTATCTTAGTCATGATATTCTTTACTGGGCTATTTGAGCTCACCCTTTCTTTTGTTCCATTGTTTTTCAACAGGAGATGAAAACATAACAGGGTCTAGCCGGGGAATGGAGTGAGGGTCCGAGGAATAGTTATCATAGTCTTCACGTTTTGTAAAATAGTGTGGCAATAATAGTGAAGACTTAGTTGTGTATTATTATACACTGTATTGTTGTACGTTGTGCTTTGTTGTAATAATTTTGTTGTAGTATTTTGACGACTCAAGTTTGGGCTGTGTGGGCCCAGATTTGGGGGCGTCACATTCTCCACTTAAATCTTTAGTTTGATAGTATATTTAGTTATGTAAAATAGCTTGCATGTTTGGTTGTGGGTGTAATGACCAAGAAATTGTAAAGAATATTATATTAGTAAAAGTAAGGAATTATTTAAAATTTTATGTGCACCTATGTGTAATTATGTGAGAGAAAGAATATAAAGAGTGTTAGTTCAATAAATTTGAATTATTTATGAATTAAAGGAAGAAGTAAAGATGAATATGTAAATTGTAAAAATTATGTGACAAGCTTAAGTTATAAATTAACTAAGTTTAGAAGAATAAACCTTGTGTGGCATGAGGAATAATTAAGATGATGAACTAATCAAGTATGAGATTAATTCATGGATGAAGATTAAAATAAATCCAAAGTAATGATTTATAAATTTATTTCATGCTGATGAATAATTGAGCCCACGTGTTATGTGATTTAACCTAGTAAGAAATTAAATTGGATTGGTCCAAAATAAGTGTGCATCGGTGAGAAATTAGTAGCCCACTTCCTATTTAAATTAATGAGGCTTGTAGAGAATTAATTCTAACCCAAGTGGGAGCCCAAGAATTTACTTAAAAAGAGGCCTAAGGGTAATATAAGTGAAGATCAAACATAGATCCAAGCGCCAAAATTGGTGAACAATTTCAAGAATGCTCCAATTAAAAAAAAAGAAAAAGAAAAAGAAGTAGAATCCGGCCAAACCCCCTTGGGGGGTGCAAAATGTGGAGCCTTGTGCAATTTTATTTTCCTAGAAGCTTTTCCCATGATTTCCTCTAATGCACCTTCCTTTTTCCCCGAATCATGAAATCTTGTTGGTTGTTAATTAGCCTTAATTTTTCAACATTGGTTGATTAAAAAAGTTAAGTAGGATTAATGGAGCTCTATAAATAGAGGTCTCCACCAAGCATTTTGAAGGTTAACCAAAGTTTCTAAGTGTTGGGAAGGTTTAGAGAGAAATCAAAAAAATAGAGAGAAAATACCAAGTGAAGGAAAAATCTTGAAGAAGAGAGGAAGCTCTTGAGGTTAGGAAGAAGCAAACATAGTGGAGAGCCTCGACAATTTCCTAGTAAAAAGGAAAAGGGACATCAAAGAGGTATAATACTCTCTAACCTAAAAACCTTTTAATTTTGTTAGCATGTTTAATTATAAAATAGTAATATCATGTTTGTTGTGGGAGGATATTGTGTTGTGAGGGAACCATGATGGGTTCCGAAGGTATAATGACGGATTTTGATGGAGTCTGTGTCTGGATCATGATTTAATAGGTGAAAAATGCATGTATAATGAGTTGTGTGGTAAATCCTAAATGTTTAGCTTGATGTCTAAGAGAATAATTTATGTTGTGTATGAAAACCTTAAGATCTGAAACTTGCATATGATAGATCTATGAGTTACGAAACTAATCCAAGTGGAAGGAGCAAAATCGGAGTTAAAATGAATTTGTGGTGGAATATTTGGTGAAACAAGTCTTTTTGCGAAACCCTAGCATGTGAACCAATATTTTGGTTAATAAATATTTTTGAAAAATAATCAAAACATTAAATATTGTAAATCAATGAGGTTACTAACTAATGAACCAAGTTTAAACTCATTTGGATGCAAAATAAATAAGTTATGAAAATTGGAATCAAATGAGGTTAAAATCACAAAACTGAAAAAATGAGATGAACATTTTGACAGTGAGTGTCAGGGCGCTTCATTTTAGAACAAATCCAGTGCGGGGGCGCTGGTGTGTTTTTTTGGAAAGTTTGAGGGATAGCGTTAAGGTAGTGTCCCCTGTATAAAATGAAGCGCCGGTGCGCTGGTCTTGTAGAACCACCCGGATCCAGGTCAAACCGGGTCGGGTTTTGGTCAACGAGACTGACCCGACTTGAATAAAAATAAATAAATAAATAATAATAATAAATAATAATAAGATAAAATAGAGAATGAAATAAATAAATAAAGAGAGAACATATAAAATAATATTCAATTATTTTGTTTGACTAATAAAGAATAAATAAATAAAATAATAATTAAATTATTTTGTTTGTAGATTATAAAGAAGAAATTAAATAAATAAAGTTTAAACAAATTAAATAATAATTAAATTATTTTATTTGTAGATTAAATGAATAAAATTTAAACAAATAAAATAATAATTAAATTATTTTATTTGTAGAATAAATGACTAAAGTTTAAACAAATAAAATAATGATAAATATTATTTTATTTGTGAAATAAATAAGACCTAAACAAATAAGATAATACAGATTATCTTATGTGTGGACAGTAAAGTTGAATTAAAGAAATTAGAATGTAAACAAATAAAATAATAACGAATATTATTTTATTTGTGAAGAATTAAGTAAAGAATTAAATGAAAATTAAACAAATAAAATAAGAAGTGTAAGTAAAGAATAAATGATATTCAATAGTAATTGATATCACTTGATTATGAAGAATAAAATGAGTAAATAAAAGTGAATAAATAAAATAATAATAAAGATTATTTTATTTGTAACAAGTGAAGATAAATGGACTATTATAATAAAGATTAAAGGCGATTATGAGCATAAGAATAACGAATTAAACAAATAAAATATCAAAAAAGGTTTTTTTTTTTTTTTTTTTTTGGTAATGAAGGAATATGGATATAAAGGGATAGTAATAAGATAAGTTAAGGATGTTGGTGAAAGAGATAAATAATGAGATGTAGATGAGTGAAGAAGAGTTAGATGGTGGAATCTTACGAATTGGGTTAGATTGCCATGTATTTCAATATTGGTCTAGTAGAAATTGATCAATAGATAGAATTACGACTTATGTAGGTCAAGCGAAAGTCGATAAGCTAGAGGAGAAAGAAGCGAACATATCAGGTAAGTACATCTTACTTGTACAATTTATTTGTTCTGTACAAGTTCTATAGATGAAGTAAATGTTTGAACTTAACTGTCATAACTTAAATACCCCATTCATATGTATGCGCTTAGGAAGATTTCCTAAATGTTAGATTGTAAATGTTGAGAACCTTAAATAAAGACAAGTTGTTTGAAAGATGAGTTTATGCCACATGATTCAGCTAGACAGATGATGACATGAATTATGAATAAATCTTAATTCTTTGAGAAAGCTATCCAACCCAATTGCTTTAGTGCGGACTTTATCATGCTGAGATGAATAACCTTGATAAAGGGGAATTATTATATATCAGTGAATCTGACATGCGTGCATATAGAGACTAAACGTTATGTATAATGTAGGATACTACGAGGCTGATCACCTCATGTACTTGTTTCCAAAGGTTTTCTCAATTAATCACTATTAACCCTCTGTAGAGTTCAATGGTCCTTGACGACCACTTAGTAGTAAAAGATACTTATGTTTTGAAAAATCAGAAATTCTTCTTTGCCAGTTACATCATGATTGGTTGTTTCATAGTTTATCGGACTTTACATTTTTCAAAAATTCGTATTCTCGAACATATGACTCATTTATGATTTGTTGAACCATCTCATGAGTTATTAGAATTTTTTGAATTTCATAATACCTTAGACCCTTGCACTCAATTGTTGATTATTGCTTGTTATATACTTGCTGAGCAAATTCATTGCTCATACTTGTTTTATAACCCTATCTACAGTTAAGACGGAAAAAGGCCGGTAGTTTTGGAAAAGACAAGGGCAAAGCTAAGGTTACTGAGTAGTCTAAGATTGAGTTATGTAATTGTACAAATGAACTTAATTTGAATGATGTTAGTCTTTTGTTGTTAATACTTATGATGTAATGTAAATGTCATCAGAACTTGGGATATTATGTAAGTCATATGTGATGTATTATTTATATTATTATGTATCGAGTGGGTAGTTATTTATGTATTGGTTGGATGAGATCATGTGAATTTGAGCTAAGAGTACCCGAATTTGGGGGCATCACAGGTTGGTATTAGAGCTATAGGTTATAAACCTTAAGATGGAGAATCCTTATGCTATAACCTTAGAAAAGAAAGTAGGAATATTAGGAGATAAAACTCTTGTAGAATTTTACGGATGACTTTAGGAGATTTATTATATAGTTAACACTGTCATAAAATATATTTTCATTCAAAACAATGAATTTATATTTTATTATGAGATACTGATAGAGTTTGTCTATTTTGTGTCTGTAGTTGTAGGATGCCAGAGTTGGGAGAGCCGAGTCATACCATGAAAGATGAGCCCTATGATATATACGTAGTATCAGAGGGGCCCATTGCCGCAGTTCCTGTTCAGGCGATTGCACTAGTAGAGGAGGAGGAACATGATCCAGTGGTAAGAGAGTCGGATCCAGAAGAGGGTGTAGTAGAGGAGTCAGAGGGAGGATCCCTGGAGTATGCTAATTTCAAGGATGAGCTGATGGGGGAGTATGCTGACCGTATTATCGAATAGAAGGATAGGATACAGGAGCTCGAGGCAGAGTTAGGGGCCACATAAGACTGCCACATAGTTATGGAATTTGGTACATCACCTCTTAGCAAGGAATGTGGAGCTGGTGAGCCAGGTAGAGAGTGCTAGGGCTAAGAGGGATGCGGTTCGAGCACAATTGAAGGAGGATGTGGCTGATTAGATTCAGGATCTGGAGAAATTACAGGATCTGAGGGGGAGGGTAGGTGATCTTGAGGATGAGGTTAGGGGTAAGAGGAGATGGATGGATCGGATGGGCTATGCTTTTCACACTGCATTCGACCATTGGATGGACCGAGTATACCATTGTCTATTGGAGGACGGTCAGACTCACTACACCATGAGTCGTGACTGAGTGATCCATATCGGATATCAGGAGTACGATGAGGCAATGGAGCATGGTATGCTCCAGTACGGAGGTTTTATGTATGTAGATATAGATATTAGTTCCCACTTTTGTTCATAGTAGAAAACTTGATATGTAAATCCCAATCTCTTTTGGAAATGATATGGGATAGTGATTGTAAATCCCAACTTTTATTTTTAAAGCGGGGTAGGATGACTGTTAATCCCTATATTTTTTGATAGTAGGGGATAAATGATAGGTGATAGACGATCGATAATGACATAGGCATTTATAGAAATATGTCACAAGATGTATTGCACTATATATTAAATTAGTGGTATATAAATATAAATATTTTATTAAATGTATTTTATTATTAAACCTTGAATTATATAATTGTTCATAATAAATGATGAGTTAATAATATAGAATTTTATTAAATAGAAAATGCTGCCCAGACGTAGATTCCAAGCACAACATACACAAGAAGAATTAGTTAATAACGAGAGAGGTTAGGCAGACCCATGCAGAGATTGGTAGACTTGTTGGAAGGGGCATTCCAGCAAAGAAACCCCGAACCGATAAACCCCAACCCCCTAGTGGCTCCAGGATCCAGTTTTAAGGACTTCAAAGCCATGGGACTGACATAATTTAAAGGGATGACTGGCCCGATTGAGGCCCAATTTTGGGTCAAAGAGATTGAGAAAGGGTTCGAGATCGCAAGGGTAGGAGATGATCAGAAAACTGTGTTCATGACATATTTAGTGAAATGGGAGGCAAATTTCTGGTGGGAATCGATTTGGTAGAGGGCAGGGGAAGGAGTAGTTTAATGTGAAAGATTCTAGGAGATATTCTTTGAGAACTACTTCCCGAAGAGCATACAGGTTAGGATAGAGATGAAATGTTTAGATTTGAAGCAAGGTGATATGTCTGTCGCACAGTATGCTGCTAAGTTCAATGAGCTCATGCGATTTGTTCCACATCAAATCGACACAGAAAAGAGGAATGCACGACAGTTTGAGCAAGGGTTGAAACCATGGTTGTATGGCAAAGTGACAGTATTTCAAGTGAATTCATTCGGAGCTTTATTGGAAAAAGCTATAATTGCTGAAGGAGGGAGTGAGGCTCTAAATCAGTACCATAAGTGTAATATCCCAAATATTTTCCAAAGTGATCTAATAAGATCTAAGTAAGGTTGTCAATTCAAAACCTAAGATCGATTGCTCAAGCATACCTTGAGCTATCTTAAAGAATATATATACGACTCGAAATTACGCTCGTATACACCTAAAAGGTTAAAAATCTTTAACCTAATTTGTGTTACGTGATTAGTAACGCTTGAATTGAGCTTTTAAATGTGCTATATGAATTATCTATGTGTAGGATTTTGTGTTTTGGTTCAAGTAGTTAACCTTAACACTTATTAAAAATTAGAAGTCAATTTAAGGCAACAACCTAAATTGGAAAAAGTGTTAAAACCTAAACCCTAACCCTAGGGTCTAAATCCTAGGAAATAACCTAGGCCCTTGAGCAAAATGTGAAGGTCAAATTGATATTCCGTTTCAAGATTCAACCTTCCCACGATTTGAAAACACGTAACAGTCAATAAAAGTTTTTCTCGAAAAACGTGTAAAAGCACTATTCACGAGGTGACGTTTTTCATTCGTTTGACTGTTTCTTTCATCTGTAGGACTTCTTACATTTCACAACATAGTGATAATATGAAGTTTAGATGTCAGGGAACCAATAAAATTTTCTGGGGAAAAAGACAAAAAAGACACGATTTACGAGAAAACGTTTGTCGTCTTTTTGAACGTTCTTTTCAACGTTTGGACTTTTTTCATTTCACGATATAGCATTTATACGGGGAATAGATACTAGGGAGCCACTGCTATTTTTCCCAAACTAAAACGTAAAACGCTCTTCAAACAAAAACGCTTTCCGTTTTTGATCAAACCGTTGATGGATACAGTGTTTGTATGCAACATCGGTGCACACTAAGCAATAAAAGATTTTTCTCGAAAAGTGTGTCGGGAATAAGATGAAATAGGGAAAAGACGAAAATAAATATTATTTTTGACCTTTTGGTCTTCTAACCATTTTCTGAGAAATGGTCGTCAAAAACACTATTCACCGAAAAACGTGCCAAGTCTTTTGGACTTTTCACTTTACAAAATAGTGTTTATTCGGAACAAAATTCAGTAATATCAAGTTTTTAAATTAGTATAAGTTAACCATTTAGTTGGAATCAGACTGTTATATAATTAACTACTAATTCATCCGTATTGTTTTCGTCAAACGAAAGACGAGATAAGTTAACATTAAATTTGAATAATCAAATTTATCTGATGAATACCTAATTATATTATTCAATCATAATTAGTGTCTAGAATGAAAGAAATTTATCAATCGCGTCGCCTGGTAGGTGTATTTGAGAAAAATATACGGAAGATTATCCGAGATTAATTCAAGGAAAACTTCGAAGGTCAGACGAGATATCATATTAATACTGTATGATGTATTTTATTAATAAGATACGTATAAGTAATTAAAACTTATATTACTAATGCGAAATATTTTAAATTAATCGCACGCGATTTATCTGATATACCGAAATCGGAAGAAATAATGACAAAACAGCTCGGGAAGCTTCTAGAAGCTAGTTTGGAAAATATCTAGATATTATTCTAGTTTTATTAATTAAATAATGTGCGAAATGACTAAAATGCCCTTGGCTTTTAAACTAATGACCAAACTACCCCGACCCTTGGTTTTCCTATAAATAGAGAGCTAAGCTCTTCATTATTCTCAATAATTTTCAAAGCAAAATTCCTATAATCAAGAGATTGCAAAGAAATAGTTAAAGCTTGCAATAATAAAAGGTACGATTCTTAATCGTTATTATGCTTAAAGTTTTATTTTATCGATGAGGCTCAAGAACATAAGTCGTAGCCATGTACGATTTTTCGTTCTCCGTGTTTCTTATGACTTGAGCAAGTCGTTGTTATGTCAAATTTCATTTCATAGTTTAAAGTTCAAGAACATACGTCGTATCCATGTACGGTTTATCCGTTCTCCGTGTTCTTCGTATGTTCTGGAGTATTATTATAAATTGTTATAATTAAGTAAACAAGTCGTTATAATGACCAAATTTTGTCAATTATAAAGTGTTATAATCACATATGTAAGCAATTATAATGCTCAAATTATTTCAAGTATGAAATCCAAAAGCTCAAGAACATAAGTCGTTACCATGTACGATTTTTCGTTCTTCGTGTTCTTCGTGTGTTCTTGAGCAAAAGTCATAATTTCTACATAAGTAGGTTTATGATTTGGTAATTTAGTGTTATGGGATGATGAAACATGATGGCCTTGCTAAATAATGCTTGTGGCATCACGTTTTAGTAGTCGAAACGAAGAACGATGAAACTTTGTTCTTCGTGTTCTTCGTGTTCTTCGATTCGTTCTTCGTGTTCTTGAGAAAAAGTCATGAAATCTTATATAAGTAGGTTTATGATTTTGTTTTTTTTTATGTTATGAAGTGATACAGAGTGTTAGAACATGTTATCTTAGCAAATTAATGCTTGAGGTATCATGTTATACCAATCGGATCAAAGAAAGTTAAGTCTAATATACTAGCAGAATATTTTTGGTAATTTTCGAAAATTTAATTTCTGAATCTGCCTTAGCAACCTAAATGAAAGTTGTAGATCATGAAATTCTAAGCAATTTAGACTCAATAATCACTCAAAAATATTTCCGCATGACAAAGTTATGGCAGTTACCGTAAAGGACGTCAAAGCTGAAAAACTAAGGGACCATTCGGGTGGAAGCACTTAAAATTAGGATTTTGAGTTTGCCACTTAACGAAATGATTCCACCAATGAAAATAGTCTAGTTAAGTTATTCTAAGACTTATTCAAAAGGAAAATTTGATAAACTAACGTTCGGGGCCGCGTAACCCTTTTTGTAGGCGTTTAACGATTTCCCGGGAAACCCTGACATGGTTTCAAGGCAAGTTCTAAACCCTTATGTGTTATTTGTTATGTAATAGATGTTATGTGAAGTCTTTAACTAATAGTTGCAAGCCTTCTAAATGTTATGTGTTATGTTTACGATTTATGAACATGATTTATACACTTTGTGTGTCAATGTGATATAAATTGTTGGAATGCGAGTTATATGTGATATTAAATGGAGAATTATATTCAGTCAAGGCATGTTAAAGTTTATATGAAAGCATAAACTGCGTATGTGCTGTATGTTAGACTTGCTGAGCCGTCGTGCTCACTCTTGCGAATAAAACCTTATTTGCAGATTAAAGATGAACGTTAAGAAGATCATGAACTTAAAGATGCAGCATAGATTAGGTTTTCATGTTTATTACTTGTATTTGTATAAGTCATAACGACTGTTGTAATACGAACAAACAAACATGTAACCGAATATTGAATGAATGATATAAATTATTATCATCAGAATGTTGTTATGTCTTTATTTTGATATAACCTAGAATTGTTAAGACTTAACATAGTATTGATAATGATCTAGTTATCTGGATGAGGATCGGTAAATAACTTGTGAGTTCTGTACATTCGAGACAGGACTAAGCGATGTTGACTGGTCAAATCCATCGTTAAGGTTTCTCGGACCCAGGTATAACTCGTTATTACTATTCTGAATACCATATAAGTAGGATTATTGATACGAAGAGATATCACTATAAACAAATATGTTTCGAATGAGGGTTTTAACTAGTTGGGTAATGTTCTGTACGGAAAGAGAATTTTGCACCGGACAAAGATACAACCATTTGTCACGGATAAAGATGCAAACATTTATCACGGGTGAAGATATAAACATTCACCGCGGGATTCTCTGTTCCCAAGAGCCGTCCTAATGATTTAATACCGTGGATGTTGGAACATGTAAAGTTATAGAATATTTAAATCCTAAGGTTAAAATTAGACCGTTATATATGGATTTATCTATCTATACGGATGAAATACAAGTTGATACTTGTATACTTATGAGACTGAGATCAAGTTAAGATCCAGGGACAAAGTTAAGAGAAAATTTTAATGTATAGTCTAAAATAAGACTAATTCAACCAATATGATTATGGGATCATTGGTTAAGTCGATAGATGTACGAAATTAATGCACAAGGTTCGCCGCATCGAAAGTGCGGGGATTTTGGGGTCGTTACAATAAGGAGAAGAAGAACAAAAAGTCTGGAAGAGAGAACCACGGAGGAAGTAGCGGAGGTAGTAATTTGGGAGAAGGAAGTGGGAAGGTAGCAACAACAACAACACCAACAATCAATCATGAAGCGGACATGGGCAGTTTAAGAAGAAAGGGGAGCTATGCAAGAAGTGTGGAAAGGGACATAAAGGAGAATGTATGAAAGGAAGAAATGTGTACTATAACTGTGGGCAAGAGGGACACATCTCCCCCAATGGTCCAAATTTGGAGAGGATCAAGGGGTGTTTTTCATATGGGGCGACCGACCACCCAATAAGAGATTGTCCAAAGAAAGGGAAGACTGGAGGGAACGGGCAACACTGGAGGTAATAGTAAGTTGATGATTGGTGGACCAGCATAGCCCAGTCGGCTGACATCAAGAACTTTTAATATGACAATCCTAGACGTTGTGGCATCTAAGGACTTAGTGTCAGGTATTATCCCGATTAACAATATTAATGTTTATGTGATTTTCAATTCGAGTGCTACCCGTTCTTTAGTATCTGAAGACTTTGCTAGAAAACTAAGCTTACTTTAAGAAAATTTGGAATGCCTTTTAAATATAGAAGTGACGAATAAAGAAGTAATCCTCATAGAACATGTACATAAAAAATGTTGCACATACATTAGGGGCACCAGCTAAATATGGAGTTAATCCCGATTAAATTAGGGAAATTTGACGTTATCCTAGGAATGGATTGGTTGTATAGGTATGGGGCCGTCATTAACTTCCAGAGGAAATGTGTAAACCTTCAGACCCTGAACTGGTCTAAGGTAGTATTTTTTGGTAGCACGTAGCCAAGAAAATCTTGTTATTTGATGATGATGCAAGCCAATAAGTTTTTAAGAAAAGGATGTGTAGGCTATTTAGCACATATGGTAGATACCCAGAGAGTGGAAGCATAAATGAATAAAATACCTATAGTAAAGGAGTTTCAAGATGTATTTTGGACGAGTTATCAGGTCTTCCACCGGACTGAGAAATCGAGTTTATGATAGATCTCGTGCCAGGAACGACACCTATTTCTAAGGCTCCGTATCGCATTGCTCTGATTGAGATGAAGGAGTTGATGATTCAGTTGCAAGAATTATTGGATAAAGGTTACATCCAGCTAAGTGTATTTTCACGGGGAGCACCAGTTTTGTTCGTAAAGAAGAAAGACGGGTCGTTACGACTTTGTATAGATTATAGAGAATTGAATGAGGTCAAAATTAAGAATAAGTACCCATTACCTCGTATTGATGAACTTTTTGACCAGTTAAAGGGAGCAAGATACTTCTCAAAGATAGATCTGACGATAGGCTATCATAAGTTGAAAGTAAGGACGGAAGATGTGCTTAAGTCGACTTTTAGGACGCGATATGGATATTATGAATTCTCGGTGATGTCATTTGAATTTATGAACACACCAGCGATGTTCATGGATCTAATAAATAGAGTGTTTAAACCATACTTGTATAAGTTTGTAGTGATTTTTATTGATGACATTTTGATTTACTCCAAGACCCAGAAGGAACACGCAGTACATTTAAGATTGGTATTGGAGAAGTTAAGGAGAAGTTTTACGCTAAATTTTCAAATTGTGAATTTTGGTTGGAAAAAGTATAATTTTTGGGACATGTGATTAATAAGGAAAAGATATCAGTGGATCCGGCAAAGGTGAAAGTCGTGATCAATTGGGAGCAACCAAAGACTCCAATGGAGGTGCGTAGTTTCTTAGGGTTGGCGAGGTATTATTGGAGGTTCATTCAAGATTTTTCTAAGACAGCAACCCCGTTAACCAATTTGACAAGGAAAACAGTAAAGTATATTTGTAATGACAAGTGTGAAGCGAGTTTTCAAGAATTAAAGAAGAGATTAAGTGAGGCACTTGTGTTGGCCTTACTGGACAATACAGGGGGATTCGTGGTGTTCAGCGGCGTATCGCACAAGGGGCTTGGATGTGTACTAATGCAAAATGACAAGGTAATCGCGTACGCGTCGCGACAGCTGAAAAATTACGAGAAAGGGTACCCAACTCATCATTTGGAGTTAGCGGTAGTGGTTTTTGCTTTAAAGATTTAGAGACACTATTTTTATGGGGGAGAAATGCGAGATCTATACGAACCATAAGAGCTTGAAATGCATCTTCATGCAAAAAGAATTGAACATGAGACAAAGGAGGTGGTTGGAGCTGATTAAGGACTATGACTATGAGATTTTGTATCATCTAGGGAAAGTGAAGGAAAAGTTATTGTCATTGACAACCCATAAAAAATTGATTGAGGAGATGGCGAGGATGGAGATAGCGGTGGAATGACAGAAAGAGTCAGAAGAAAAGCTTTTTATGATTGAAGTTTAACTAACATTGTTTGATAAGATAAAGGAAGCACAAGAAAAGATGAGGAGTGCGAGAGGATAAAAGGGAGGATAACATAAAATGACAAGAAAAAGTTCAAGGTGGATAAGAAATGAATATTGAGGTTTGAAGGGCAAATATGGGTTTCAACAGTGTCAAAATTAAAAGAAGAAATTTTGCATAAAGCGTATAATTTAACTTATTCCATTCACCCAGGGAGCACAAAGATTTATAGAGACCTTCTTCGAGGCTTATAATTTGGGGGAAGCTCTTCCACTTCTTTCTTTTCCCTCACACGTCTCACAGATTGTGGCTTCTCTCAACCTTTTTCTGATTTCTCTTCTCAATTTCTCATATCTCTCTCCTCACATAGCTCTCTCTCTCCTCCTCTTTCCCGTGTCTTTCCCCTTCTGCTGGCCTTAATTTTGGAAAATAGCCCTAATTTTTGGTTGTGAAATGTTTTTCGACGACGACAGTGTTCTCCGGTAGTGGCGACATTCTTTATTTATCCCTCTTTTCCACTATTGTTGTCCTTCATTACCTCTAATTGAAGGTTAATAGCTATTTCCCTAAATTAATACACAAATTAAACACGCTATTTCTTGCACACACACACACTTCATATGTCCAAGTTTAGATGCCTTAATATCAATATCAAAGTATACATAAAGAGTTTAATTGATTTTTTTGGGTAAAATTATGCTTGTGTTAGTTTTCCTAAAGTTCTAGTTGAGGAAATAGTTTAAGGTTGCATTGAATGAATTTGGTTCTCTAACTAATCATTCCCTACAATTTCTTTTTATCCTCTACTTGTTTGATGGAATGGTTGAGTACAAATTTTATATATTAAGTGAAAATAAGATTGTATTTTGTCTAACATTTGCAGGTTGGATCCAGATATTGGTTTCTGATTCAGCTGCCTAATCACTGGTAATAACACATATAAGTATATAGGGACCATCACTGCAGAGCATTCTCTGATCAACAACACTGTTGCAAGTGTTGGTAATATATCTGATCAGAAACATTGTTCCTATTACCTTACAAATTTTGTATGCTCTCTGTATACCTTGGAAGAAGTATTGAATTCAATATAGTTAATATTAACATTCATCTCAATTTAATATAATTTATCATGAATTATTACTTTGCATTGGTTGGTAATTATCCTGTAATGCAATCTTTTGGTGTAGAAATTACCTAATGAAGATTGAGGAATACTGGATGAATCATTCATAGCCTCTGTACCTCTCAAATTACTGGGTTTCTTTAAATTTTTAGTTTGTGTTATTAGCAAATAAGGAGTCTTTCTGTATTTTCAGGTTGGAGATGGAATGCAGATTTTGCTATTAACTTATAAAAAATTCCTACTTATATTCCTAACTATACTTCCCCTAAATTACCTTAATTTAGTATATTTTGTGAAGTGCAATTATGGGGACTAATTTAGAATGACTTCTGATGTTACTTTTTTACAGAGATATTAAGCCTGATAACTTGCTACTCGATAAATATGGTCATTTAAGACTATCAGATTTTGGACTTTATAAACCTTTAGACTGCAGTACTCTAGAAGAGGACTTCTCGCCAGGAGGAAGTGTAAATGCAATTATGCAGTTCCAAGACGAACACAACATGAGCAACTACAGCATTGGGAGAAAAATAGATGGATGCTTGTAAGTTTTCTAAGCTTTCTATAATTTCTAACTACATTTTCTATGCTTTTATTATTTCATGATGGCTAATCTGTTAAGAATACTAGCCCAGATATGTCTTCCCATGGGTGTTATTCTAAATAATATCCATAAAAAATGCATTATGTTGTGGATTTAATTAAAAATTGTGCATTATTTTTCATGGAAAATCAACCATTTCTCTAAAGTATGTTCTCTATGTTTCTGGCATATGGATCTCAATACCTGGAAACTTTTCTTCTAACTTGTCATTTTGGACATTGCAAGCTTATTCAACTATTGGTACACCGGATTATATTGCTCCAAAAGTTTTCCTAAAGAAGGTTATTCATTGGAATATGATTGGTTAGTATTTCATACATGTTAATTTGTGGAGCTGGAGTCTGTTGAGGAAATATATTTGAATTATTTTCACATAGAATCTGAAAAAAGTTAACCATTCGGCTCTTCCCATAGTTGCTCAATGTATTTATTTTTCTAGGGTTTTTTTTTGTTTGGTATCAGTGTCATTAATGTTACCAATGACAAAAGTAGATGAGTTATTTATTTTTATTTTTTTAATTCTAAACGTCTTACCCAAAATAAGATGGATCTAGTATAGAGTCTATCCTTCTCAGATTGACATGCAACCGCCATGACTAATTTATTGTGTCAATGCTCTACAGGTGGTCACTTGGTGCTATTATGTTTGAAATGCTCGTGGGTTATCCACCTTTTTATTTTGATGATCATATGTCAACTTATAGGAAGGTAATTTTATAGTTCTTCATATTTAAAGTAATGCCAACAAATTTATCAAGGGTGTCTAAAATATATTCATCATTTTCCTTAAGTGGTCATCATTGACATTCTGAGATTGTGAACTCAATTTTTCAAAATGTATGCATCTAATAGACATTCAAGATAATAGGATTCCTCCTTCCCTTTATGTTTTTCTAGTCTTTATTATTGTTTTTATTTGTCCCAATATGATTATAGCGACTCCCGGTTTCTTGTGACACGTTACTCTAGTGACCTTCTTAATGGAATGGCTTGTTTCATAATTGTTTGGTTCATTATCAGATCATAAACACTTCTTGTAGTGAGTTATTGGTGATGTTGTTAGTTTAGTATCATCAACTTGCAGTTTTGCTTCAGATACAAGTATACAGGCCACATATGCTACAAATGAACAACACATACAGGCCACATAGGCTATAAATGCTCAAGTAATTCTGTTGAGTTTATACAACAGTGATATTGTATTTCAGTGATTTGTCTTGATTACATTTTCAGATTCTCTATACTTTCTCCTTCAGAGGACATGCCTTCATCATGTTGAATCAAATATTTCTATAGAGGATGTGTGTGTGTGTGTGTGTGTGTGTGTGTGTGTATACATATATGATTTGATAATAGGCTGAGTGTTTCAATTAATTGGACAAATATTTGATCGTGAGTAATGTTCTGCATATGTCCTGAGAGAAAGGGTCCCATACGTGTGAAGTTTGAGATTCCATATTTTACTGTTTTTGATAGAGGGAAGTTTGATATTTCAAATTATGTGCCTGTTATAAAACTGTTTTGTGAATCTCTACTATTTTTCTTGTTTTAATCTATTATGATGGAATGCCGTTGTAGTTATCTTCTTTCAGATTTCCTATAAAACCCATCGAGTGCATTTTTATATATATACTTACTGATGAACACATGTATGTATCTATTCATTACCTTGTCAACTAATATGGCTTTCTCTTCTTGTCTTTGCAACTCACCATTCTTACTCAAGGTATCATCTTTGTGCTCAAATAGTATCCATGGATTCATTTATTGGCCGTAGATCTCTTTGACGCAAGGTCTCTTTCTCTCTCTCTCTCTCTCTCTCTCTCTCTCTCTCTGTATGTGTATGTGAGTGGAATTGTCATGTGGAGCGATGAAGTTCTAATGTTTCAGTATTTAGTGATACAAGCAGGCATGTTTTTCATGATAGACTGGTGCACAATGTGGAGACCGGGCATTCTGTTTCCCTTTGCCTACTCTTTTGTCCTATATGAATAATAGCTCATGAAATCACCAAAGCACTAACTGGAAGTGCAAGAAATACCACACGCAAGATTCATTAATGCAAAAAAGGATTCTTTTTAGCTCTTTACTCTCTTATAAGAAGAAGATTAGCAAATATTATTCAAGGGACTTGTTAACGTTATTTCTAGCCATTTTTATTTTTTTCCTGAACGAATGTATTGCATTTATTTCCTTGTTCTCAATCATCATTTGCTATTTCTATGAGGATTTAAAAGATTATAAAGTTAATCTAACATAAAATATTTCTTCCTTGAGTCCAACACCAAACTTCTTATAGTCGTCTCCTCAATTAAGCTAATAAGCTGAAGCATGTTTACTAAAATAGAACACTAACCTAAAAATAGATTAGTGTATCATATCTTGTATGCACTTGCAAAAATTGTTATATCACTAACCTGTTATATCACTTTGGCATGTATCATAACTTGTATGCATTTGTAAAAATTGTTTCCTTCTTATGGTATCTCCTTTTACAAGCTTCAAATTATATGTTGATCCAGTAAGTACTCTGCCTCCAGAAATTGATGTGCAACAAACAGGTCTAAATTTATTTCTCATTTGATCCAGAAACTCTTGGGTCTTGATGAAGTCCTGAACGTGACCTATAATAAATCATGTAAGTGGTCCCTCAATATTCTATTGAACTGTTCAACCTTTGGTCTTTTTTATTTATATATATACGTCTAAATATATGATGGATGTTGATTCAGCACCAAAAGTGGCCAATTTGCCTATGGATTATTCAGTATCATAAGTGGATCAGAATATTTTGATATCTTGCATTACTAGAGAAATGGGAAAAGCCTCCCAGAACTTGTAAGTTCTTCTTTGTTGGTGGTATTATTTGCGGTATGAATACATAAAAGGGGGAAGTGGGGGGGGGGGGGGGGGGGGGGGGAATAAAAATCTGACTTGTTGATCCTTAATTTTTGCAGAATTGTCCTGGATTTATCATCAATCAAAGGAGGGGCACCAACACGGACAAGAGGTCTTAGTATATACCATACGTTTATATTTCGATTAGTTGTTTCATTTAAGTTTCTGGCTTGTTTAATCTCTACATTACGTGTGATACTGAACTTATTAATTTTTTAGTTATTCAATCTACAGTTAAAAAATGCTCCAGGCTTATTACAACATGATCATGTGATCTTGGTTCGTTGGCTTATTACAACCTATGTTTGTGTCATAAAACTGGGTAATTGATCTCTCACTCTATGAATTTATTTTTAATTGCTAGATACATACATGCCCAGCAATTGTTTGACTATTTTACCTTTTATTTTGACAGTGTAGGAGCATTTGATTATTTACATGTAGAGTCTCGAGTTAACGGTGAATGTACATGGTTAGATATGGATGTATTTTGGGAGAAGACTTTTTTGCACATGATTAGGTAGTAGCTTAAATTTATGGATAGTTTGGTATATTTTTTGGATGTAATTTGAAACTGTAAACGTATGGTATATATTATTGGGATGTATTTTGAATGGTTGATACATTTTGGCTATAAATGAGAATTTAGAGCTTTTTTAGCTCTATATCATGGCATTAGCTGTCCTACAAAATAATGCAGGTGCACCACTTTGTATGTAATTTTAAATATACACGACTTTTTTCTTCCTGGAAAATGTTATATATTCATCACAGTTACAATTAAAAACGTTTATGTATTCATCATAGTTACAACATTTTAAAAATGTTGTATAAGTATGTCTAACTAGATGGCACCTTAGAAACGTTGTGTAAATTTGTTTCAACGTTGTCTGATGTATCAAACAACAACATTTTAAGCCAGAAAATGTTGTAGAATTATAACATCTACAACATTTTCTTGCATTTAAGAATTTATGGAAAACATATCTACAACATTTTTTAATGAAAAAACGTTGTGTAATATATCTAACTACAACGTTTTAAAAACGTTGTATAAATGTGTTAAATAGATGACACCCTTAACCTCGCCGTTTCTGTATTACCTATTATAACATTTTCTATGTGTTATCTATTGACTATTTTGTACTAGTGTGAACATTTAATAAATTTTGAGATCCCAAAAATTTAATACTATTTGAGAATTTAATATTCATTATTTTGTCAAGAGATTTTTGTTGAACTTCTTTGAATTATTGAGAATCTTAATTCTTCATAAATCATTGCATATTGATTTGCTTCCAATTATTTTATGTTAAATTGCCATATTTGCTAATCAAATTAGTTGCTTACTGAGGAACCCGAAGGGTCGTGAATAAAAGATAAGGGAAAAAAAAAGTAGGCAAGGAAAAGCAATATATAGTTATGTTACAGTTAAATAAATATTAATGATGTAATCTTTTGAAAACTATTGTATTAGCTAATATTGTGTATGTAGGACCTGGGCAAAAAATATCCAAATAATGTAAATATTTAATTTATATTATAACTTAGCTTATATGGATAGCTAGTTATCATGTGTATAGATGAATAATAGCGCACCAAGTCTGTTGTAGTTAGTACACGATTCTGGGGGCATTACATTACCCAATTCCATCCTCCTATGGACGAGAACGAGATGATGATAACTTTCATAGATACTCATTAGTGCAAAACTATGAAAAAGTATTGGCAGAAATCAGGAAGCCCTTCTCAGAGATGATCAAACATGGGGATATGGTAGAGATTGGAAAGTAATCATGAAAGAACAAGGATTTCTCAGCTTTGGAAGTCGTGGCAGAACATCTATAGGTAAACAATTATAGGAACAGTTCCACGAGAAATAACAAAAAGAAAAATAAGGACATGTCCCTTATGGTAAAATGATAGGATAGAAGAGGGTCAAACACTGCTCCCCCTATTTGGGCACAAGGAAATAAGCAACCCCCGTAACAACCAATATTCAATCAAAACAACAATGGAAGAAGGAAATATGAAGATGGTCGAAATAGAAAATTCACACCCTTAGGGGATTCATTAAAGAATATCTTGGCTTTGCTGGTAGCACAAAAGAAGATAACAAAACTACTCCCACCCACAAATCTGAAGGGGATGAGGTATGATCCGTCAAAAAATGTGCCCATCACTTGGGGTCTCTAGAACATGATACTCCATAATGTTTTCCACCAACCCTTTGCACGTTCATAATGGATCCGGGGTGAATATGATCAAATCGGAAGATAGTGGAATGGACCAGATTTGGAATTACATTTGAAGAATTGATAAACATTCCATAATGTATGGGGCAGACTTTCTGAATAGAGAATTTGTAGAGGAAGTTATGGTCTTAAAAAGGAAATTAGAAATAATCAAGAGCTAGATGGTTTGACTAATGGACATAATCATACAACATCATCATCTTATGAGAGATATTTTTAACAAGAGTTAAGTAACCACAGTTAAAGTGCCAAAACCCCTTTACAACAGCATCATGGGTCAAAGAAAGTATGGGGTATGTAGGGAATTTAGATGCCTCTTCTTCATAAATGAGCGTGGTACCTCAGGATGAACATGAGAGGTTGAAAGGACAAATAGAGTGGCGTAATAAAATAGTGGAAGAGTCCACAAAACCCAAATATAATAAAAAGAGAAGATGGGAACTAACTAAGGAAACAGGGCCAATCTAGTTGGGCCTTAAGGAAGAAAACATTCAGGAAGAGTTGGAGTCCCTAATAAAGGAAAAAAGAATGAAGATTGCAATTATGAGAAACATAAATGTAGACACCCAAATTTTACGTTTGTACACTAACCTGGGCAGGAGGGCAATATCGACATTTCGCGAGGACTGTGGAAGGGAATGATGGATTTCAGCACGGTCAAGACAAGCAACCACGAAAACGGATCGACATCAAATTGTGCGATCTAGGGATATGAAATAATCCAGACAGACTGAAACGACCAATACATCCTACCAACAGTCCCCAGATTGTGAAATACCAATAATATAGCGAAAATGATGATTTAAAACAGCGTGACACGAGAATCGAGAAAAGGAAGCTGGGCGACCGCAGATGCATCTGCGGCCAACGACAATGTGGTGTTTTTGTGGCTTGAGAAAACACACGACAATCGAGGCGTCGACGCGGACGACGAGAGCAGGCAGTCGTAGATGGATCTGCAGCTAGCTGCAGATGGACCTGCGGCTAGCCGCAGATGCACCTGCGGCTGCTCCCAGTCAACTATACAATGCCAATTGGTTCAGCCGAGAGAGGGAGGGAAGAAAAAAGAAAGGAAAAGTTAGGGAAATGAGGTGAGATCTAGAGAGAGAGACCCACAAATTGGGCTAAAAAAGGGAGATTTTGTCATTTTTTGTTTCAATATTTATCCAATATTGTGTTATAAATTTGGCAGTGAAGTTTAAAGCAATTATTGAAGTATTGTAAGGTGAAAAAAGGCTTTTCTTGAAGTTTTATCTTATATTTTTTGTGATTTCTTGTTGTTGGATTGCTTGGATGTAGTATCTTTTTTATATTAAGTGATGATCCAAGGATTAGGGATAATTAGTGTGGGTTCTATCGGAACGAAATTTTCTCCTAATATCCTGATGATATCCGGATGGTGATATATAGTTTATTGTGTTAATATGCAATTCATAGTATTTTAACTTGCAATCTTAGGTTATTGTGGTATAGTAGTAAATCTAGTGTTATCAAGTTTTCCTTGTATGGTTGTGTGGTGATTTTGGGATTTGTGAGCCTAAGAATGAGATCCTTGTGATCAAATTCCGAAGATGGACATTTTTGGTAATGTAGTCATGACAATGGGCCCGTCATTGTACATATATAAATCTCGGGCCTTAAAATGATATCCATATCGAAATCGGGTTAAGGCCCCGTAATAGTGAAATATGTGATCGTGGGTGTTTGGGGTTATTTGGATGGCTCACATGCCCATGAATAGCCCCGACACATTTTGTGAATGCTTGATTTGATTTGCGATATGGAAAGCGATTTCAAAAGAAAAAAAAAAGCAAAACGAGAAAGATTTTCTAAAAGTAAATCAAATTAGGGTATTAGAATCACAAGGCTAAAAAATCGAGAGTTTTAATGAACGTTGATTCCTATTTCACGAAAAGGCTGCAAACGTTTTCTTAAATATCATAAGAAATTGATTTTGTAAAAGTAAACGTCTTTTCATTAGACTTTGGTGCATAGGGTTAAAGAGCTCCTAGAAATTGCCTTTATTTGATTTTACGATACTGTCCAAAGGCAATGTATAGTCTCGATTCCTATTTGACGAAAGTTTAAAAACCCTTATTTTCTAAAACGACACCTAATAAAAATCTCATTGCTTTCAATCTATATCTATTATAAAGCAAAGCCTTTGCGTATGGGTCAAAATACGTTCTAAAACGCTTTCCAAATAAAGCACGTTTTCTATAGAAAAATCAAAGCGGCTTTTTTACAAAATTCACCACAACATTCATTTAAGCACACATGCACACACACACACACACACACACACACACACACACACACACACACACACGTTTTAAGATTTTAAAAGGATAGGAAAATCATCAAAATTGCGGTAACCGTGTTTTCACGGAAGTCGGGGGTGCCTAAAACCTTCCCCTCGCTTAAGCAAGCCCCCGAACTCTATGAATCTCGGTTCACAGACCAATTAATTAGGAGTCACATATGAGCCATTAAGATTACGAAAACTAAAACTCGGATGAGTTTGTACATCCATTTCTAATATACCAACTGGAGACTCTGGTCAAATTGGCTCATCATAAAATTGATCTTTTAAAACTCGTCGACACTTGTGCCGATCTTTTCCAAAAAATGACATCGTAATCAAAAGGGCTAAAATTGAAAAGGGTATTTATCAATAGGAGACGATTTTCCCAGCGTCGACAATAAATTTTACTCCCTGACATGCCCAAGTAAGAAATTTTGCACCTCTTGTTGGCTTAGGAAAGATTACAACCTTGTTACTTGTAACAACCCCAAAATTTGGCTCTAATAACCCCGGATCTGGTCCGTTAAAAGTAACCTCAATCCTGAGTTTAAACTAATTATATTTGACTTATAAACCACAAGCAAATACAATTATTACTATACACCAGGTATTAAACCTTAAATGGGTAAAATTTTCAATATCATTATATTCTAGAATTGAAATCTTTAAACATTTTTATTACAACCTTGAGATCATATGTATAATGACTCAATCACCCCATCTATTATCCTTATACATAAAGGACAACCTCTAAAAACGATATTAAATAATCTACACATGTTCTTTCAACATATAGGGTTCCTAGTTTATAACACAACAAAACATATCTCTACGCAGGGTTTTACCATAAAAACACTTACGCTTCGATCTTGATGACTCGCTAGTCAATCTTCATCTTTGTCTTTACCGGAATACTCGGCTTCCTCAAAATACTCTGTAGTGTTTTGTTTTAAGCAAGAGTGAGCACGACAGCTCAACAAGTCTAACAGTTATCACATAACACGTAATACAGTTCAATCATGCTTCATGCATATTATGCTTTGCAATGAATACATATCTCATGCATGACATGCCTTGCATTTAATCTATGCTTCATGTTTTTCATGTCTAGTATTTATCATGTCATATAGTCAATGCAGAATAATCAACTTAAATAAACTACTGCTGTGACACCCCAGGATTTTATAGAATTCTAAATGAGGATTATGATTAATTAAGTAAAGGTTAATAAATAAAACCTAGTGTTGAATGACAAAAAGTTGTAAGAATGATTAAATACGATTCATTATTTAATTAATATGCTATTATGACCTATGTGGTAGGCTATGTATGTATATATGTATATTTGAGTGAATAAAGAAAGAAGGAATAATTTGACCTAATTGATATATTAGGGATTATGGAATAATAAAGTTAATGAGCTTTGAATGCTTAAGTTATAAAATTGAGAACGAGGTTAATAAATAGGCCTGGAGAGGCGATGGTATGAAAATGGCAAGGTAAGTTAAGTATGTTTGTGCAGTAAAGAAGAAACTGTATAATTAAATTGGTTATTAAGGATTTATGGAATATTAAGTGTCAATATGTGAATATGTGGAATTGTTAAATGATGGAAATAAGATAATCGTGACATGACGTGTAAAGATAAAAAGGTAATACTCTTAAATATGAGTATAGAGAACGTAGATTCCAAGTATGTTGAGAAATGGTTTATGTGAGTGAAGTAAATAAGTTAAAGAACGTTAAAGTCGTAAAGAAGTATTATGAGTTTAAAAAGATAAAGGACGATGAATTTTGGTATTTTGGTCGAGGTTTGCTTCTCGAGGAAGTGGTTTATGGAAAAGATGAGCAATTTGACTATATTGAAATGTCGAGGATTGAAAATTTATGAAATATGGAACCAAGAGGATTAAAAGGTTACAAGAACTGTATTATATGATTTGAAAGGAAGATATGTGATCGAATTTCGATTAACTAGCAAATGAAGCAATAAAATGAGGCTATGTGGACATAGCACGACGGAAAGCGAGTGACCTAGTCGGTCGATTGGAAGAAGAACCAATTTAAACGAGCATGAAACAAATAAATAGTAGAAATGTATGAAAATTGCTCAAAAGATGGAAATTGGCTAGAAAACGGAAAAGCTAGCAATTTTGACAAAAGTCCAAAATGCCCTCAATAAATTGGATAATGACCATTGTGTCCTAAAGGGTAAAAGACTAAAATACCCTTGATAAATTAGGTAATGACTTATATGTCCCAAGTGGTGAAATGACGAAAATGCCCCTAACTTATTATATGGAATGACTAAAATACCCTTAGATGGGTTAACCATGGTTAGTTGCTTAACCAAGCCTAGTTAAGCTTTATAAAAAAAATCAAATAAAGCAAGCAAAGACTCTCATTTTGTGCATTTTGCTGGAAAAGAAGAAGAATAGCAACCCTAAGAGAGAGAAAGAGAAGAAACCATGGAGGCTAAGGAAAAAGTTGGAAATCAAAGAAGCTGTGATGCTTATATGACCAAGGAGCAAGAAGAAAAGAAGAAGAGCTCATCAAGACAAAGCTAGACATGTAAAGAAGTTGCCCTTCCAAGAAGGTATAAAGATGTTCAAACCATAAAACTTGTTATTTAAGTGTTTAAATTCAAGTTCTAGTATAGCCAGGTATGAATTTTTGAAAAATAAGGGCTTATTATGAAGTTTATGTGAGTTTATATGTTTATGTTTAAGACTTGATGAAATCCCTAAGTGTTCAAGTAGAGTAACAAGGGTGTTATATTATTACTGTATGTTTTTGAAGCTAGAATCATGAGTTAAAGGATGATCATAAGTTATTTGTTGGAGATTTTAATGAAACCCTAGTTAGAGATGTTCAACATGTATGATTCATGTATATTGTATGTTAGAGATGATCCTAAGTGTTCAAATGAAAAAGAAATATGTTTTGTTTGAGGGTAGTGTGTTATTAAGGTAAGATTAACCTATGATTTTTGAAGAACTATGGGTTATATGTGGTTAAATTTGATTTAAACCTAGATAAAAAGGTTGAACATGTTTGATTCATATGAGGTTTTCATGTTAGAAAGCATAAGAGTTTATGAGAGGTTGAAAACTATGACTTGTAAGGGAAATATACAATATTAGGCTATACTTTGTGTATAGACTGAATTGTAATCTATAAAGTGCATTGATACGTGCATACGAAAGTTATATGGATGGACAAAGTCGTTAAAAGTGCACGTGGTAGCTTATGTGGTACTTGGAGATTAAAGTTTCAAGTTGAGTTGAGTTTCGAATTTGAAAAGCTTTTAAAAGTTGTTAAAATGGCATTAAAAGGTGATTTTTGGCAATTTCAAGGATTTGAAGGTAAAATGAAATCAAATGAGTCATTTTTATGATAATACACATGTTAGAGTTGATTTGGTGATCAACGGATTTAAATTCGAATGGAAATGCGATTCGAACGATCAAAATCGATCGTTTCGATTCGAAATGGATTTTACGGACAAAAGTCGCATCGTGTGAAGTTTTACGGTTTTGAAAGTTTAAACATGTCATATATAGGTTATATAAACTATGTCAAGTGATGGAATGATGTTTTAAAGCAAATGGCCAAAAATCACATAGTTGACAAATTTGGTTTTCAAAGTCTGAAAGATTTTCTAAGTGTTGAACTGTTGCGAACAACCTTCCTATGGATGAGTTTTTCACTGTTTTCAAGAAGCCAAATGAGGCAAGAGAAAATTTTATAAAATACTATGTAGCAAGGTCTAGCACTGGGCCAAATTTGGTGTAAATTGAATTTGTGGTTAAGGAATTAAAAATCAGCAAAGCAGGACTAAAAATCAAACAGTGCTGGTTCAGGGACTGCGCCGGGGCTCAGTCATTAGCACTAGACACTGCGCCGGGGTGCAGTGTCACTGTTCATGGCCGAGAGGATTTCGCGGCCAGCGAGATTGGGAAGAAAGAAGATGGCGCCGGGGCGCAGTGTTCTGAAGCCAGAAAAATTTTAAAGCCCAAAGTGAAATGTTTTGGTATAAAATGATAAAGATGGGTTATGTAAACCCTAAATAACTACAGAATGACCAATATAAAGGATTTTAAGGTATAATGAGATAAGAACGGCATAACATAAAATGCCTAAGGCTAAGCCAAAGTAAGTTATGAGTTATGAAAAAATGTCGATAATGAGTTAAAATGTATTATGAGTCTACATAAGATTTACTACATCAAATGAGAAATGATTAGAGACAAATGGTCATGTAATTATGAGTTAAGTTTATTAAGTTACATTAAGTTATGATCCTATAATGATGATACAGATGGTATGTTTCAGATAAGGTTCAAACAAGCAACCTGATTTAAGGAAGGATAGCAGGGCCAAGAGCGGCAACAGAGGTTAAGTTAATAAATGCATTCCAGGCAAGTTTTTCAGACTTGAGTGTCTTAGATATTCTATGTGAGCTACGTGATAGCATATGAGTTAAACGTGCCCTATGTGCAACTATGTGGTTTAATTGCTAAATGAATTATGTGACATTAAGCATAGTAGGTTAAGGTAAAGGATGCATGACGCATATTATAATTGTGGGCATGAAAGGTGTTAGCTGAATTGCTTGCTGAGCTTTATGCTAATTCTTGCTATGTGCTAACTTTTCAGGTAAAATATAAGAAGGCCGGGGGTTCTGGTTATGCTAAGGTAAAGAATGTGATTACATGGAGAAGCATGAAGGGAATTGGATAATTTCATCTATGTAATATTCTAGTATAACAAATAAATATAAACCATAGTGGTGATAAAGGTTATATGATTTGTAAATTTATAGTAATGATTATGTATGTATTAATCAGAGAAAGATTGTGATGATGTGAGGTATGGTATATATGTATGGAGAAGGTTATGTATGTGTACCGATATTTATGAACATGAATAGGTATATGTAAATAGAGCCTTAAACGAATAGATCATGGCGAAATTTTGTTGACAGGTTAAATCATAATAATATATACATGTTTATGAATCTGTAATAGACTAGGTCACAGTTGTAACATGGTTGACCTAAGTTCTAAGGAAAGGTAAGTGAACGTTAGGATCCTGAGACAGGTAAGAAAAATAAGATAAAGTTATAAATAAAAAAAATGGACCGCATTACGGTTAACTAAAGGTTATAAAGGTTAAAGATTAAGTTTTGACGCACGAGATTCCGGTTAATATGGATTTAAAGTTAATGGTTATGATATCCAGAGATAATCGGATAATTAAATAAGGTTGCGATTTCGGGGTGTCACAACTGCATACCAACAATTCAAATCAACTTATTGTACAAAGGCACATTAACACATTCTTGCACATAATAACGTATGCCCATATACCAGTTTAACAACATTTTTCTAAATCATGCACATAATGCAACACGTTCTGAAAAACTTGCCTGAACTGTATAACCAGCTTACGTTAACCTTTCTCGTTCCTTGCACGACCTACACGGTATGTGAGACCAACAGTGGACAATATCAGTCAAAGTTTGACTCAATACCTAATCTTATTTTAAGACATCTAATCCTTTTTATCGTCCTATTTATTCACTAGGGTTGATTCATTAGTTTAGTCCATTGCGAACTCGTCAAAATGTTTTAACTGTACAACATAACCTTTTATATAACTCGGTATATCCGACATTCCTTAATGTCACAACATACCTTAGGACCTCATAAATAATTAGGTCGACCCACTAATTAGTCATTAACGGACCATACTCTTGGTTTAACAAAAGCATACAACTTGACACATTAATTAGTCATAATATTATCCGTCTCGGCTAATATTTTAAACTCTTACTATTCCATTAGTAATACATTAATAAATTCTAATGTTATTTGACGGTTAAATAATACTTTAAATAAACATCAATATTATTAAATCTTTTTAATAATATTTTAAACCTTAATCACATAATTAACTCAACTTTATTTGATTAGTATTTAATATTAATTAAATAGTAATTAACTAATTACCTTATTATTAAATAATAACTAATTATGTTCACTTATTATTTTATTAATAATTAAATAAAAAATAATTGTACAACTGCGTAAAGTTGTACAACTATACACTTACATATGTTATTTATCTAGCAAATAAAAGATCACATAACAAATAATTTGACAAACTGTCATTACCTCTGTAAAACAATTATTTGATTTTAGGTTAACGACTTACTAAATTTATAGAAATTTTCTTAAGTGAAAAACACTTATTAAGCTATTAAATAATTTATTATAATTGTTTAATTAATATTAAAAGACATTTACTTTATTAAATCAAACTTTATTTAATTACTATTTAATATTGATTAAATCGTAAGTAATTAAATATCTTTGGTTATTATTTAATAATAAATAAAAACTAATTATGTTTATTTATTATTTAAAGTTAATCAAATAATAAATAATTAAATTAGTAAGAAATTAAATATCTTTAGTTATTATTTAATCAAAAATAATAACTAATCAGGTATATTTTTTATTTAAAGTTAATTAAATAATAAATAATTAAATAATCAATCTTATTTGTTTTTAATTATTATTTAATAGTAATTAAATAATAACTAATTATTTTAGTATCCTTATTTATACCTTTAGATCGATCACCCATAAATCCCTAATGGACTCTCATATTGGTTCACATAATAATATTTCTTATCCCAAATTATTCGCGCATTATAAATTAATAAACTCGATTAACTTTAAAATATCTCTTGGCATCGCGTCGTTCAAAAACGTTACAACCCTCATCATCATTCATCCTCATTGGTTTATAAAAACCCAACTCCATATCTTACAATGTTTATTTCATTTGAATCGAAAAACTATTTGAGTTCATTAACATGGTGTTTCGACATTCATATTTTTCACGCACAATTCGCCTCCCTCGCGCATACTTAGCATGCTCATATAACTTATCTAATACATAATTTATTGATGTTAAGCATCATTATATATAATAATATTCATCCCTTAGAACTTCAAACAACACCTTTCATTGTCGGAAGCATTGCACGTTACATACGCGCACGCCCAACGCCCATGGATTTCTTCCACTACACAACAACCCCAAAATGGTCATTTTCGACCTTGATACAGTCCTCAAATCAAAATTCGTAAAGAACAATACTCTTGTAGGTATACTCTTTCTCGTTCCGAATCATCTTGAATCACCTCAATCCAAGTTTGTATGAGAAAGTTATGCCCATTATATTATAGGACATTACAACTGTCCAGTCTACTTCCAGGATTCGCGATTTTGACATGCCTATTTTGGCATGCCATAACTCAGTCGTTTGGACTTCAAATTCATCCGTTCCGGAGGCTATGGAAAGCTTGTAACATAAACTACAACATATATAAAGCCCATAATTTTCCAGAAACTCTAACTAGCCGAAACAGTGGCCCAAAAATTTCCTCCCGAGCTGATTTCTAGTTTGGACAAACTTGACACCTTTTCTCCCAAATGCCATTACTCCCTCATCCGAGGTCGGAATGAGGTGATTCCAAAGTCTATGGCTTTGTAACTTCGTGTACTACAACTACACAAAAGTTCAGAACTTAATACACAACACATCAGTGCCAGTTTTGCTTCAACGCACAGTGTTCCTCTAAGGTTTTTCTTATAAAACTTAGTTCGTTCAAATCTTTACCACAGATTCGTTTCTAAAGCTTTGAAACTCGCTCAAGTTGGGTGATTCTCATCATTCAATAGAGTACAACATGACACATTTAAAATTAACATGCAAGCTCGGATCGATACATGTTTTAAGGTCTGAAACAGTCCGCACAAGTTCGTTTAATCCATTTTCTTTTCCTTTACGCATATGTTCGGATTTCTTTCATGTTTGTTCCACTTGGATGTTATTAGGAAGGTTTTTAAGGTCTTAACACATCCCCAACTGTTCATGAGCAACCAACAACAACCATAACAATAACAAATCTCACAAGACAAAGCTTTTAAGTTAAAAATGGAAGTTTGAAGGATTTGTGAACTTACTTCTTGATTTCTTCCTTCATGGATGCTTAAAGGCTTGCTAGGACTTGCTGGAGCTTTCTTAAAGTCTCTCCTGCTTCAATATCTAACATATGATTAATGGGTCAAGATTAGGATTTAGGAACTTGCCACGATGTCTGATTATTAATTTAACGGCTAATTATCTTTTCTTGGACAACATATAATAATAACATAACCAAATAATAATAATTTAGTAACCCACGATATTAATTTACGTAATTAATATCACTCATAACATAAATATTCTACACGTTGGATCTATATTGGTGTTTATAATTAATTATAACATAATTTGGTTATTTATTTTAATCGTCTCCTTTTTATGTCTTCATATTTAAAGCACTTAATTATTAATTGGAATTATTCCTCAAAATTGGAAAATTGTTAAATTTAATTTATAAAATATTTTTATATAATTTTCTAATTTTATATAATTTTTATCAATTTTTAAACATTTATTTTAATTAATTAAAATCTTAGTGGAATTTTCGTAATTAGGTGAAAAATTTGGACCGGTGGCAAAATGGTAATTTCCCAGAATTTTTGGTCTGTCGCGCATGGCGCGACCTGCTTCTCCTTATCCCCAAACAACGTCATTTCCCACGTCGATTTAAGAAAAAAAAATTGATCGTTGCGCATGGCACGACCCAACCCTTTCTACCCAAAACGTCGTTGTTTCAGTCCCAACTCTGGAAAAATATGGTCGCCGCATAATGCGCGGACGGTCTTAAAAATTTTCTTTTTCCTTTTTCCGTTAACAGTTAGCCAAACAACAAAATTTTAAACCATTTTTTTTATCACTATTTCTACAATATAAATACTCTAAATATCATATAATCCATAAGTACACATCCAAAAATTATATAGAGCAATTATCCTAATTATTTACTAATTTTTCATAAAATTATTTTATCACTAAAAAATACTAAAATAATCCAAATAAATTAGTTTTATACCTTCCAAAAGCCTGATAATTCTTTAATGAAGCTTGATAAACCCCTTGTTGGCACCATTTTTTTCCCCTCTTGGTGGTGGTGGTGCTCGGTGGCGGTGATGGTAGGAAGAAGAAGGAGAATAAAGAGATGGTTTTGTTGATGGTTGTGTTTAGTGATAGCTTTTTATTGTTTTATTATTATTCCTCCACATATATGCTTGAATTGATTAAATAAATTGGTTTGCATTATTATGTCCAAATCCACCGACTTGGAGTTAAGTCGGTAAAAATATCATGCACCGCTCCTTAATTTAATACATTACGTAGTTATTTCGTGTAATAAATATTTTATATAATGTATATAAAATATTTATTTTAATTTACTAAAATTCATAAAATGATTTATAAAAAATATTTATATATTTTTAGGGTACCTCACTTGATAAATTTTGTACACACAAAATGACATGCATGTAATTATATGAGGTACTTCATCCTTCCAAAATTAATAAAATAATACACATAACTTAATAAAATTAAAATTTTCACGTTTCAACTTTGTTACGTATACATTACGTAAACATTCATGTATTTTCTATTACTACTTAATATATATATATATATATATATATATATATATATATATATATATATATATATATATTATGTATTATGCATTATAATAATTTCTTTCACAAATTTAAATCACAAAAATATTAAATCTCATAAAAACAGAAATAATTCTATTTTACATAAACACAATTTATCTTATCAAAAGTAAGAATTATTCATATTTATTTATTATTCTTTTTCACTATTTCATTTATTTTATATAAACTATACCATACAATATTGTATAATTTATATAATTATTACATTTTCCTTAACAAATTTATTTTCTTGTATAAATTATATATTTATTCTCATATAATTTATATAATCGTAAATTCCTATATTTATTCTCATATAATTTATATAATCATAAATTCCTTTATATTTAATTATATTTCCTTATATAAAATATATAATTTATTACTATATATTTTATATAATTAGTTACTCTTCTTAATAATTCCCAAAATTCCCCATAATAATTAATTATTCTATAATCAATAATTTTGACCTTGTTAATTCTCTCATGAACTTTTAATTTAATGTAGGATTAATTTCCAATATTAATCCCTTTTTTATTGACACAATTCATTAAATTAGTAACCGTACAATAAAGTAGATATATACATAATTAATTTACACAATTCACATTACCTACCTAGTTTAAATAATTAAAATACACACATTTTATTTATTTAAAGTTTTTACACGTCATAATATCCTAGATATTACATTCTTCCCCCTTATAAAAATTCTATCCCAAAATTTCTACACTAACTATTCAAATAAACGGGGATAATTCTTTCGCATTTTCTCGTCTAATTCCCACGTGGCTTCTTCCACGTTATGATTTCGCCATAGCACTTTAATAGAAGGGATCACTTTATTTCTTAAGACTTGCTCTTTCTTATCTAATATTTGGACAGAAATTTCTTTATAAGTTAAATTCTTCTCAATTTGAATAGGTTCATATGCTATGACGTGCTTATAATCTGGCTTGTACGGTCGAAGCACTAACACGTGGAAAACATTGTGTATGTGCTTTAATTCTGGAGGTAAAGCCACTTCATATGCCACTTTCCCAACTTTCTTTAATACTTCGAATGGTACAATAAATCTAGGACTTAATTTACCTTTCTTTCCTAATCTGATTTTTCCCTTCCATGGAGACACTTCAAGAAACACATGGCTTCCCACCTCAAAATCCCAACTCTGCCTATGCAAATCTGCATATTTTTTTCTGTTGATCCTGAGCTGCTACTAACCAAACTCGTATCAACCTGACTGTATCTGCCGTTTGTTGAACTATTTCGGGTCCTAACAGTTGACGTTCGTTAACTTCATCCCAACATAAAGGAGTTCTGCACTTTCTTCCATATAAAGCTTCGTAAGGCGGCATTCCTATACTTGCATGGTAACTGTTGTTATACGCAAATTCCACCAAAGATAGATGATCATCCCAATTTCCTTTGAAGTCCATAATACATGCCCGCAACATATCCTCTAAGGTTTGTATCGTCCTTTCACTTTGACCATCGGTTTGAGGATGGTAGGCCATACTCAACCTCAGTTGTGTCCCTAATTTGTCTTGTAGACTCCTCCAAAAATTTGATGTAAAGCGCGGATCCCGATCTGACACAATTGACACTGGTACCCTGTGCTGTGATACTACTTCTTTAATGTAGATTCTAGCCAATTGATCCAAATTGTATTTGATCTTGATTGGCAGCAAGTGGGCCAACTTTGTTAGTCTGTCCACGACCACCCATACAGCATCGTAGCCCTTTTGATTAGTTTGAAGTCCTACCACGAAATTCATGGTAATATGTTCCCATTTCCATTCTAGAATTTCAAGAGGTTGTAGCAGTCCACTTGGCTTCTGATGCTCAGCTTTGATCCGCTGACACGTCAAGCACCGACTTACATAATCCGCAATCTCTCGTTTCATGTTTGGCCACCAAAAATGCTTTCGTAAATCTTGGTACATTTTATTACTTCCTGGATGAGTCGAGAATTTTGAATTATGTGCTTCCTGGAATATCTCTTCTTTCAATTCAGATACTGCGGGTATCCAGATTCGCCCCTCAAGTTTGAGAATTCCATTATTATCTATTTGAAATTTTACTTCATCTCTTGATGTAACCCTATTCCTTACTCGGGTACAATCATCATTTGCTAATTGGGCTTCCTTCACCTTATCTAATAATGTCGATTGCATCTTTAAAACAAATAGCATCTCATCTGCTTCGGAGGGATACTTCACTTCAATTTCTAACTTTGTCATCTCTTGAATTAGTTTATCTTGAACAGTTAATTTCATCAACTTTTCTATCTCCTTTCTACTTAAAGCGTCCGCTACTACATTAGCTTTTCCTGGATGGTAGAGGATTTCACAATCATAGTCTTTTATCAATTCCAACCACCTCCGTTGATGCATATTCAACTCCTTTTATGTGAAGATATATTTCAGACTCTTATGGTCTGTATATATCTCACATTTCTCCCCATAGAGGTAATGTCTCCATATCTTCAATGCAAATACTACTGCTGCCAATTCCAAATTATGCGTCGGATATCCTTTCTCATAATCTTTCAACTATCGTGATGCATATGCAATAACCTTACTATTCTGCATAAGCACACAACCTAATCCTTTATGATTGGGATCACTGAACACCACAAAATTTCTTGTTTCATAAGGTAGAGCCAACACCAGAGCTTCACTTAACCTCTTCTTTAACTCATAAAAACTTTCTTCACATTTATCTTTCCACACAAACTTTACAGACTTTCTGGTTAAATTAGTTAGCGGAGTTGCTATCTTAGAGAAATCTTGAATAAATCGTCGATAATAACCCGTTAGACCTAAGAAACTTCTCACCTCTGTGAGTGTCTTTGGCTGTTACCAATTAATTACAGCTTCAACTTTTGCAGGGTCCACAAAAATTCCATCTTTATCAATAACATGACCCAAAAAGTGAACTCTTTCCAACTAGAATTCACACTTCGAGAATTTGGCATATAACTTTTCTTTTCTTAAAGTTTCTAGCACTATCTTTAAATGATCTGCGTGTTCTTCCTGAGACTTGGAATATACCAAGATATCATCTATGAACACCATTACAAATTTATCCAAATAGGATTTAAAAATCCTATTCATCATATCCATGAATGTCACTGGTGCATTCGTCAATCCAATCAGCATCACCAGAAACTCGTAATGACCATAACGAGTTCTGAATGCTATTTTCGGTATATCCTCCTTCCTTATTTTCAGTTGATGATACCCAGACTGAAGATCAATCTTTGAAAAATATTTTGCTCCCTTTAACTGATCAAAAAGATCATCAATCCTTGGCAAAGGATATTTATTCTTGATGGTCATCTTATTTAACTCTCTGTAATCAATACACAATCGTAAGGTTCCATCCTTCTTTTTAACAAATAGCACTGGTGCTTCCCATGGAGACACACTCGGCTGAATAAACTTCTTATCTAATAGTTCCTGTAGTTGCTTCATCAACTCTTTCATTTCCACTGGAGCCATTCTATACGGAGCCTTAGATATTGGAGCAGTTTCTAGTGCTAAATCAATCATAAACTCGATTTCCTGATTTGGTGGAAGACCAGGTAAGTCATCCGGAAACACATCAAAAAATTCGTTCACTACTGGTATTTTCTCCATTTTCATCTCCCCATTCTGGGTATCTATCACATATGCTAAGTATCTCGTGCCTCCCTTCCTTAACGCCTTACTAGCTTGCATGACTGACAGACAACTAAATTGTCTCGGTAATTTGCTACCATTAAATACTACTTTCGACTTCTTGGGAGTCTGTAAAGTTACACACTTTCTCTGACAATCAATCATGGCCTTATGGTTATACAACCAGTCCATTCCTAAAATGACGTCAAATTCCCCAAGACGCATCGAAATTAAATCCATATATAACTTATGTTTTCTTATCAACATAGGACAATGCTTATGCACATGATTAACATGTATCACTTCTTTGTTTGTAATCTCTATATTCAAGGGTTGTTCTAAGTTTTCGTGAGTCAACTCTAATCTTCTAGCAAATTCATCAAATATAAAAGAGCACATAGCACCTGAATCAAAAAGCACACATGCATTAGTATTGCAAACTGAAATGGTACCTGATACCACGTCTTTAGATTTTTCTGCATCTTGCACCGTCATGTTAAAGGTTCGAGTAGTAGAACGACCTGGTTGAGTTGTTGAAGGAAATATCAGCTTGCCCCCAGTGTTTGCTCCTTTTAATCCACTTGTTACTTCCATCGTCTTTTTTGGACAGTTTCGAGCAAAATGGTCTGCCGCTCCATAGTTAAAACATCCTATTTTCTTCAGTTTTGGGCAATCTGGTGCAATGTGTCCCTCTTGTTGGCACTTATAACAAACCTTCTTCCCCTTCAAATAAACCCCTGAATGATTCTTCCCACAATTACTACATGGTTCAATTTTCTTCTTTACATGTCCGGATTTGTTTCCGGAAGTGTTGGTACTACCACTCCACCTTTTCTTACTAGGAGGGTTGGTACTACTACCACTTTCCCCCTTGGAATCTCCTTCATTTTTCCTTTTCTTTTGTTCTTGATGGTATTTTGTAATAACTTCACTACCTCCCTCAGCCAAGATTGCTTTTTCCAATACATCAGCGTATGTTGTTGTCTGAAACATATTCACCTTGCTATAGATCCAGGGTTTCAATCCCTATTAAAATCTTTTAGCTTTCCGCTCTTCTGTACTGACCTGGTATGGAGTAAATCGACCTAATTCATTAAACTTGGTTGCATACTCAGTTACTGACATGTTATTTTGCTTTAATTCCAAAAATTGAATTTCTAACTTATTCTGCATACTAGTTGGAAAATAATTTTTGAAAAACAGTTCCTTAAACTTCTTCCAAGGAACTATTTCTCTCGCCTCTCTATTCCAATTTGCTTTTCACCAGTGGACAGCTTCTCCTTTCATCATGAAGGTTGCAAAAGCAGTCTTCTGCTCCTCTAGTACCCTAACCACCTCAAAACCCCTCTCCGTTTCCATAATCCAAGTTTGAGCTTCTATAGGGTTTATAGAGCCCTTAAATTCTAGTGGCCCAGCTACTTTAAAATCTTTAAAATTTGCAAAGTGAGGGGGTTGGGTATTCTGTTAAGCAAGAACTGGATTCCTATTTTGCACCAAATCCACTCGGGTTGTTTCTAGTTCTGATCTTGTACCTGTCCCAGTGATTTCATTCACTGATTCCTTTGGCGCCCGTCTAGTAGGCCTACCTCTCTTTGGCGACATTCTGAAATACAAACTTCATATCAATTTACATTACTATATTTATTAGACATAATTTAAAATTAGCGATTTATATCAAAACATATTTCATAACACTACCATTCAGATATTTACATTAACAGTCAATTACTTTACAAGGTACATACATACCCCGGTTCATACATACATCCTATTCACATTTCCTATCTCTACCATTTATAACAAAAGTAGGATCTCACACTATTTACATAAACATAAGTATATATATATATATATATATACACACACACACACACACACACACACATACACACCCCAACATTACACTATCCCATGTTCCATGGATTCATTGCTCTTCTCATTGCTTCCTCATATTCTTGTCTTATAATATCGATCGCTACATCGCGATCAATGTCTCGCCAATATTGGCCATCTTTCACTCGAAAGTATCGAATTCTGTTTTGTGCTCTTTTAGATGCGCACTGAAAGGCGTACTCCATATCATCCATCCTTACCTGTTTAGCCCTCACCTCATTTTCTATGAAGCCTACTTGTTTGGTTGCTCTGGCCCAAGCATTCTCAATCCCTGTACAATCTGCTATTTCTTTGTTCAACCTATCGACGAGAATCTGTCTTTCTGTAGACGACTTTGTTATTCTATATTCAGCTTGGGTCAGTTGATTTACGGTCTCATTTTTCTGTTGGGTAAGGACCTGAAGTTCTTCCTCTCTTTGCTGTGACACAACGTTTTGAGCTACAGCCTGGGCTTCTAACTCATGTACTTGGTGTGTAAGCTCGACCATCTGAATCTCTAAACCATTTATAGTGTCTATGGCATTAGCTATTAATTCTTCATTTAGGTCTAAGTTTTCATGAGGAGTACCTTTAGAAGATCCTCCTATTCCTTCTTCTTCTTCTTCATTTACTTCCATAGGTTCTTCTGGTTCAAAGTCTGGTCCATACTCCGACCCTGGCACAGACATTGGTGGACTAGCAACCACCCGCTTAGGTACTACATGTATATTCCTAACTTCTTCCTCTTCGAACCTAGCCCCACTTGGTTCGCCTGCTTCCGACATCCTATAAAAAATAACACAATAACCCTCTATTAACGTTAATCTAACAATCACATAATAACTTTTTAAATAACACATAAATTATTGACTTTTGGACCGCCTAGATTCCCTACTTCCCTTTTTCTTAAACTTGATTTGAGTTGCGCACTTATACCTAGGTTTTGTACTAAGGTTTTCCCTCACCTATAGTTTTAAACCTTTCAGCTTTGATACCATCCTGTGACGCTCCCAAATTTGGGTACCTTAAACCTTGAATTTGGTGCTCATTGTTCATACATTCTAATTACATTAACCGCAACTCAAAATTTCTAATAATATATATTACATCTATTAATATTCAAGTTAATACAAAATATACCTACCAAACCCCCAGGGTCATTAACCTTTACATACATACAACGTTACTAGGATAAGTATTCCACATCTATATCCACAAAATGGATTTAAAACTACCAGAAGGGACAATTCATCATTTCTTCATTCCAACATCTTTCCTTTGCCTTTGTCTTTCTTATTTATACCCTCAGATTTAACATCTTTGTCCGTGTCACATTAATCAGGCAAGAATGAGCAACCAAAGTGCTCAGCAAATATAATGAATTGAATAACAATGCAGCATGAGGAAAAGAATTTTATAACAATAACGTAACATAATCTCATTTCAAATGAAAGAAAATAACTGAGGAAATTATCCTTCGAAACATGGTAAATGAGAATTATACTGAGGGTCACAAGATCATTGAACATAGGTTAATTAATAATAATACTGATAACCTGTATATATCATAAAGACCATAAAACCTTAAACCCGTACTCGAGGTGATCAGCCTCTCGTACCTATGATTGTGCACATCATATTATCGCATATCGCGGGGGATCGAAATTTAAAGCATCTAACAAGCTATATCCCCTGGAACAGGGTTGTTTATCTCAGTTTTTAAGAGTCTGCACCAAAACAATTTGGTTTGGCTCAACACTTAACAATAAATAGAAATTTGAAGTTTCAATTGTATCAAGGTCTAGTCGGACAAATGGCATAGACTCATAATCATCAACTTACTCATCAATAATTATGATTCGTTACAATTTGCAATTAAGTGTGAACGTGTGTGACAACGAAGATTTTCAATTTTAATTGAACAATTTACAACATCAATCGAGATCAATATTCAAGAATATGGAATAATGATAAAACTTAAGAAATGGAACTCAATTAAAGCTTTTAATATCCAACATATGATTAATGGGTTAAGATTAATGTTTAGGAACTTGTCTCGATATCTGATTATTAATTTAACGGCTAATTATCTTTTATTGGATAACCTATAATAATAACATAATCAAATAATAATAATTTAGTCACCCACGATATTAATTTACGTAATTAATATCACTCATAACATAAATATTCTACCCGTCGGATCTATATTGGTGTTTCTAATTAATTATAACCTAATTTGGTTATTTATTTTAATCGTGTCCTTTTTATGTTTTCATATTTAAAGCACTTAATTATTAATTGGAATTATTCCTCAAAATTGGAAAATTGTTAAATTTAATTTATAAAATATTTTTATATATTTTTTTGATTTTATATAATTTTAATCAATTTTTAAACATTTATTTTAATTAATTAAAATCTTAGTGGCATTTTCGTAATTAGGTAAAAAATTCAGACCGGTGGCAAAGTGGTAATTTCCCAGAATTTTTGGTCCTCCCCAAACGGCGTCGTTTCCCACGCCAGTTTCAGAAAAAAAATTTGATCGCCGCGCATGGCGCGGCCCAACCCTTTCCACCCCGAAACGTCACCGTTTCGATCCCAGCTTCGGAAAAATATGGCTGCCGCGCAATGCGCGGACGGCCTTAAAATTTTTCTTTTTCCTTTTTTCGTTAACAGTAAGCCAAGCAACAAAATTTTAAACCATTTTTTATCACTATTTCTACAACATAAATACTCTAAACATTATATAATCCATAAATACACATCCAAAAATTATATAGAGCAGTTATCCTAATTATTTACTAATTTTTCATAAAATTATTTTATCACTAAAAAATACTAAAATAATCTAAATAAATTAGTTTTATACTTTCCAAAAGCTTGATAATTCTTTAATGAAGCTTGATAAACCCCTTAATGGCACAATTTTTTTTCCCTCTTGGTGGTGGTGGTGCTCGGTGGCGGTGATGGTAGGAAGAAGAAGGAGAATAAAGAGATGGTTTTGTTGATGGTTGTGTTTAGTGATAGCTTTTTATTGTTTTATTATTATTCCTCCACATATATGCTTGAATTGATTAAATAAATTGGTTTGCATTATTATGTCCAAATCCACCGACTTGGAGTTAAGTCGGTAAAAATATCATGCACCTTTCCTTAATTTAATATATTACGTAGTTATTTCGTATAATAAATATTTTATATAATGTATATAAAATATTTATTTTAATTTACTAAAATTTATAAAATGATTTATTAAAAATATTTATATATTTTTAGAGTACCTCACTTGATAAATTTTGTACTCGCATAATGACATGCATGTAATTATATGAGGTACTTCATCCTTCCAAAATTAATAAAATAATACATATAACTTGATAAAATTAAATTTTTCACGTTTCAACTTTGTTACATTTATATTACGTAAACATCCATGTATTTTCTATTACTACATGTACTCACTTGATAAATTTTGTACTCGCATAATGACATGCATGTAATTATATGAGGTACTTCATCCTTCCAAAATTAATAAAATAATACATATAACTTAATAAAATTAAATTTTTCACGTTTCAACTTTGTTACATTTATATTACGTAAACATCCATGTATTTTCTATTACTACATATACATATATATATATATATATATATATGTGTGTGTGTGTATATATATATATATATATATATATATATATATATATATTATGTATTATGTATTATAATAATTTCTTTCACATATTTAAATCACAAAAATATTAAATCTCATAAAAATAGAAATAATTCTATTTTACATAAACACAATTTATCTTATTAAAAATAAGAACTATTCATATTTATTTATTATTATTTTTCAATATTTCATTTATTTTATATAAACTATACCATACAATATTGTATAATTTATATAATTATTACATTTTCCTTAACAAATTTATTTTCTTGTATAAATTATATATTTATTCTCATATAATTTATATAATCATAAATTCTTTTATATTTAATTATATTTCCTTATATAAAATATATAATTTATTACTATATATTTTATATAATTAGTTACTCTTCTTAATAATTTCCAAAATTTCCCATAATAATTAATTAATCTATAATCAATAATTTTGACCTTGTTAATTCTCTCATTAACTTTTAATTTAATTTAGGATTAATTTTCAATATTAATCCCCTTTTTATTGACGCAATTCATTAAATTAGTAACCGTACAATAAAGTATATATATACATAATTAATTTACACAATTCACATTACCTACCTAGTTTAAATAATTAAAAGACACACATTTTATTTATTTAAACTTTTTACATGTTATAATATCTTAGATATTACATGTTCCAAGAAAGAATGATGGCACTGCAAAAACCCTAATGGAGATGGACTCAACTGAAACTCGATATGACTCTAAGGCAGTGAACACACTACTTAGCGGCATGATGTAATTCGAGATCGATAAAGTATCATCATGCAACACTACCAAAGAGATTTGAGATATTGTAAAGGTGAGCCATGAAGGAACATCAAAAGTAAGGGAATTAAAGCTAAGTATGTTCATGCATGACTACAAAATGTTTAAGCTTAAAAAAGAAGAAAATATCAAGGAAGCACAAGCTAGATTTCTAGTACTCATAATTTTTTTGAAGCTACTTGATAAATCAATTCCTCAAAGTGAGATCAATCGCAAGTTACTTTGGTCTATACCGAAGATGTTTGCATCCAAAGTAATTACTCTTCAATATTCTTCTAATATTTCTGTTAGGAATACTCTAACATTATTTGTTGAATTAGAAGAATATGAACATCAATTAAAAAGATATGACGATGAGGAGGAAACTCCTAGAAAGAAAGTGCTAGCTCTTAATACAGGAAGTGAAGAAGAGTTAGATGATGATTCAGATGAGAAAATTGCAAGGTTATCAAGGAAGCTCAAGGGGATGATTCAAAGAAAGAATAAAAGAAAGAATGTGATAGCTTCAAACAAGTTCAGAGGAAAGCAAATGAAGATATTTGTTTCAAATGTAGGCGGCCAGGTTACTTTAGAAAGGATTACTTCAAATTAAAAGACAAATCAAGTTACAAAAAGAATAAAACTTTTGTTACTTGGAGTGATGATGAGTCTGACACAGAAGTTGATGCAAACAATGAAGCAGCTCAACTGTGCTTCATGGGAGTTGACAATGAATCAAGTGAGGTAACCAATTTTGATTATACTTTTTCAAAACAAGAAAATAATAAATTAAGAAAAAAGAATATAAGCTTAAAAGATTTGATAAAATACATTAATAAATGAAGTTGATACTTTAATTGATGAAAATAAAGAAATTGAAAAAGAGACATCATCTCAAAAAGAAAATATCTTAATTGCTAGAAATGATTATTTAGAAAACGAGAACAAAATTATTTTCAACAAAGTAAATCACTTGAATAATGAAATTAAAATAATAATAAATGAGATAAAAATGAGATATATTTGTATTGATACTTTTAATGATAATATTCATATAGAAAACACTTCAAATAAAGAATTATAAAAGGAAGTAAAATCGTTAAAATTATCATTGGCTAAATTCATTCAAGGAGAAGAAAATTTAACTATTGTGTTGGGAAAACAAAGACAGAGTTTTGAAAAATAAGGAATTGGTTATAACTCAGCACATAAAACGAATGATGTAAAAATGTTAAAATCTAAGTCACATTTTAAATTGAATTATTGTTTTTCTTTTACTAATAAAAATTGTGGCATTAAAGGGCATTTAGACTTTAATTGTAAAAAGAAAATTAAAAAGGTTTGGGTTGTTAAGAAAAGTGATTTACATGTGACTAACCCAAATGGACCAAAAAAGATATGGGTACCAAAAAGATAAAATCATTTTTACAGGTTCCTTCTCGAAAATAAAAGATGAAGGAAATCTAGAAGATGAAGTTAATCCAACAAGCAAGAAAAATCAAACCAGTTTACTGGATGCTAATTTAGCAGAACAGACATATCATCACAGCTTACTGGATACAATAAAGCAGCAAAAGTAGTAGATCAGATTAACAAACCAGTAAACCGAATAGGAGAATTAGGAAGCTAAATCAAATGAGATAAATGAAGAACCTCCAAACTCAAATCCTATCTAACATGACAAGCATGATCTTTGGTGAAATAAACAAAGGGGGAGACTTCCTTGACCTACTTGCATGCATACTGTTATGATACAGGGTTATATTAAAATTGAAACATGTTGGTTAAATGCTTAATTGATCGATTTAATTTGCTTATCATATGCATGATTTAATTCTTTAAATTGATACATGTTTCCTGACACATTTTGACACTATGATTATTTGGTACTAAGCTCGACTACATACTGTTATGCACTTTGATTTTGTTCTATTAATATAGGTTGATGGTTTGGAGCCCTATTAAATACCTTGATAGATATTGCATGGTCTTAGGAGGATCAACATTCCTTTTTAATTCTGTTTTTTCAATCATATGCATGAAAAAAGGGGGATACAAAATTAGACTTGATCTAGACTTACTGAATGATCATGATATAATGAATATTTGTATACAGATGGTACTCGAATATTTTGAAATAGGTTAGTTAATTAATTTTCTCTCTTCGGTCTTTTTGATTGATGAAGGGGGGGGGGGGGGGGGGGAGATACTTGAATTATTATGATATGTTATATTGCTACACATTTTATATATCATATGTTTATGGCATGATTTTAGGGGAGCATTGTTTATTTTGTTGTAATCATAAAAAATGGGGAGATTGTTGCCTTGGTCACACACCGTTATTTGATTTTGATGATGACTTTATCTTTGTACTAAAACCGTTTTATTGTATGATAAGATATATGTAGCATGTTAAAATGTGCAATGCAGCTAACTAGAGAGTAAACTAGATTACTACATAGTAATACAACATCATGAGTAGCAAAGTTGGATCAAGAAATCAAAATTCTTTTAAACAACAATCTTATTTAGTATCTTGGATACCAGAACATTAATGCGTATCAATACAGCAAGCTGGAGAACTAAACTGGATTAAGAAAGACAGCACTGTCATACAGAAAGCTGAATTGCAAGCTGGATTTATTCTACAGAATTTTGAGAAGCTGCTAGACAGAATATCTTGAAGATCTACATTGAACATCTAGAATTCCATGTAAGATCTTAGCATTGATTTATATTTCAACCAAAGCTCATAGGATTGCATGGCATATTAAATTTGGAAGTTTAAAATCAAGTTTTTCACAAAGTAATTAAAAACAATAATCATGTTTTATGAAAAATTAATTTTCGGTTATCTTGATATTTAAAAAGGGATTTAATTAAATTTAACAAATTTTGAAAAGGAGTATAAATCAATTATGTCATCATGGTATTTTGTGATTGAACTTTTCATGTTGGAGAAAATTAGTTAACCAAGATTTAAAGGAATAATTGATTGATTAAAATGATTAAAGCTTTTCATAAATAAATCTGTTGACTAATTAATTAATTGGTAATCAAGATTTTCATATTTAACTGATTGATTGAATAATCATAATTGATTGATTGATATTAAATCTAGATTATCATAATTGATTGATTGATGTTAAATCTAGATTATCATAATTAATTAATTAATTGATATTAAATTTATATTACTATAATTACTTGATTGATCTTAAATCTAGATTATCATAATTAATTGATTGATTGATATTAAATCTAGAGTAATTGATTGATTGATATTAAATCTAAATTACCATAATTGATTGATTGATCTTAAATCTAGATTATGATAATTAATTGATTGATTGATATTAAATCTAAATTATCTTAATTGGTAGATTGACATTAAATCCGTTACTATATAAATTGATTGGGCTTTCCATGATTAAATATGTTGACCGACATTTATAGTGTTACCATAATTGATTGATCATATCTGGTATAAATATTTTTTAATCAATTATATTGATTGGATCTAATTATGGGAATAAGATATATGGACTTTTCAAAGGTAGATATTTTACATGTTTAATCTAATCGGATATATTAGAATTAATCTTTCCATAATAAATCGAGAAATCAATTATGGTGATTGATTAAAGAAATAAATTTGTTAGGCTTTGTTCATGGGATAATCAATAAATCTAAATTGATTATAACAGTAATATCCATGATCCATGCTACGGTATCGAATCTATAATCTTGTTAAAAATATTTTTAGACCATTGCAATCTTGTTAATTCCTAATTGATCTCAATCTATATGTTTGCATGCTCATTAACGATAACTTTTCTTATGGTGTATGTAATGGCTTGTAGTGCTTTATGTATAAATTAACTAGCTTCTTCTAGCCGAGAGAAAGAGAGAACTTACATAGAGAGAAAGAGGATATACTGATCATATTTTGAATTCAATATTTAATATTCTCTACAGTCATTATTTCTTCAAATGAAGCATAATTAAGAGCTGAAGGGTTTCAAAGCAAAATCAAATTATTTTTAGCTTTCATACTCGAGCTTAATTGGTGATATTTTTCTTTGTTTACTTGATCATTGCATTTAGTATTGAGCTTTGAATTGATATATATCTTTTACTTTGATAATAGTTGTTGGTTTAATTATTTATATCATCTTTAAAGTGTTGTTTTCTAATCCGATTTGAATTAGGGGTCTTTACATTCAAGTTCCAAGTGAGCTTAGAAGCTTGGTGAGTAAAGGTACTTAAGGAGTGCATAGGTTGGCACAAGATGAGCATAGGTGCTTGGGAGGATTAGTCCTCAAAGGTTAGAACCTTGAATTGTAAATGGGGTTGTTTTTAAACCAAGATGAATAATAAAGGAGTCTCCAATACTAGTTAGTATTAGACGTGGAGTAGGCCACTAGAGTAGATGACAGGGGATGAACCACGTGGTTGATGTTCATGTGGTTGATTGTTTAATTTTATTCATTCATTGCATCTTTCAATTTTGAATTGTAATACACATTTTGAATACTTTAACATATATATTTTATGAGAAAATTATTCATTTCAACTTAGGCCTTCATTTAATACAAGCAAAATAATTATCTTATCTTATCTTATCTTATAAAATTATTAACAGTCTAAATCAATTTCCAAATCAACAAACTGAAATCAGATATTCAACAAACTAAATTACTTATTATTTTAATAAATTAAAAAAATTGGACATAGTTGTACTGCACACTTATTCAACCCCCTTCTAAGTTTGCCTACTTATATTTCAAGTGTGAATTTATAAACACTTGTCACATTCTTTATACAGTCCTTAGAAAGAACAATTATTATAAAAGGACTTAGAGATCAAGAATATTAGGTTGATGTGATATTAAAAAGATAGATTAGGATAGGGATCAAACTTGTTAGGTTGATCCAAAAGATAAACTCTATATTATTCTTAAAAACAATATTGTTGTAAATAGGACACTAGGGATCAAATTTGTTAGGTTGAATCCAAATACAGAGTATTATCCCAAAATATAATAGAATAGGCTGAAGACATGGACAACTTTGAGATGGAAGCAGAACAGAAAAACTTAAAGATTGCAAGGAAAAGGAACAAGCTGCAAAAATTGTAAAGTAAGCAAACTTTATGATGCACTCTACGATACAGAACTCTGTGAAGAAGAAGGGCAGAATAATCAGAGTTAGTGAAATTAAAGCAAGCACTCTATGACTGAAGAATGACAAGCTTGAAGACTAAGGTCAGAGCTTGCATAGGTAAAGTGAAGATTACAACAAGTTCATAAAGCATAAAGCAGAACATACATTGCGATTATAAGAATTGCAAAGTCTACTCAAGGATCGTAGTGAGCACCCTCAAGAGTATCTATACAGAATCGAAGAAATAGTATAGTAAGCCAGAATGATAAAAGGAGGAGTCTGAAGACTAACTTTACGACTGACAAGCTATCAAAACGGAGTCATAAGAAGTGCAAAAGTAAGGATTGTTAAGTAAGGAGAAGATCGCAAAGCACACCAGCAGAAGAAAAGCAATAAGGAAGACATCCATCATAAAGTTAAAACCACTAAGGATAAAGATGAACAATCAAAATGAAGAACTTAAGAGACCTTGTGCTAAGCAAAATAAAGAAAGAAGAAAATGCTTAGACACATAATTGGATAAGTTGGACATAGTTCACAAGGAGAAATTTTCAGAAAGAGTAAGAGACTACATAATATCAATCTAAAAGAAAAGTTCGTAGAATTCTATCAAGCAGGCTCATTACAGCACATTAAAGATAAATGACTCTAGCAAAAGAAGTAGAAAAGAAAGCTCATGTGCAGAACAGGTCAAAGTACTCAAGATCATAGAATAAAGCTGAATAGAATATCCTCAGTGAGTTGAGCTACTAATATCGTTGAGCAACTTCAAAATGTAGAGTTACTACAGTGATGAGTTGATTCAGTGTCATACCTGTTAGAGAACTTAATACCCAATGAACTAAGATACTGAATCATTATGGCACAAGATTGGAATGATCTTAGTAAAGAGCTTTTCAGCAAAGAAGTATTCTAAGGAAACCCAACTAAAGACAAGAAGTAGAATATGAATCAGCTACAACTAGCTCTCTAGAAGAAGAAAAATAAGAAATAATCTCTAACACAACAAAGATTCAGTGGAGATCATAATCCTGCAAATGACAAGTGCTCAAAGTAAGGGGGAACTGCTTAGATGAGATCAAGAGGAAGAAGTAAATTGTACAATTTGAACAGACAGTAAATACTTAAGTATGGGGAGTTAATCAAGCAAAAATGGAATGTGCTTAAGAAGATTTGAAGATCAAAGTCTGGTTCTCAAGAAGTGAATCAAGATTGTGTAACAAAATCTAAAATTGGAAGATAAAGACTAAAGCACAACTGCAAAAGAGAATGGAAGAAAAATCGTTGAGCCTGCAAAATGGAAGAACAAACACAATCGTAAAGCAGATCGTAAGGCTTCTAGCTCGTAGAAGTTGATTGCATAGTAAGAGGATCGTAAAGTCTGCACATCATAAAGTTAAAGAATGCAATGCAGATCGTAGTGCAGAATGAAGAGCTGATAGTAGGATAAGCTAAAGACTAAGATAAGGAAGATAGAAGACTATGAGTCCATGAATAAAATTAGGGTTTACATTTGACCTAATGAATTAAATGAACAAGAACCAACAAGTTGTAAATAAATGAATGAGGCCTAGAAGGGGCCCTCATGAGTCCCGTGGTAGAAGGCTCGTGGGGAAAACTCATTTTTGAGAATCGATTGAGGGATTGGATTGGTGGCTAGAAGAATTGGATGATTCTTGCATTACCCTGGTAACCAAGGGTATTTCAGTTATTTTCCTATTACTAAGGGTATGCCTGAAATTTTCCTTAGAGTCACATGTCTGGCACATGACCCTAGCCAGGAACTCTATAAATACTCATTCACTTGATAAGAGAAAGGGGCTTTTGGAAGCTTGGCCACTTGGAGGATTCTCTTTCTAAAAGCAAGGGAGCTTGAAGGATTTTTTGGAGGTGCAAACGACATTGAATCGAGTTTTGGCTAGGGACACTTGTGACTACACTTGGACACCCGAGCCTAACTTGGATTCTATCGAGATCCCTAAACACCTGACATGGCTCTTGGACACTAGCGATAACGCTAGGACCCCGAGAGTTCTGCTACGTGTTACTCAAGTAGTTGCTTGCCAGTTCTTCTCTACTCTCCAATTCGTTGACCAATTCCGTACTCTTTGTGGATTTCTCACCTCTAACATTACTACGAACCCTAACCCTATCAAAGCATGAGATTTTCTTGCCTACATTCTTTTGGCGACTCTAATGGGGAGGTGAGAATTTGTGAAGGGTATGCCTACAACTCGAAGTGGAAAAGTTTTGGAAAGAGTTTAACCAGACGTTAGCATCACTTCGCCGGAATTTGTTGCAAGATATGTAGACCTAGACTGACCGATTGTGGAGGAAGCTTCTAATAGTAGCTTTGCTTCTCCATGGTGGAACAATGACAGGTTAACAATGCACACGAGGGTGCTAACAGACAATGTGATGAGGCCATGGGAGAACAAACGGTGATAATAAATGCACCGATGGTGATGTTGAAAGCGCTAAAGGAGGCGCAAAAAAGGTCAGGGAATGATGATGAATATGATGATGGACATGCAAAGGTAGCATGAGGAGATGGTTTTTGCCAATAGATGATGCAAGTTCTTTCCTTTAAAGTCATGTTTTCAAGAAGTTCACAGTAACAGCAACAAGTAGAAGCGGACGAGAATGATAAGAACCATCAGAATGCGTCTCATAAAGGAGAGGCCTTGCAGATTCCGATGATAAATCTTGAATCTCAGCAAAGTGGTGAAGGAGTACAACGGAGGGTAGAAGTGAGTCCCGCCCAGTAAACACTCATTTTGATTAACCCACAAGTGCAGATACTCCCTATTCTAATCCACCACCGATAGCACAACTGACAACCAATTTTGCAAGATGCAAGTGTGCAGCAATATGTGTTCATTCCACCCACACCCCAAATGAACCAATACGTAATGACGTCCCAAAGGCTCTAGGGACTGGCCAGCATGTGATAAAAGAAAATATGATAGATTTAACTAATCAGATGAGAAGGCAAACAACTAGGCTGATGGAATTGATTTTCACCCGCCATATTCGGCTTATATGAGAAGGCAACCATACCCTGCGGGGTATATTGAACACCCATCGTTATTCCCTAAGTATAGCGGAGAGAAAGGGAATGCGAGAGAACCTATTGCACGATTTGTGGAGTCGATGTCCCCGTGGTTGGGAGTTGATAAAGTGAGTAACCACAATATTTTGTTGAGAGAGTATAACAAGATGCTCACTGACAGTGCCTTTAACTGGTATTTTAATTTGTAGAAAGGTTCAGTTCGAGACTGGGATAATATGAAGCTGTAGTTCTTTAAGAAGTTCTTTTATGTTCAAAAGCAAGTAACAATTGTAGAGTTGATAAGGATAAAACAGAAGTCAAACGAGGAGTTATCCGACTATGTTGACAAATTTCAAGCTCAGGCATAGAAGTGTGTGAAGCCAATTAAAGAAAGGAATCTCATGAGCATTGATTAGTGGGTTTTATACCTACGAATTGTATGCTTTCGGACTTAAGTATTGTTATTCTTATGAGCATTTTACTTGTTTTTATGTTTACTTTACAGAAAACGGCATTGGATGGATAAAATGGGAAAAATGAGCGAAAATGGCATTTTCGTAATTTCAGGCACAGTAGGGCCGGGGTCCTACTTCTCAGTGTAAAACAAGGGTCGGGGCCCTTGTCGGCAGATTCGCGCGGATTGTTTTAATCAGATTTTCTGAAGTGATTTGGAGAGGGACTTAAAAGGTGAACAGTGAGAAGGCTTCTAGGATAGTTTAGAGGGATATAAATACATAGAACTCTATGATTGTAACTTAACTTTTGGAGGAGGAGATTTTCATTTAGTGCAAGGATTGAAGATTAATTTGATATTTCGACTATGTCAAGCTAAGTTCTTTATTTTCAGTTCTAAAGGGATGTTGAACCTTATTTATAATTAATGGTTTGATTAAGTTTATATTATCTTTTTCTTCTTATATGAGATTTATTCTTGATGATCCATTAGAATTGATGAATGGTATTTGATTTGGTTAATTTAATGTGGCCAGTTAAATTGATTGAGTTTTATTATCTGCTAGATTAGGATATAGTATTAAGCAAACGATATTGTATCTAATCGTAAGTATCAAATAATAATATTTAACCGGGGTTAAGCTGTTGAATATTATTATGGTTACCAAGGAGGCAAGTTAAATGATTTGCGATCGTACGATTGTTGCTTGGATTAATCTAATTCTCTAATTTTTAGTGCTACTATTATATTAAATCTAGACTGATAGTTATAGGTTGTATGATAGTAAGGGTTTATTGGATGCGATTGCTACAATAGATTAAAACTTAAGGAGAATTTTGGGTAATTGAATGATTGTGGTTACCTAGGGTTATTAGTCTCATTATCGGAAAGGAAAAGATAGAACATTAGACTTGATTGTTCTGTTAAGAGTGAAAAGGTGATACTGAACTGAAGAACTGAAGTTTCTCTTTATTGATTTCTTTGGTTAATACTTGATTTTAATTATTTGCAATTCAGTTAGACAAAGTTACAACTCAAAACCCCCTTATTTATTTACTGTTATTTATAGATAGAAAATATTGGAATTTATTGAAGCAATATCATTCTCTGTGGGATCGACTCTTACTTGCTATTATACTGATTAAGTCATTGAAAGTAAGGATTAATTTTGGAGTGTTAACGATAGCTTCCAAGCATATGCAGCTATGGTGCCCTGGATGCCTTCAAGCCCCACCTCATAACCAAGGCCTGCGATTTATTTGTAACACTTTCATCATTTGCACAGGACTTAGGAGGAATCGATTCATTACCCAAGAGCCATGAGACTGTCGTATAGAAGGGCAAGCGGATATCTACTGTGGCTTTAGCATATTCTCAACTAAAGCCACAGGGGGCAAGAGGAAAATAAGTGACAAGAATACAGATTTACCAGAGTCGGAAGCCATCACTTGCAGTGAGTAGGCATTTAAAAATTTCTATAAGTTTTGGGTAGAAAACTTAGTGGCGAAGCCTCCAAGACCTAGATTTATGGTAATTGAAGAGATGAAGAAGAGATCGGACTTCTGTGTGTATCATCAATACCTCGAACACTCCGCTATGAAATGTTACAATCTGAGGAGAATTTATAATGAAAAATTAGTGGTAGGTGAAATCAAAATAGAATAGGGAAGCAGTATGTTGGATAAGCCACTACCCTACCAAATTAGAAGATGGAAAATGTTTTCATATTTTCTTTTGTATTTTTTATTATTAAATAAAATCATTATATATTAATATTATAGATACATCAAATTTCTATATGAAAATTTTCTTTAAAAAAAGTTATACTTTTCACTTTAAAAGTAATGAGGCACCTGATCAATCAGTCATCGACCCGAAAAAGTTATACTTTCCACTTTGAAAGTAGTGAGGCACCTGATTAACCAGCCCTCAACCCGAAAAAAGTTATACTTTCCACTTTAAAAGTAGTGATGCACCTGAATAATTAGCCCTTGACTGAAAAATAATGAGGCACCTGAATAATCAGCCCCTAACCCATTAAAGTCGCGCTTTTACCTTCAAAAGTGATGAGGTACCTGACCATAAGGCCTCAACCCTGAACAGTTACGCTTTCAAAAGCGGCTCGATAGTTACACTTTCAAACTTCAAAAGTGATAGTTACGCTTTCAAACTTCAAAAGCGACCCAATAGTTACACTTTCAAACTTTAAAAGTGATCGAGGTACTTGATTTTAAGGCCTTAGCCCGACAAGCTACATTTTATCTTCAAAAGTGGGGAACGTTATGCTTTACACGTCATGAATGATATGATAAATGTTATTCGATTTGAAACATTATGCTTTTCGTTAAAAGCAAGATGATTTACTAATAAAATTGTTCATACTAGCTTTTAGTTATACTTGAATGATTTTTTAAAAAAAAAGTATAGATCAAAATGTTAGTTTGTGAAAACAAATTAATTTTTTTTATATATTTTATGCACATTGTTGCCTTGAAATATTACTTTCGATAACTTATGATTCAAGGACCAAATATTATATTATAAGGGTTCACATTAAAGGAAAAGACGTGTAATAAATAGAAAATATTTTGATAATTGAAACATGATATAAAATTAAATTTTCTTATATAGGAAACGAGAAAGCTACAAAGAGTTGTGGTCTAAAGGCCATGATACATCGAATTGAACATGTAATATCCCAGATAGTTGAAAGAATTAGAAATAAGATTTCTAATAGTTAATAAAGGTTAGAGTTTGATAACCTAGTTGTGGATATTAAAATTGTGAAAAACTGGATTAAATTAAATTTTTTATTTAATCTATGTGCTAGCTAGAACCAATATGGTTCAAAACGTGTGACCGAGATTTTTAGGAAGAATGTCCTATGAAGTCTAGGAAGATAATAAATTTGATAATTATTGATATTGAAATATTTTTTTTAGAAGAAATACTTCAAGAAATCGATACGTGAATAAATTGATTTAAAAGTTCAATTTATTTTGAACATAACATGTGATTATAAACCAAGTAAACTAATTAATATAATTAGTCGTTCATAAAATTTATGTAGGATATTTAATATATTATTTTAGTAGTCCAAAATGTTTGGATAATTAGTGGAATAACCTTGAGTTATTTAATATCAAGAAATCGATAAGTGAGGGAAAATAATAATAATAATAATAATAATAATAATAATAATAATAATAATAATAATAATAATAATAAAATATTCAATTAAATTTGAATATAGCTTTGGTAGCAAAATGTGTAAATTAATTAATGTAGTCATTAATTAATGTGAAGTGGGAATAATATTTAAAGTTCCAAATTAAATAAATAATTAATGGACTAGTCTATTTGCTTATTTAACAAGGTCAATTAACTATTTAATTAAGGATTTGCGATTTATTGTACTTAATTAAATTAATTAGTATAATAAACAAATTATTGAAAGTTTATTTGGATGTCCAATAACTTAATTGGTCAAGTCCAACATGTTGGTAGAATTATTAGTCTAATTAAATTAAATTATGTGTTTAAATGATTTAATTTAAAGTCAATTATTGGACTGCCTTCTAGAAGCCTCCTTATTTGCCAATGTGCTAAATAAAATAAATAAAAAATCCTTGGATTTGGAGAGAGAGGGCCAGATTTGGTAAGATTTTGTAGAGATTTTGGCTTGATTTTGTATAAATTGCAAGTACACAAGAGATCCCCTAAAATGAGGAACTAAGTTTGACAAGGAAGGTACTAGCTTGGTCCAAATGGAACTAGCTAGCAAATATATATACTTATACAATGTGTATGTATAGGTTTGAGAGTCTATAAATACCCATCTTGGCTTATTTGATGAAAGTTTTTGGAAAACTTGCTAGAGAGAAAATAGAGAGCTAGTAAGTTTGTGTGAGTTAACTCGGTGAGTTAAAGAAAAGAGAGTGAGCCTAATGAGTTGATTGGCGAGTCATTACCCACTCGAACCGAATCAAGACTAGATCAAGTCTTGAAGTTGTTGCTATCATCAAGATACATGTCTTACTTTGGAAAAAGAAGGAGAAGAGCTCACAAAACCAAAAGGTAACTTAAAAACCCTAATAATCCTAATATTAGAGGTTATATATAATTTATTGTTTGATATTTGTAAATCAAACTTTAAATGCTTAAAAGCATGCTAGGATGTTAAAAATATGTGTTAGAGGATTTAATATATTTTTTAGTATGGGTTTATGCGGAAGAGTAAGCCAAATTATACAAAATCAAGTTTACGGAAAAATTATAAACTGTGCAGTCCATAAACGGATTTACTGTTCACGAGCCATAAATCGGATTTTTTATTCGTTAATTTTGTTGGATAGATCTTGAAGTTATGCAAATTCTGAAACTTGAATGACTAAAATTCGAGTTAAAATGAATTAGTTATGATTTTTCTACTAAAACACTCCATTGTCAGAAGTTTTGCGTGAATATTCCGGTTCCAGGCTGTTTTCGGAGGTCAAATCCTGTCCGAAAAATTAAACTGATAATGGAAAATTGTAGTTCAGGAAGTCACGATTCCAACAATATAAAGTAGAGCACCATCAGAGTTATAGAACTTAAGTTATTAAGGTTTTAATAAGAGACCCCAAAATTGGATAGATTTCAAAACAATTACAAGCTCACTGCCGATTTTTTTTAACTAAAACGGCCGGAGCCTTCAAGTGACCGGTTCACCACTTTTTTGGCCGGTACCGACGAAGGCCCGAACTGGAAAGTTACTTGGAATTTTGTGTACTATTTTATAAAATTTAGTTTGTATTTTTAGTATGTCATTTGGTAATTTCTATAATTATTAAATGATTAAAGCTAACTAATTACATGAAAAATTGTTAAAAGTATTTTTAAATGCTGGAAAAATATTAATCACCCTACTTACTTATTATTTCAGTTGTATTAAATAGTAAGTAGGTTAAATAAGAGAAAAAAAAAGTATTTTTAATACTTTTTGAGGTGATAATGTACACTAGTTGGATGTTAATTGATTAATAATTGAAGAAAATTGTTATTAATAAATGTGATATTTAATCTATATCATATTATTTAATGAAGGAAAATAATTATTTATTATTTAATTGATAATTAAATAGTAAATAAAGGAAGCAACTAGGTAATTATTATTTAATTGATATTAAATAGTAATTAAATTATGAGAAAGTGTTTAAACTAATTATTTATTATTTAGTTAAGAGTAAATAATAAATAAAGATAATTAATTAATTAATTATTATTTAATTAACATTAAATAATAATTAAAGAGGGTTAAATGCTTACTATTTAATATATTAAATAGTACTCAAAAGATGTTAGAGTTAATAGTATAATTGTTTATTATTTAATTAATATTAAGTAATGAGTACGAATAATTAATTAATTAATTATTATTTAATTCATATTAAATAATAATTAAATGGTAATTAAGTGGAATAAATTATTACTCGTTCCGAAGAAGATTATTAAGTAATTAAAATATATTGATAATATTAATGATTAACTATTAAATGATAATAGTTAAGAATTAAATCATTATTCAATAATTAATAATGATATGTAATTAATTTAAAATATTATTAAATGATTAATAATATTATTTAGCATTTAATTAACTATTAAAAAATAATAGTTAAGAGTTAAATCATTATTAAATAAATAATAATGATAAATAAAGATTTAGAATATTATTAAAGAATTAATAATATTGTTTAACAAATAATTAACTATTGAGTAATAATAGTTAAGGGTCGAATCATTATTAAATAATTACTGATGATACGTGAGGATTTCAAATATTATTAAATGATTGATAATATTGATGAACAATTAAATTATTATTAAAATAATTAATAATAATGAGAAGTCAATTAAAATATTATTAAAAGGTAATAATAATAGCAAGCAATTATATTATTATTAAAAGATTAATAATAATGATTAAGGTAAACTATTATTAAAAATAAATTAATAATAGTACTTATTATTTAAAGTGTTATTTAACAATTAAATAACATTATAAGTTATTACTAATTGATAGTAAAATTTAAAATATTATCCAAGGTGGGTAATATTATGATAAGTTGTCGAGATAAATGATGTGATTAAGTTAAACTGTGAGGACCCGAATTTTCAGAATTTTTTTAATAAAATTAAATAGGAATTTAATTAACAAAATTAAATAGGAATTTAATTAACAAAATTATCAAGTTTGTTTAAATTATTGGCGAATTATATATTTTATGTGATTTAAAGTGTGTGATGTGATTTAATTGGTAAATTAAATCTGTACAGAGATGGTGATAAATTGTGTTGAATTAAAAAGTAAATAAATTGTTTAAAAATAATTTATTAAGTTTTGTCGAAATTGCATATAATGATGCAATAAAATTGTACAATTAAATTATTGTGGATATATAAAAATTATTATAGTGTGATGTGGTATTGTGAGATATAGAAATTAGATATGTATATATATACATTTGTATGTATATATATATATATATATATATATATATATATATATATATATATATATATATATATATATATATATATATATATAAATGTGTATGTTTAATTGATAATTATAAATTCCATTAATTATGAAAATAAAGGGATTAATAATTAAATTAATCCGAAAATTTATGAAAAGTTAATGAGGGAGTTAGTAAAATGGTAATTATTGATTTTAGATTTAATCTATAATTATAGAGGAAGTTTAGAGATTAATTAAAAAAAAAGTAATTATATAAATTATATAATAATAAATTATATAATTTATATAAGGAAATTAAAGTAAAGTATGAAGAAAATAATAATTATATAAATTATATAAGAATAATTATATAATTTATATAAGGTGATTAAATTGAATAAGGATGGAAGCAATTTTTTATAAATTGTATTTTAGATAAAATGAAAATTATATAAGGAGAAAGTAATTATGTAAATTATATAATTTATATAAGAAAAGTTAATGTAAATAGTAAATAAATGAAAAATAAATAAGCAGAATGAATGTTTTAATTTATTAAAAATTATGTTTATGTATAATGGAATTTTTATGATTTTTATAGAGGATAATATTTTAGAAACGTGAACATGTTAGTGTAACATGTTGTCCATGTAACGAAGTGAAAAAGTATGAAAAATAATTTTTATATGTTATATGAATTATTTTATGAATTTTGGAGGTATAAATTACCTTATATAATTACATGCATGCTATTATGCATGTACAAAATTTATCAAATATTGTACCTTAAAAGGGTATAAATATTATTTATAAATCATGTTATGATTTTTGGTGAATTAAAATAAATATTTTATATACATTATATAAAATATTTATTACACGAAATAATTATGTAATGTATAAAAATACTTCATTTATGCTTGATTTTTTTTGGAAAATCCGAAACATAGTCGGTTGCATGGGGTAAGGTCGGTGGAATTGTGAACTTTTCCAAATTGGTTAAGTGCTTTTGTATTATAAAGGAAAAACAAAAGAAAGAAAAAAATGCAACAAACACAAACATAACTCTCTCTCCATTTTATACCATCCGAACACCACCTTGCCACCATCGGAAAATTTCATAGCTACCGAGAGGGAGGAATCTTTGGTGCCATACAAGTGAGAACAAACTTCATAAGAAGGATATCAAGCTTTGAAGGTTGTTCGAGAAAGGGTTTTGAGCTACTAATTTAGCAGTTGGACGTCAAGGCAAGTTCTTCAGTACTTTTATGTTAAATATTTGTCTGTTATGATATGTTAATTCTTGTTCAAATGCATATAAATTATGTGTTATGTGATCTGTGGATAATATGGCAACAATGTGTACTTTATGCAATGATATGAATATATATGAGATATAATGCTTAAGTAGAAGCAAAACACATGATGTATGACACACACAGAGCATGTTATGCTATGTGCTACGTGAAAGATGAAAGGTGTAAACTGTTGAGCTTGCTAAGCCGTTGTGCTTATTACTTGCATAATATACATTTTTGCAGGTAAAGATATAAATTTCAAGAATATCAGATTATGTTAGAAATGGATCAACTTAGAAGGTTGTAAATAAAATTGTTATATTCAATGTGGTAAATTGCAAAGTTTATATTAATGTTTCGTATGTACATATATGTTGGATCCGGATAGGACGAATTGAGTTAAATTGTGTACTGTGATTACTCAAGGTAGTTGTTACCTTAGAAACTATTATATGTCTAATTATGAATTATGAAACAAAGAAAATTGTATGGATATGAATAATATTAAATTGTGAATGTTGAACTTTATGATATTGGGAATAGAAAGAAAAAGTAAATGTTGCGATCCGGGGACTAGGATCAAGACAATAAGTTTTAAATGTAAAATATTTTAATATAATGATAGAGAAAGAGAAAAATTTATACCGAAAAATATGGTAATTGATGACTGTAGAGTCAATTAATGGATTACATGAAGTGATTAAAGATTTATTAACGAACCAAAATTTGGATGTTAAGGAAATAATGTTTAATAAACATGAAATTTAAGGTAATAAGGTTGGTCAAATTTCGGGGTCGTTTCATAAACCAAGGGTATGGTCCATTAGTGATTAATATATAGGGTCGATCTAATTAAATATAGGGTCCAGGTTTAATGCAGTGACATTAATATATGTTGGAATTGCATGGTTATGTACAAAAATATTTGTGGTGAAACACTGAGTCAAGTCAACGAGAGACTAAAATATGAAATTAACACTATTGATTTAAAAAGGGGACGATAAGAAGAAATAAATATCTTCACAGATTTGGTATTGAGTTAAACCTTAACTGATATTATGCGCCGTTGATCTCATATACCGTGTAGGTGGTGCAAGGAACGCAAAAGGTTAACGTAAGCTGGTTATGCAAGTCCAGACAAGTTTTTTTTAACGTGTTGCATTATGTGTCTGAATTAGAATACTATAAAATTATTATGTGTGCATAGGGTGACAAGTTAGTATGCTAAATCATTATTCATATGATTAGAAAGTGTAATAAAAATATTTAAAGATTGCGATTCTGGAATAGTATGAAGTTGGGTGTTGTATCCATTTAAGGTTTATATATGGAGTATAGTAATAATTGTATTGCTTATTGTTTATAAGTTTAATATAATTAGTTTAAACTCATGATTGAGGTTACTTTTAACGGACTAGATCTGGGGTTAAGGGAGCCCGGATTTGTGGATGTTACAGAACAGGAGGCAAAGACAAAGCGTACAAGTCAGCAATGACAATATCTTGACCTTCTGCTGTGGTTGATATCTTTTCCTCTAGGCCTTAAGCAACAGACTAAAATTCTTGAAGCTTGTCTTTCAACTTAGTCATGGCATCTTTGACCTCCAACAACTCTTTTGAAAATAAATCATATTCATGGCAACGTGGGGTGACCTCTGAGTGTAGCCTAATGGCATGATGGCGAGAATAAATGAGGTACAACTTGGAACAAAAGGAAAATATATCTAAGCAACCATAGTGAGGTCATCAACCTTATAACCCATCTGCTACAAGTGATCTTCTACTCTTAATGACTAGATATAAAAACTGTGCATCTTGGAACAAAACTGGTGAGTTAGCCCAATACAACAATCTGGAAGGAGGCACTATGAGCATTAAATCGGTCAAAAGTCTGTGGGTAACAAGCTATGAGACGCTCAAAGATTTCTTGGCTGAAGGTAGCAATATAAAAATCCTTCCTAGGAACAAACTCTCCAGTTGGATTGAAGGAAGCTCTGGTAGAAGATACTCTTGAGGTAGCCATGACATCCGGAGTAACATGAATTGTAGGCTCTAAATTTATGAGTGGTTCCACAGGATCCGAGTTATCAAGAAGACAACCAATGTCGCCCAAGGGTGAGGTGCCACAGTCCTGATGGAGTAAGTCAAAGTTGGCAGGATACCCAAAAGTAACTTACCAAGCATCCAATCAAGAATGTGTCGTGAGAAGCCTCTCTTAAGGCACCTTCTCGGTAGAATCCTTCTAGGGAGGAGCAACGTCAGCAATAGGTTTTGAAGGATTCTCCCTCGAGGGAGTAAGACCTGAAATTATAGCATCAACATCATAGGAATTGCCAGTACCTTCAAGGCTATCGGGAGATGATGCTACATGTGGATGGGAAAAAGGAACTGAACTATGCATAGCTGGAACGTAACTGATATTAGACAATGAGTCGTTAGCATTAAGACGGACATGCTGGTTATGAGGAGAGGAAGCATCACTATTGGTCCCAATAGGTCGGGAAGGTCCACAAATGGCAGAACCCATGAATTCATTCATAGCACTCTTGAGAACTCCTATGGGGGCATGCTTGTCATCCTCATCCTCCTAGCACTCCTATGAAGGTATGATCGTCATCCTTCTAGCACTCTTGAGAACTCTTATGGGGGCCATCCTACTCACCCTCATCATCCTCGATCACTTGAGAAGTCTAAAATTGGTAGTCCAATTTTCTGGAAGAGTATTATCGAGAAAGGAGTATGCAAAGCGCATCGTGGTTCTGATGAATGCTAAGATCCCTACACAGATGGATACCCCGAAGGATGCTAGCATTCTCGAGCCTCTTCACATGGTCGGGTTCCTTAAAATCTCATTTATCTAGTGCTATTATCCTGAAGTCGATGGCAGGAGTCGGGCTAGATGCGAACCGAGCTGTATGGGTATTCTTGCATCTCAATGCACATGTGGGGAATACGACTTACACTAGGATAGCTATACCAGCTTTCGTAAGCCATAACATAGGGATACAAACCTTCCTTGTAGGGATGAGAAAAAGAGTGTCGATCATAATTCTTGACACAATCCCAAAAAAGTTCACGATCTCTAAAGAATGGAAGAATCTGGTTGGAAGTGAATCGGATTATACAGGTATGCCTGTATCTCAATGCACATTCAGGGAATACTACTAGCGCAAGGATAACTATCCTGACTTTCGTAAGCCGCAACATAGAGAAATGGGCCCTCTTTGTCAGGACGAGGGAAGGAGTGCCAATCATAATTCTTGATGCAGTTCCATAAAATATCATGATCTCCAAAGAAGGGAGCTCTTCCCCAATACTTGAGAGGGAGGGGGGCCATGACAACTTTGGGATCTATGGAGTGGTCTTCAAAACTAGTCTGCAATAATAGGGCGCCTTGAAGAAACGTCTCTTTGACAGTAATCGACAGAAACAAAGTCTGATGCTTAATGGGTAGACTTAGTTCGGTAAAGAGATTAAGGAAGTTTGAAAAAAAAAAGGAACGAGTAAACAACTGTTAAAACTTGCAGAAAATATAATTGCAAATTGCATAAAAAAAAATTGCACTCAATAAATAATCATAAACTGTAATTGATATAGTGCCTTAATGATTAAAGACAACAAACATTGAAGTCGTGGCAATCCTAGATTAATTATTGATCAATCTGTAGTTGGTGAAAAATTAATCTGTCATAGACAATATCCCCAAAAGCCAATCCCATATTCTTCTTTAGATGGCATAAAATTGATGCTCTGCAATGTAGCATTAATACAGGTTAATGAAAAGAAAAATTAATCATCTCAAAACATAAAAGTTCATGAATATAAAAGTTACTTTATAAAATGAACTTCATTAATATATACTGACTACATGAATAATGATCACATGAATATAAAAGTTACTTTATAAAATAAACTTCGTTAATATAAAATAACACATCGAGATTCGGTGCTTGGGGCGCGTTTAAATGGCCCTGCCTTGGAAGAGTTCTAAGAACAATAATACGAAAAATAAAAAATAAAATAAATAAAAAAAATAATAAATATATATCAAATAAAAAAAGTAAAAATAAACAATAATAATAATAATAATAATAATAATAATAATAATAATAATAATAATAATAATAATAGTAATAATAATAATAATAATAATAATAATAATAATAATAATAATAATAATAATAATAATAATAATAATAATAATAATAATAATAATAATAAATAAATAAATAAATAAATACTTGAAAGAAGAAAATTGGGAGAAAGAAAAACCTTTGAGGAAGAAAGAATATTATTGAATGAATTAAATAAATAAACCCCTTGAGATGGTCTCCTATTTATAGTAATACATGGGAGACTTAATAACAATTCTAAACCTAATTGGAGAGGTAATTAAGTCAATTAGAATCTTAAATGGGATTGAAAAAGTAATTACATAAAATCAATCAAGAGTCCTAAATAGGATTGAAAAATTGTCGCTGCCATAATTATTGGAATGACCATAAATGACCCAAATCATGTTTTTTTTTTTGTTTTTGTTAATTAGGTGGGAGTTTGAGTGACCAATGGTCACTTTTGCTTCAGCTAATCAAACTAAAGGTTCTTGACCAAGCCAATTTTAGGGAATTGGGCTAGCATAAACTTTATGATTGGAACAGTTAATTGTACTGAAATGAATTTTGGTATACCAAAAAAAAAAAAAAAAAAAAGCTTTTTGGGTAGAGCATTCCTTTTTGGACCAAGAGAATAAAATCTCAATTATCAGAATAATTTTGGAATGAACTTGTGAGCATAATGTTCCAAGATGGCTCGCAATATTAAATTTCAAAAATTGTTTTAAAAATTAAGTGGGACTTTAAAACTGGAAGAATTGTGCACGATCGTTATTTAAAAAGCACGAATCACGCGTAGGGGGCAAACGTGAGTCCATGAATAAAATTAGGGTTTAGATTTAACCTAATGAATTAAATGAACTACAACCAACAAGCTGTAAATAAATGAACGAGACCTATGAGGGGCCCTCATGAGTCCCGAGGCAGAAGGCTAGTAGGGGTAACTCATTTTTGGGAATCGATTGAGGGATTGTATTAGTGACTAGAAGAATTGGATGATTCAAGCATTGCTTGGGTAACAAGGGGTATTTCAGTTATTTTCCTATTAATAAGGGTATTCCTTGAATTTTCCCTAGAGTCACATGTCTGGGACAGACCCTAGCCAGGAACTCTACAAATACTCATTCACGTGATAAGAGAAAGGACTTTTGGAAGTTTTGGCCACTTGGAGGATTCTCTTTCTAGAAACAAGGGAGCTCGAAGGATTCTCTAGAGGTGCGAATGACATCGAATCGAGTTTTGGCTTGGGACACTTGTGAATACACTTGGACCCCTGAGCCTAACTTGGATTCTTTCGAGATCCCTAACACCTGACATGACTCTTGGATACTAGCGACTACGCTAGGACCTTGAGAGTTCTGCCACGTGTTACTTGGGTAGTTGTTTGCCGGTTCTTCTCTCCTCTCCAATCCGTTGACCGATTCCACACTCTTTGCGGGTTTCTCGCCTTCATCATTACTACGAACCCTAACCCTAGCAAGGTACGAGATTTCCTTTCCTATAAAGACAAATTAAATGCAAGTATGGATTGATACTTGGGAAATTATATAAATGGAAAATCACATAAATACTGTTGATCAGTTAAAACTTGATCTAAAAATTACTGAAGAAATGTTCAACAGCTATTTGACTAAGATAATGTCATCCACGTAACCGTTGCTGTTGAAGACAGATGTGACATAACAAAGCAAAAAGCTAACTAACATGTCAGAGGAGGAAGAAGGTTAGTATAGAAAAAAAGAAGATAACAGGAATCAAGAAGACATTTCTTAAACATTAACATCAGAGATCTTCAATATCAAAGCATTAAAATAAGTAACGGCTATCTTCCAACGAATAAAAGCTCCAACGTACAAAACTCTTAACGACCAACTCTTTAATGAAAATATGATAGAACTATCTTTATATAAAGATCATCATCAGAATCAAGAGCAAGGAGAGAGAGAAGGGCTGATAGAGAGCAAAGAGAGAAGAAGGAGCTGAAAAAATTATTGGTGCACATAAGAAGCTGGATACAGAAGAACTAACAAATGAAGAGAAAACGTAGAGTCATTTCAGTCAAAGCTGAATGAAGAAAATTGATCCTTACACTAAAGAAGTATAAGAAAAAAATGATCAATCTACAAGAGACTGAAGGGGAGATGATCACTTGCATGAACATTCTCAACCCAAAGCTACTCTACACTTTGGAGATCAATCAAGAATAATTTCAGAGCATGAGCCAATCAGATAAACGGGATGGCCCCAAAATCATTTCATCGTTGCCAAGCTCTTTTAAATTGAGCTTAACGTTAGCTTGACAGCACCTCCAATAACTCCAAACTCAATAAGTCTGGACTTTGTGATCCGCCAGATTCAGAAGAATCTGCCCCTGTTGAGGGAAAATGACTGAGTGTCCTATAGAGGAAATTGAGTAAGGCTCATCTGATTCTTATTGAATCAGCCCTTGTTGAGGGAAGAGGACTTAGTGTCCTAAGAGGATATAAAACGGGACTTTGTGACCCATCTGATTCTTAGTGAATCAGACCCATATTGGGAAGACTTAGTGTCAAAATTTGTAATGACTTAGTGTCCAATTTATCCTTTGTTGAATATTCCTGCTCAGCAGAGTGAAAGTGAGGATTATGAGTAGTTCAGGCTTCGAACCTCTTAAAAATATTGTATTTTAAATGTCTCTGTACCCCATTCTTTGTACTTTATATTTATGCCATGTATGATGAGTTTACTGTGTATTTAACTTTCCATTAGCAAATTTATGAAAAGAACCGTGTATGTTATTATAAATGATCAAAAGGGGCATTACCAAATACTTTAATTCCACCGCACACTTAACTATCTACTTATTTGTTAAGGATGCTTTAAAATGCAAAAGTTATACATTAAATGTATAATGATCTATTCAACCCCTCCCCCCCCCCCCCTCCTTCTAGATCATATTTATATATCTCTAGGAACAAACAAAAAGATTAAATTGTACGATAACTATTTACTGAATATATTCTTTGTGATTAAACATTGATTTTATATTATCCGGAAAGTCATATTTATATGCTAAGACGTGCCAATCTTATTGTTAAATAAATATATTTATTTATTTTAAATTAAAGTAGTTTAATTTATAATAAATATTAGAATTGTTCTAATTTATTTATTCACAACTGGTATAATATTGAACCTAAAGGGTCACACCTTAAAAGAGAAATATTTATTTTAGAAGTATATGGCTTAATAATAATAATAAATTAAGTATATTTAATTTATACTATAGTGATAGAATAAATTAAATAACTTAATATTTATAATTAGGTATTTTGAAAATAATAATTATAAATTAATAAGAGGATTCTTATTCTTATTCTTATTCTTATTCTTATTATTATTATTATTATTATTATTATTATTATTATTATTATTATTATTATTATTATTATTATTATTATTATTATTATTATTAAGTTCCTAAATGGTTTAAGAATTTTAATTATTATAATAATTAATTTAATTCCTAACTAGATTGAAAATTAAATTAAAACCATATTCCTAAAGAGTTTAGGAGAGTTGAGTAACTCTATAAATAAGATAGGTCTTATTATAGATAGGGTTGTTGAAAGTATTATTAGATAATACTTACAAATTCTCTTCATCTAAGGAGTTAGGGGGGGGGGGGGGGGGGGGGGGGGGAGGAGAGAGAGAATTAGGGTTAACCACCCAAGATTTTGTTGAATCTAAATCCTACTTTTTCAATTGATATCCTCTTGGTGAATCACCTTTAGAGTGATGAACACTTGAGTAGCAAGCGCTTAATAGGTGGATTTGAATGAGAACGTGAAGAATCAAAAGAAGTGATCAAACTTGTAGCTTATCAATAGTTGATTCATCTAATGGTATAAATCTCTTCTTCTTCTTGAATTAATAATAATGCATAAAGGTAGATCCTGGGATTGGATGTTGCAAAAAATAAAAAATAAAAATATGTATATAATTTATGCTTATTTCTACTGCGTTACATCAATTTGATTGAATGTATGTATACTTTTGCAAACCAACAATTACAACACTATCTCCATGAACACACTACTTATTTGATATCTCGAATGGACCCCTTGAAATACATATTTGATAAGCCTACGCTAAATTTTAGATTATCAAGATGGCAATTGATCCTCCAATAATTTGACATTATTTACGTTACCCAAAAGTCCATGAAGGGGTAAGGAATTGGCGACCATTTATCTAAGCCGCAAATAGGACGATTCGAGCCTTTAAAAACCTACTTCCTGGGAGAATATGTGATGGCTATCCAAAGGGTAGGTCATAAAGACGAAGGTTAATTTTGGAAATTATACTTTGACAGTGCTATGAATAAGGAAAGAGCTAGAGCTGGGGTAGTTCTGGTATCCATCATTGGAAAGCAATATCCCAATAGCAATAAGATTACAATTCAACAATTCCAACAATACTGTTGATTACGAAGGATGCATCGTTGGATTGAAGTAAGCTAAAAGTTGGGAATCAAGAGACTGAAAATTTTCGGGGATTCAGAGTTAGTCATTCAGCACACTATGAGCTCATACAACTCCAAGGAACTTCATCTATTGCTGTATCATCGTCATTTCACCAAACTAGCCAAAGAATTTGAAGACATCCTATTACAACACATTCTCTAGAATAAAAATGATTTTGCAAATGCATTGGCTACCTTGGCATTATTGATCCATGTATCTAAAAGAAGAACCATCCCCATAGGAAACATCATAGTACAAAATACTTTTTCTTATGGAAATTTTATAGGAGAAATCTTATACAAGGTAGCATAATTTAGTAAACCATGGTATCATAACATTAAGGAGTATCTCTGGGATATGTCCATCTCTACTGAAGGCAACAAAACAAAGAGGCAAAGAATTCAAAAAATGGCTATGAAATTCTACTTAAGCGGAGACACGTTATATAAAAGAGATGTTGGTATAGGATTATTGAGATGGGTAGATAAAGAACAAGCTCCAAGGCTTATGAATAAGGTGCATAGTGGAGTATGTAGACCACACATGATTGGAACTTTGCTTGCTAAGAAGATTTTGAGGATGGGACACTATTGGATATCCATTAAGGAAGACTGTGATGATTATATTAAACGTTGTTACCAATGCCAAGTTCATGCCAATATCATTCACGCTCTTCCAAATGAGGTTCAATGTATGATTTCCCCTTGGTCCTTTTTCTATGTGGGAATAGATGTTATTGGTCCTATTGAATCCAAGGCTAGCAATCGGCCTCGATTCATATTTGTCATGATTGACTATTTCACTAAATGAGTGAAAACTACCTCATTCCCAAAAGTGATAAAGGAAATCATCACCATTTTCATTAGAAATAACATTATATGCCGCTATGGACAACCAGAAGTTATCGTGTCTAATAATGCCATTTGAAAAACTAAATGATAAGAGAGTTATGCAGTAAGTTCAACATCAAACATCTCAACTTAATGATCAGCTGGCCAAAGATGAATAGAGCAGTGAAGGCTACAAAGAAAATTAAGAAGATCATGGAGAAGATGTCATCAAATTTCAAAGGATGGTTTGACATTCTACCCCTCACCTTTCTTGCCCATAAGACTTCAGTTCGAACATTGAATAGGGCAACTCTTTATTCTCTAACATATGGGATGCAAGTAATGCTAATGCTTGAAAGTGGAGATATCATCCTAAAAGATTCTGCTGGATGTTAGAATTAATGAAAGTGCATAAATTCAAAGCTAATACAACCAATTATGTATGCTTGAAGAAAAGAGAATGGCTACAGTATTCCATGAACACTTATATCGGTACTGAATCATCCGATCTTATAACAAAAAGGCGCGGGCCCAAGAATTCAAGGAAAACAATTTACTGTTAAAGAAGATTATTACTTGCCAAAATGAAGCCAAATGGAAGTTTCCCCAAATTAGTGTTATCTAGTAGGGCCTTGATATTACAGGAAATGGACATGGAAGTGTGCCCTTAATTCAAATTATGTCAAAAAGTTCTATGGTTGAAAGGAAATTCTGAGCCAAAGAAAGACATCCAGACTTTCGAGTTGAGAGAAATGAGTAAAAAAATTGTAGTGAAAATTTGAAAGGGCGTTGCGAGTAAAAAAGTAGGGCCAAGGTAAGATACAAAATTATTGACATGTAGAAAACCCGAAAGGGCTGTAATGTGTAAACGTAATAAAAAAATTATTATCTTTGCTTCCTATATGTTTTGTTTGAACTACGTAAGACTTAATCTCCTTTCTTCTATAGGAGTGTGCAGGCATCCAATAACCCCAAAATTTTTGATGACCTTACTTTATATGAACTACGGATGACCTAATTTCCTGAAGGAATACATAGGTAGCCATCCCGTGGTGGCTATCAATCAACGAACTTATGACTTCACTTTTCATAAAGAATTTTATAGATGGAGATTGACTCCCCGAGACAGTCACCTGAAACCTTGAATGGAGTTTGCATCCTCAGTACGAGATACCATCCTTCTTGGCCACCACTCGGACTCGAACCGAGATGCTCTAACAATGCTTCCTAAGAGCAGCGTGTCTACCGATTTCACCGTAGCGGCTTGCTCGAACTCATAATAGCCTATTCATAGTCAATCGTCTAGATTGGAGGAGTTAATTCAATGAAATATTTTTTGTACCCCCCCCCCCCCCCAAATACACTAGCGATATATTTATCAACTCAATAATAACCTAACATTCCTAAGACCCTACTAGATGTCTTTGATCTAACTCCGTGAGATCTAAAGTCATTTCATTACCAGTTATTGGGGATATGACAATTTAGATCAGGATAATAATATCACAAGTATGATAAATGAAATATATAAGCACGTATACTTGTGTTTTAATATATTAAGTATTAAATATAAATCAATGAAATGATACTTGATATATGCATTTATATAATCAAAAAATATAACAGTTAAAAATATAAGCGGATTACATAAATTAAAAACTTATCTCAGAACGTATTTAACCAATTTCTCTTCTTAAAAGATTGAAAACAATTTTGCTTTAAAGAGAATTATTTAAAGCAATCCCATTTTTTTCTCCAACTTAAAGATGCCGATTATAAGGCCTAATTTTTCAAGAAAGAGAATATGTTAGATAATAAGGAAAGGGCAATGGGTGGAATATGTCATTTTCCTTTTGCCCACAAGTTAATGTCCATCGGATAAATCTTGTATTTTATGTAACAAATGGACAAAACTTTTATCCAATTTTTTCAACCATTGGTGTTTAATCCCAGGAAGGTAAATTATACTTGTTTTATATTAAAGAGAATATTAAGTGTACTTTAAAAATTATTTTGGTAAATAATCATTCTCCTTTCCTTAGATAATGTTACTTTATGAATCAAATTTATCCAACACTAGACATTAAATTATAAAGATCAAAAGATAAATTAATTCAGTAAGTAAGAAAAAGATTTTGATCAATTTTTTTTTTAAAATAAGTAATTAAGGTATATAAAAATAAACCTATAGAGAAAATTCTATTAATGTGTATCAATTTGTTATAATCAAAACATTCATTTAAAAAGTGGAGACCCGACAAATAGTAGTAAGTGGATATTATGATAGTAAAAAATTACATGAAATTTTTTTAAATCAAATAAAATTTAAAAAAAAAAATAAGTTTATATTCCTACATTTTAGGGTTGAATGGTCATTCTTAAATTTTCAAGTTGAGAGATGATTTTGTGTTATTTGTTAGTGCATATTCATGTTTAAGTCTATTTGGATTTAATTATGATTACTGAAATGTTGATTATGACAAGATTAATGTATATTTGTAATAAAAAAAGAAAAGAAATAATATTACAAAGTCCTTCGGAGATAATTAGTGTAAAATGATTTAGGGATCAAATAATGTTAGGTCGATCCATTTAATAGAGATAGAACTTGTAATAGACTAGAAAGACCAAGTTCATAGATCAAAGATTTCGGATAAGAAATTATGCAATAGGCCAGACAAAAGATATCGGACAAGAAATCTGATAGAGAGATTGAAGAAGACATCGAGCAAGAGTTTAGATAAAAGATCAGATAAGAGATTAAATAAGACATCGAACAAGAGTTCAAACAAAAAGATCTAATAAGAGATCGGATGAGACATCAGACAAAGAGATCGGTTAAGAGATAGAATGAAACATCAGACAAAGAGATCAGATAAGAGTTCGTATAGCTGAGATTTAGTTACTCAAAGATCGAATAGTGAACAAAGCAATAGGCAAAGTCGTCGAGCAAAATGTAAAGGACTGGGAGTTCGCAGAAGTAACAATAGAACAAAGCTAAAATCAAGAACGACTCTAGATAGTCAAAAAGGATAACGACTATCAGACAGCTTAGATGTACAGTCAATCAGTATCGTAGAACGAACTACAAGAAGCTTTACTCTACGATCTAAGTTTATCATATCGTAGAGTGCAACCTTGGAAGTTACCGTTGGGGCATGAAAGCTTCCTTAACACACAAATATCCTGAAGATCTTGAAATGTATTGATAGAAATAGAAAGGTTTAATCAGTTGCAACTCTAACAACTATATTTGATAAAGACAATCTACCACAACACTTAGAGATAAGCCTGTCACAGGCTGCTACAACATACTAAAACATGACTTTTGTGGCTATGTTATAGGACTTTCTAATGGGCAGATTTTAAAAGGAAATCTATAAATAGAGTTCTACTTTCAGACAAGAAGAGGTGATCTTACATGGATGAAAAGATTTAGAAGATTGAACAACGAGAATACAAAAGTTCGATCAAAGTAAAGAAAAAAAGTCTAAAACCGAGCACACTCTACGATATTACAGAAGTATATTATACGATCCATAAATCACAGTACTATTTCTGTGACGACGATCAATGCTGCTAAGTCATTCAAACGTCGAGCTTAAATGAAACTTAGCAGCACCTCAAACTCAACTAAAGGAACACTGAAAAGTCGAGACAAAGATGTCGTCTGATTCTAAGTGGATCAGCTCCAAAGGGAGGTTGAAAATTGAGATAGAGATCTTACCTAATTCTAAGTGGATTAGCTCTAGAGTGAGGTTATAAAATTAAGACAGAGTGATCACTTGATTATGAGAGAATCAGTTCTCCAGAGGGAGATTGTAATTGGTTCAGTGGAATATTATCCTATAGTGAATGATCCCTGCTCAATGGAGTGGAAAAGAGGACTGAAAGTAGTTTAGGCTTCGAACACCTTAAAAAACAGTATGTCCTTTACTGCTTTATATAACTGCTATACAACCACCAGATCAACTGCTATATAATTATAATATCGTCTAATTGACTCCCACATTTCCATAACACTAAAGTTAAACCTGAGATCGTGATCCAATCTTAAATGGGTTTTACAAAACACAATATTTTGTTGTGCTTAACTAAAACAGATTAATTAATTATTGGATAAATAATTTTAATATAAGATTTTAATAAGATCTATTCAACCCCCTTTTAGATCTCATTGTGCCATCTGAGAATAATAATTGGTATCAGAGCAACATTTTCAATGAATAGCTTAACTGCTTGATTTAATCCAATAACACACAACAAAACCAATTTTGAGTTTGGTGGTGGAAATAAGCTACCATTGTGCAAAAAAGAAAAATTCTCTAACTGAAAAGTACGTATGCAAGCATACATGGATGTCAAAGATGAGGAGCTCTTCAATGCTGTGCTTAATGGCCCATACATACCCACGAAGCTCACTCTATCACCTAAAGATCCAAATAATGTCAATGTCAAGCAAATAGAATGGACACACAATGAGAAAAAGATGGTGGCTCTTGAAGATGATATGTTCAAAAATGTGGTCAATTACGGAACTGCAAATAAGGTGTGGGAAACTCTCCTTCTTATGCATGAAAGGACAAAAGAAGTCCGAGAAAACAAGCAATCTCTCCTCACTAAAAAATATGAGATGTTTTCACATATCACTGCTACATATAAGAGATTTACACATACTTCTTAATGCCTTATGAAATTTCGTGAGTGTGCACACCTAAAAGGTGGGTTGAATATGTGTATGTGATTAAATTGATTAACAATGACAAATTTAAATTTTTTTTGATACAGGATTAATCTAAACAGGTAAGACATGTCTGCTTTGTTATCTGTATTAAGATTTGTTCTGCTACAGATGTAATCCAAACAGGTTAGACCTGTCTGCTTTACTGTCTGTATTAGAAACTTACTATAAGTTCGCGTTTAATTACTTCAATTTCAATATTACTATAAATACAAATATGTGTGTGTGATATACTAATGCAGAACAATGCAAGATAAGCAGCATAATAAGATAATCACAAACACACTAAGATTTATACTTGGTTCAACCCCTTAAACCTCTACTCTAGGGGCCTACATACAAGGTCAAGTATCAATTGTTACCCAATAGGTTTTTTTTAATAATTAATCGTCAATTAATAAACAAAACTCCGTGTACGAAGCTACCAAAATCGTTAGACAACAATGTCCCCTTTGCAACACTACAACCACTTGTACCACTTAACCTTAGAGCTTTTTTATACAGTCTTACCCACCACTGGATCAATCACAAGCCAAACTAGACTCCTATACAAGTTTCAACAAGAAGGAATATGATTACAAGTAATAGCTATGAATTTCCAACAATAAGGATTTAAGAACAAGGCAATACAATTTGCTGAAAAACTTTTTCTTTTCAAGCTCTCAATATCAAAGTGTTTTTAATGTGAGAGTTCTATATTTTCTTATCTCTTCTTATATATATATATATATATATATATATATATCAAGACCAACGGCTAGAATAGTTAAAGGATATAACAAATCACAGTTGGTTTTGAAAATAATTTCCTGTAGTATGACTATAAAACCAACGGATATGTGGGGATTATTTTCTAAAACTATTTTAGGAAGAATTTGATTTTAAATTTTAAACCGTTTAAAAAAAAACCTAATTTATGGAAAAGTTCCCAGTTGATATGATCTTACTTGATATAGAATATCTTGACAGATTTCTTACCTAACCTTTGTGAAAATCCTAGCAAATAAACTTTGATTTGATATATAATATCTTTAATGATTTTTTCCAAATGAATTTCACTTTTAGCTCATATTAATTTGATCAGCTTTTAAAAATTATTTTCTAGCAATTAAAAAAATGCCTTACAATTAAAACCATAGGCTATATAATCTTACAGGATTTCCTATGTTATTTCCTAGATACCTAATACAGTAGTGTCTCTGTAAACTTTTTATCCTCGTTGGCGCACCAAGAAATCAGCATATACACAGCAGCTCCAAAAAATGTTTAGCTCGTGTTCGGCAAAATGAATTATTATTTAGCCCATCCTTTTTAGTCCAAGTCTGCTAATAAAAATCAACTCCATTCAAAATATATTGTCATCATTACAATAATAAATACATAAATCAACATTCTCCCCATTTTTTATGATGACAATATATAATTATGTTCAACAAAATTCATAGTCCAATCCTATTAAGCAAACACAACTCCAAAATATGTTGTTATCATTAAAACAATAAGCATATAAACCAACATTCTCCCCCTTTTTGATGATGACAATATATAACTCCCCTTAAAGGTATGGCTCCCCCTAAAATTATGCATATCATATAAAACAGGAACCATATAAAGAATAAGTGTTCTAAAACCAGGAATAACATTGTATTGAATATATTAGAATTATCAAATTTAGTCACATAACAGTTAACCAACAAAAATAAGTTATCATAGCATAAATAAGACATTGAAGCATTTCTCCCCCTTTGTCATTATCAAAAAGAATTATTAACTATATGGTTCATCATCCGTCTCAAAAGAATAAGTATATAAGCCAACATTCTCCCTTTTTTTTTATGACGACAATATATATATAACTCCCCCTAAATGTATGTTTCCCCCTAAAATTATGCATATCAAATAAAACATGAACCACACAAAGAACAACTGTTCTAAAACTAGGAATAAACATATGTTGAACATATCATAATTATCCAACTTAGCCACATAATTGTTAACCAACAAAAATAAGTCATCATAGCATAAATAAGTCACCGAAGCATTTCTCCCCCTTTTTCATTATAAAAAAAGAATTAACTGTCTAGTTCATCATCCGTCTCAAAACAATATGCATATAAACTAACATTCTCCCATTTTTTGATGATGACAGTATATAACCCCCCCCCCCCCTCTTAAATGTGTGGCTCATCCTAAATTTATGCATATCATATAAAACAGGAACCACACAAAGAACAACTGTTATAAAACCAGGAATAACATATATTGAACAGATCAGAATTATCCATTTTATCCACGTAACAGTTAACCAACAGAAATAAGTTATCATAGTATAAATAAGTCATCGAAGCATTTCTCCCCCTTTTTCATTATTAAAAAATAATAATATTAAGGGTCACGTAAAACTCTTTTTCTGTAGGTTTTCGTGATAAAAAATTCTGATTCAATAAGAATTACTAACTCAAAAAAAATCCTTTCGACACAAGTAGTAACACGGCCCACACAGCCAACTAACCCAAAGCATGAATTCAGGAGGCAGTAAAAATGGTACATATTTTCATAATTCATATTTAGCACATAATACATAATAATACCACATAATAAAGTAGACATCCTACCACACCTTTGTACTTGGTTACCTCAACATTTTTAACTATAACATCGGTGGTTAGTTTAATAATAGTGTTCATTGTAGTTGCCTTTAGTTTGGTATTTTTAAATTCAAATCTCTTCAATAGCTCACATTAAACTCATGTCTAATTCACTGACACCTTTCAAATTGGTTTCTTCTTGCATGGATATAGTCTAATTTTAATCTTGAATTGCTTCCTAGGCATTTTTAGATTCCATTTGTGATATAAAATAAAATAAAAAAACCCTGAAAAGACACAATAATTATGTGGACTCCTTCTTGTGGTCATCCTAGTGCTGAGATCTCCAACGATCAAATTTGGTGGACGATTTTTAAATGTTTTAAATATTCTTGGCAGCCTGACATTAATCATTTATTCCTCTAATTCATGTTCAGAAATATCTGTTTTGTCTTTTGAAGCAAATGGGTCAAGTTATCTGGTTGCAGCTGTCTGCTTTTTAATTTCTTCTGGTTCATGATTGGATATGTCTATTTTGACTTCTGAAGCAGTCGGGTCAGTTTGTCTAGTTTTAACTATCTGTTTTTTAAAATTTTGTTCGGTTTTCCTAATTTCTTGCATAATCTTCATTCTCTTCTTTTGACAGATCAAGGTTAAATTCATCAAAAATAATATGCATCGATTCTTCAACTTTTTGTTTATTAAGATTATATACCCTATATGCCTTACTATGCAATGAATATCCAAGAAATAAAGTTTCAATTGATTTTGCATCAAATTTACCAAGAGTACCGTAAGTATTTAAAATTAAACACTTAGTACCAAACACTTTAAAATAAATGATATTAGGTCCCCTTTTGTTTAGTAACTCATATAGTGTTTTTAATAAAAATAGGTCTAATTAATACTTTATTCAAAAATATAACATCCAGTACTTACACCTTCTGCCCAGAATTTTTTATGCAACATACTCTCTTAAAGAAGTGTTCTTGCTGTTTCTTGGAGTGTTTGATTTTTTCGTTCCACCACCCCATTTGTTTCATGGAACTTTACCCTTTAAACATACATATAAAACATAGTAGTATCTCAACCTTTTGGTACCCAAATCTGTTTGGGTCCTTTCTTATTAGTAGCATATAAATCACATTTCTTTACCCAAATTTATTTTATTTTTATTTTATTGCAATTTGAATCAAAATGTCCTTTTCAACCACATTGTTTACAAGTAACAAATGGTGATCAATAAAGTGGCTTATACTTTGGTTTACTATTAATTATTCTAGTATTATTATTAATTTTATTTTTCACATTTTTAATAGGATTGTATCCAATTCCTTTCGTATCAAGACTTGATCTTTGAGCACCCAACATTATTTCTCGTTGAACAAATTTTGCAAGGTCCTTTATCAATGATATTATTTCTTCATTATTATCATTTTGCATGCTTATTATTTTTCCATCATTAAATACATTTATGCAAGTATCTCTTATTTTTAGACTTTCTTTTAGGACTTCATTCTCCTTTTTGAGACCAATGGTTTCTTCATGTAATTGATTTCCACGGTTAGATAGAATTTTGTTGTAGTTATACAAATAATCATTTTTTGCTTTTAACTTAGACATTTCACTTGATTTACAATCTTTAACAATGTCTTGTTTTTCTTCAATAAGCATTTCTATTTCATTCATTAAGTCTTTTATCCAACTTTTCAAATGTGCAGTTTTTCTTTAAGGCGTAGGTTCTCATTTTTTAAAACAAGATAATCTGAAATAGTAACTTCAGGAGTTTCATTGATTACCTCAGATGTGTCTTAGTTGTCCAAACTTGTGTCATCCTAATCAGATTCATGAAAATTGTTTACCTCAAATTTATCATCTTCTAGTCCCATAAAACCGAGTTGGACAATTTCGTCATCTTGTTTTGTTTTGGATTTACTCACTGGAGTTGAGTTACCTTTTATTCTTCTTTTGTTTCTTCCTTTTGAGTAGTCTCTCTAGTTTCTTGAAATTATTTCAGTTTCTTCATCAGACTCTTCTTATTGATAATTATGATTGCTCTCAACTTGAAGTATCAATTTCTTCTTTATTAGTGTATCAATTTCTTCTTTATTGGTGTCTCATTTTCATCATCATACCTCTTGAGTTCATTTTCAAACTCTTCAAGTTCACCAACGAGTGTGAGAGTCTCTACAGTGCTAATTGTTGGTAACTCTTAAATGGTGGCAAGTTTTGGAGAATTTTTTTTTGGCATGATTCTCAACAGCTTTCTATTGATTTCCTTTTGATCAATTTTTCTCCCTAACATGTTGAGTGAGTTCATTAGCGTGAGGAACCTCACTTGAGCTTCTTTAATTGTTTCATCATTATCTAATTTGAACAGCTCATGCTATTGCATCAACATGTTTAGTTTCACCTATTTGACCTTAGAAGTTCCTTCACGACTTATGATGATGGTATCCCAAATTTCCCTCACCGTATTGCATGTTGAAAGTTTGTTAATTTTTGATTGGACCATTCGGCTCAACAAAATAGTTATGGCTTTTAAATTGTAGGACACCATGAATGATTCATTAACATCCATTTTCATAAGAATTTTTGGTTTGCCATCTTTATGTCTTGTAATGACAGGTCCGTTTTCAATTACCCTTCATTCCCATAGATCCCTCTTAAGGTATATTTTCGTCCTAAACTTCCAATAGTTGAAGTTCTCACTTTCGAATAGCAATGGTGGCCTACTAGTGGATTGCCCTTCTTGGAAATTAAATTGGTGTGCCATAGGATCTTACTCTACGATCTACAAAAGCAAACGTTAGTAAAGCCAAGCTCTGATACCAAATGAAATTCTATGAGTGTGCATACCTATAAAGCCGGTTGAATAGGTGTATGTGATTGAATTGATTAACAATGACAAATTTTATTTTTTCTTCTATATGATTAATCCAGACAAGTAAGACATATTTGCTTTGTTGTTTATATTAAGATTTATTCTACTGTAGATATAATCCAGACATGTTGGACTTGTCTACTTTACTGCCTGTATTAGAACTTACAATAGGTTCACATTGAATTACTTCAGTTTCAATATTACTATAAATACAAATATATGCGTGGGATATATAAATGCTGCAACTGCTTGAAACTCTGCAACCTTAGAGCTTTCTTTTTACAGTCCTATCCACCACTGGATCAATTACAAACCAAACTAGGCTTGCATACAAGTTTCACCGAGAAGGAATATGATTACAAGTAATAGTTATGAATTTCCAACAATAAGGATTTAAGAACAAGGTAATACAATTTGCTAGAAAAAAAAACTTTTTCTTTTCAAGCTCTCAATATCAAAGTGTTTTTAACGTGAGAGTTCTATATTTTCTTATGTCTTCTTCAGCCGAGATAGGAATATATATATATATATATATATATATGTACATATTTATATATACACCATTAACGGCGGAAGCAAAGTAGAAAGGCCATAACACCAAGAGAACAGGAGGTGAACTACTCACTTATGTGGTAAGAAAATATTTTGAAAATCATTTTAATGTATGCAGTATGAAGGAAATGGGGAAAGGGACTACTTAGTTGAATATAGGATGCATAATTTATGCTCTGGCCAACAGATGTCAGTCCAATGCAAAGCAAATAAGTTTACTAAAATAACTTATTTGATTATTTGTAAAACAATTACAAAGATTGACTCAATAAATAAGAAGAAGTAATAGAAGTTGAAGATTGGTCAAAGAAGGAGCTTTGAGTCTTCTTAAGTTTCTTACCAAAATTATCCTATGGGTTCGCAGTCTGCCTAAACAAATGAGTTCGGATTCCTTTTATAGAATAAGGAACGAACTGTTACATGATTGCGAATAGTTACTATTACAAAAGCAAACGAATACAGACACAAAACTTTTACAAAAGTAAATTATTACAGACACTTTACTTTGCTAAACAGTGACTATTGTCGGAGCATCTTCACTTTTGGCTACTTTTGGTAGAAAAAGCAGTAGCATGTGACTAAAAGCACATCGGGTGCGTCTTTTAGTAGAAAATAATTGGTTGGCATGGGCCAGCAAATGTGACACCCCAGGATTTTATAGGATTTCTAAATAAGGATTATGGTTAATTAAGTAAAGGTTAATAGTTAAAACCTATTGTCGAATGACAAAAATTTATAAGGGAGATTAAATATGAGTTATTATGTGATCAATGTGCTATTATGACCTATGTGGTAGGTTGAATGTATGTATAATTGATTTGATAAAGAAGGAAGGATTTAATGTATAGAATAATGGAAATGAGAAAAATATAATTGGATTGAGCTTAAGTTATAAAATTGAGAACGAGGTTAATGAACAGGCCTGGAGAGGCGATGGTATGAAAATGGCAAGGTAAGGTAAGTATGTTTGTGCAGTAAAGAAGAAACCGTATAATTAAATTAGTTTATTAAGGATTTATGGAATATTAAGTGTTGATATATGAATATATGGATTTCTTAAGGAAATTGATATTAAATGATCGAAATAAGATAATCGTGATATGATGTGTAAAGACAAAAAGGTAATACTCTTAAATATGAGTATAAGGAACGTAGATTCCAAGTATGTTGAAAATTGGTATATGTGAGTGAAGTAAATAAGTGAAAGGACGTTAAAGTCATAATTATGATATTATGAGTTTAAATGATAAAGGACGATGGATTTTGGTAATCCAGTCGAGGTTCACTTCACGAGGAAGCGGTTTATGAAAAAAGTGAGTGATCCGACTATTTGAGATGTTAGAAATTGGAATTGAATTATTGAGGAATCAAAAGGTTTATAGAAATTGGAATTAAATGAATAATATGAAATTTTGGCAAATATTATAGTAATTAATATGTGATTAATGAAATTGATATTTCAAAGTGTGACAAGTGATATGGGACAAGCCAATTATGGATTATTTGATGATGCAATAGAAGTCAAGTATAATGGGACAAGTTTGTATAAAAAATGAATTGATTTAAATGAAAAATAAGCAATTTGTGAATTATTGGGAAATTAAATTCCTAGAGTTTAAGGCTAAAGTAAACGACTCCCTTGACAAGTTTGGAAATGCCCATGGTATCCTAGTTGTGTGAAATGTCCATTGTGCCCTTTCTTAGTTAAGTGAAATGACATAAAAGACCCTAACCAACATGAGTTAACTTAACCAATTAATGGTTAAGTGTTGGAGAATTTATATACCACACATATATGTATATTTTCAAGTAAACAAGCTAGCTTATTTCATTTTTATCTTTCATTTTCGTAAGTCCTAGCAAAGGTAGCTCAAGAGAGAAAGGAGAGGAAGATGAGCTAGGGTTTCAAGGAATCATGAAGAATCTAAGAGCAAAAGGGATCAAGAGAACCTTATGAAACTAGCAAAGTGAAGATTCAAGCTCTAGCAAACTTTAAAGCTAGAAGAAGGAGTGCATATTGAAGGTATGTTTATGTTCAAGCCATGAGATTTAAGATTTATGAGTTTAAATTCAAGTCTAAGAGTAGCCATGCATGGATTAGTGGCTAGATGTAAAGATTATGTGAGTTATGTGTTATATATGTGAGTTGTGTTATGAAACCCTAAACTCAAGTTTGCTAGACCAAAGGTGGTGTACTAAAGCATGATTCACGGAGAATCATGTGTTATTTAGGGTTAAAAGTGACGAAAACCTAGTTTGAAAGGTTGTATTATGTTTGATGCAAGTAAAATTTTGTGTTAAATGGCAAGCTAGATACCTAAATGGTTTAAAGGAAGGACTTGTGATAGATAATTACAATATTAGGCTATACTTTTTGTATAGATTACGTTTTAATCTGTAAAGTGCATTAGTACATGCATATAGAAGTTATGTGGATTTATAAAGTCGTTAATTGAGTACGTGATAACCTATGTGAAGCATAGAGTCCAAAGATTGAAGATTGGTTTAAGGAAGGAAATGAGTAAAGTTGACAAAATGTCACTCAAGTGTAATTTTGGCCATTGTGTGTAATTGGTGATCAAATGAGGCCAAAAAGCCAAGTTTGATATTAATATATGTGTTTGAAATGATTTGGAAGTTGTTTGGCTTGTATGGCGACAATTGAGGATTTTAAACGTTTTAAAACGTTTGCCGACGCCTAAATCGAATCATTTTGAAAAATGAAGTCATTTGAAAAGTTATAAACATTTTGAAGGCCCATACAAGTCAAATATGTGCTATATGTGGTAAATGATGAGTTAGAATCAAGTTTTGCATAGAGGGGCCAAGAGTAACACAAGTGTTGGAAAGGAAAAGTTTGTGAAATTTGATGAAAATGCAATTTAAAGGTGATTTTTTGGTAATTTTGAGAATTTAAAGGTGAAATAAAGTCAAATGAGTCATTTTTATGGTGTTACATGTGTTTACGTTGATTTGGTAATCAACGGAAGGAAATTTGAATGAAAATGGGTTTCGAACGATCGAAATCGATCGTTTCGATCCTAAACGAATTTTAACGGACAAAACTCACATCGTGCAAAGTTTTATGGTTTTTAAAGCTTGGACATATCATATATAAGTTATGTGAACTATGTCAGGTGTCAGAATGGAATTTTAAAGCTTATGGCCAAAAATCACAAAGTTGATAAAACTTGGTTTTTAAAGTTGCAAATTTTTCTAAGTCTAGAAATGTGTTGAATAGCCCTCCTAAGGGCTAGTGTATCTTTGATTTTAAAGAGCCAAATGAGGCAAATGAAAATTTTATAAACTACTATGGTATGAGGTCTACATGTGTACCAAATTTGGTGTCAATTGGATGTATGGTTAAAGAATTAAAAATCAGTAAAGCATGAGAGAAAATCAAATTTTCAGATTTCTGGGCCACAACCGGGGCCAGATTTTTGTGGGCAAACCGCGGCCGGGGCTAGATTTGGCTGAGAGATTTTGGCCGGGGTCGCGAATTCTAGGCAAAAAAGCCGGCTGGGGCCACGGATAGTAGAGTTTAGAAAAATGTTATTTTTGACCAAAAATGAAATGTTTTGATACTAAATGATAGAGGTAAGTAATGTAAATCCTAGATTGATAAAAATAAACTATGTAAAGGGTGTTGTAGTATAATGAGATAATGAATGTCATAATATAACATGCCTAAAGCCAAGCCAAAGCATGTTAAGGTTGTGAAAAAGGTCGGGAACGAGCTATGATGTATTATTAACCTATGTAAGGTATAATACATCAAATGTAATATGATTAGAGACGAATGGTCGTGTAATTATGAATTAAGTTTGACAAGTTAAATGAGTTTATAATCCTATAATGATGAATATAGATTGTATGTTTACAGATAGCGCTCGAAGTAGCAACCCAATGCAATGAAGGATAGAAAGGCCAAGCGAGACAATAAAGGTTAAGTATATAAAGGCGTACATGCAAGTTCTTCAGACTTAAGTATAATAGATGTTCGATATGAACTACGTGATAGTAAATGAATTGAAATGTGTCATATGTGCAACTATGTGTTTTAATTGCTAAATGAATTACGTGACATTAAGCATAGTATGTTAAGGTAAAGGATGCATGACGCATAATATGAATTGTGAGCATGCAAGGTGTTAGCTGAATTACTTGTTGAGCTTTATGCTCATTCTTGCTATAAACTAACTTTTCAGGAAAAGTACAAGAAGGCCGGATGTTCCGATTAAGCTAAGGTAAAGAAACGTGAATGCATGGACAAGCGCGAGGAAATTTGTGACATGTAGATTTGTATAAATGCAAATTATGTAATAGTTGATTTTAAATGATAAATCTAGATGGTATAAGAAGATGTATGGTTTGTAAATTCATATAGATAAATGAGCATGTATGTACTATTTAAAGTAGAAGATGTAATGAGGTCGTATGACTATAATATTATGATAAGTCGAGTCTGATATAAACTAGGACTCACATGTATGGTTTAGATGTATGTATACAGGTATATGTGAACAGGAGCAAGTACAGAACAGGTACATGTAACTATGGCCATGTATGAATAGTTCATGGCAAAAATTTTATCTGCAAGTTATGTAAATCATGATAAGTATATGATTCGATAAATGAAATAGACTCGGTCATAATTGGTAATTGTTTGACCTAAGTTTAATGAAGGGTAAGTGAATGTCGCGATCCTGAGACAGGTTTAAGGAATGTAAGTTAAATAAGTTTTAAGATAAAAAAAAAATATGGACCGAATTTATGGTCAACAAATTGGTTTTAAAAGTTAAAAGTTATATTTAACGCACGAGATTCCAAGTTAATATGGTTTAAAGTTAATAATTATGATATCCAGAGATAAATGGATAGAATTAAAGAAGGTGGGATCTCGGGGCGTCACAACTTTCAGCAGAAAAAGCAGCAACATGTGACTAAAAGCATATCGGGTGCGTCTTTTGGCAGAAATTGATTGGTTGGCGTAGGCCAGGAATAACTTTTGACCAGATTCCTTGCAAAAGGGTCAAGCAAATGGATCTTGAGCATCTTGAAGGGAAATGGATCCATATGGATCTTTACTTGAAGAAGTTTGACTAGAGGCTGACGCCGTTTCGGAACTATCATCACTTTGTTGGTTTAGCTTAGAGACTTTAGCTTTAATAGCATCGACCATTAAATTTAATTCTTTAACCGAACAACTGGACAAATCAACAGAGCCAGAAGGGCTTGATTTTCCTTTTTAAATTTGGAAGTTCCAGGGATGGAAGATGAAATTGGTTTAACTGGAGTTGGGGGAAATTCTGTTTGGACTTGTTTGACAATTCGATTGACATCAAACTTATCCCACCATTTGACAAAGAAAATTCTGGTTACTACTGGAAGTTGACTAGGAGGAATGTTATACTGCCACTTTAAAATCCAAGGGATTTTATATTTACTAAAAAATCGGAGTAGAATGGGGATACCTTCATTTTTTAAATTAAAGGGGGAGTTATTACTAAAATGGTTGATTTTGTGCAAGAAGGAGTTCAGGAAGAATAGAACTCCAAGGACCATATCTGGACCACCAAATGGTAAACCAGAAAGTAATTTGACTTTTCAATTTGTAGTCGAATTGGAGGAACCACGAATGACTGAAAGAAGGATTCTGGTATAGGAAAACTCTATGTCAGGCTTCCATGTAATCATAGTAATTGAAATAACTTTCTTCTTTAGTAATCATAAGGTTACTAGGATTAGTAAGAGGACAAAGATGAGAGAGATGATTTCCCCATGGTGGACAAATTTGTTTAATATAAAAAGAATGCTAAAGAACTTTGGTTGAATCATCTTGAGCATAAATTGGTTTAATTACAACTGATTTAGTTTGGAGAAGAATATCTTTATAAAAGGTTACTGACTTATGGGGAGCAAAAGGGATAGAATGCCATCCAGGGGAAAAAACTGGGCGGCAAGTTTAATAGGGTCATTTTTAGGGTTCATCGAGGGTTCAATATAGAACAGGTTAACTTCATAGCTGGGATTATATTCAGCTTTAGGGTAAATTGGAATGGTTGGCTGGACTTGGCTTTCGAAGGGGTCGAAAGGCCTAGGTTAACTGGCGAGGGCTGAACTGTAAGGTTTAAGAATTTGTCCTAAAACTTGGAATTTGGTTGTCGGTGACTGAGGAAGATAACTTGGGTGGGGAACGATTGTTCCTGTTACCAGACAAGGAGAAGAAGAACTTACTGCAGTTTTACTTTTGCCACCGCGGCTGGAAGAAAGACTACCTCGCACACTCATTGGGAAGGGGATATGGGTTTGATTCCTGAATTGAGAAATTCTCTAGTTAGGAAATCAGGAATAGAATTATTACTTCCTTTAATAAATTCAATATCAAATTCAAAAATACTTAATAAGACTTGCCATCTAGCAAAAATTCATTTAGAGGCAATATTTTCAACATCCTTTTCTAAAACATATTTTGCTGATTTGTAGTCCAGTCGGACTAAAAACTTTTGATTTGTTACATCATTTTAAAATTTGTTAATGCATAAAACTAATGACAATATTTTTTAATAGTAGAATAATTGGGTTGAGTAGAATCCCAAGCATGAGAATAGAAAGATACAATTTGCTCAAGATAAGTATGAGTTAACTATTTTGAATACAGAAGGATGAGCAATGCCAAGACAATGCAAAGTTTGAACGTATTATTTAATATGTTGAATGATGGAAGAATGGAGATTATTCCAAGGAGGAGGATTGGACTGTAATCGTTGAAATAAAGGTTTACATTGTTTTATCAGATCTTTATAAAATTCACTGATGTTCTATCAAGGATTTTATCAGGGAACTTATTAGCAAACTGAATGGATCTGACTATTGGCTAAATGGTGCCATATTGAATGTGGTAACCAAGGAATTTAACTCTGGTTTGGAAAATGTTGAATTTAGTAGATGATAAAACTAATCCATTAGTTCTGACTGTATTAATGAAAGAATTTAAATGTTTTCAGTGTTCTTCAATGGAGTTGGAAAAGATAAGAACATCATCAATAAAAACAATAGCAAAGTGACTGAAAGGGTTTAAAATATCATTCATAATATTCTGAAATTCACTAGGGACATTCTTAAGACCAAATGGCATTACATTCCATTCGTAATGGCCAAAAGGAGTATTAAATGCGATTTTGTACCGGTCATCCTCATGGATCTGAATTTGCCAAAATCCACTCTTAAGATCAAATTTACTAAAAATAACAGCTTGATTTAATCTCTTAACTAGGTCTTTCTTATTGGGTAATGGATACCGAATCCATTCTAAAACTTTACTAAGAGGTTTATAATTAATAACTAGTCTAGGAACTCCTCTTTCTATCTTAGAATTCTTATTGACATAGAAAGCAGGACAAGACTAGGGAGATTTACTTTTTCTTATTAGTCCTTTACTTAATAAGTCTTCAATTTTCGTTTTACAATATTCTAATTGTTCATGATTCATTTGGATAGGTATAGCTTTAGTAGGAATTAAGTGTTCTTTACATTCTTTAGCATAGCGCAATTTGTCTATGTGTTTCTTCCTATGCCAAAAAGCATGAGGTAGATCAGAACAAATAGTTGGAATTACATTATCAGTAAATTCTTTTATTTTATTTTGTAAAGAATGATCATTTTTTAATTTTTCTTCAACACGTTTATAGTTGATTTCTTTTTTTAAATAATTTAAATGGCTGCGTTTATTATTTAATATATTTAGGTTTTTTGAAACAGATTTTTCTTGAATAAATTTAAGATATTTATTTCTAGGTTTAGATATGAAAGAAAAAATGACATTTTGACCTAAATGTTTAGTGGTTAAACCATTTGTGTTAGTAGTAAAAGGATATAATAAATATATAAATGGTAATCCTAAAATAATCTTATCTGTCATGTTTTTAATTAAAACAAAGGATGTTTCAAAACAAACATTATTTTGACAAATATGAGTTTTAGGTAATTTATATTTTATTTTCATTTTACTACCATTAGCATAAGTCATTCTTTCACTAGTTTTAACATAATACTGTATGGGAATTAAACCTTCTTGAATACAGTTTAAATCAACACTAGTATCGATTAAGGCAGGGATTTTTAAACTAAAGGTTTTATTAATACTTATAATGACTTTAATATACCATTTTATACCATTTTTGAATAGTGAGAGACTTCAATATTTTTAAGGACAATCCTTACTGACTAAGAGTTTCATGATCACTATTGGGGTTATTGACACGCGTTGTTTCAAGGACTTCAATATCGGGATCACTATCAGAAGAATCTTAGATTAATAAAACATTGTCTTATCTAAGTTTAAGTTTATTAATTTATTCTTTTAATTGAGGAATTTCTTTTTTTAACTTTGAAATTTCTTTTTTAAGGTTATTAACTTCAAGATTTAATTTAGGCAAAGTAATTACTTTAATCGAATTTTTAAATCTTTCTAAAGTTTTATTAATGCTAAAAATAGGTTTTTCTTTAAACTTATTGATTTTAGTATTAGAAGTTTCTTTCTTAAAAAGGTCTTTTAATTGTTCAGTATATTGGGATTTTAATTGGGGATCTGAAATCTTACTAATTAATTCAATTAATAAGTGTTGTTCTTCTTTATTTTTGTTTAAAACATTTAATGTTTTATTACAACAAACATTAGTGCATCCTAAGGTTATTTTAGGACTCTGACTAGAATCAGAATCAGAATAATCGGAAATAGCAGTAGATGAGTGAGTAATATCATCATAATTATCATCACTATTATTATTTTCAACTTGCATTAATTCAAGTATTTGACTAATATCTTCTTCGGATATTTTTAGTTGTGTAAGCTTATCTTTTACTTTACATTCATTTTTATAATGACCTGGTTTTCCACAATTATGACAGATAACTTTACTCTTGTCAAATTTCTTATAATTTTTTCTTTTATAAGAAATTTTTTATAACTCTTTTCTTTGGTTCGGGTTTTATAGTAGTTTTCTTTACTATAATGTTTACGCTTTTTAAACTTTCTTTTTTCTTCGTATTTATGTTTACTATGACGTCTTCGGGAGGGAGCAATAGGTGGAAGACCGTATTGTTCACAAGAAGAACCTAACTCATATTTAGCTTTGTGTTTATCTTTTCGAGCTTGTTTACCGAGTTTGAAATCAATACACATTTTTAATCCTGTTTTCTGAATTTGACTTATAATATCACCATAAGTTAAATTATCATAATCAATAAATCCTAAATATTTACTTAATTCTTCATGAATTTTATGAGCAAATAAATTAGGTAATCCACTAACAAATTTTTCCTTCCTAAAGGGTTTATTACTATCTTCTCTCATCATGACTCTAGAGGTAAAAACATCTTTATACCATCTAAAATCACTTAAGGTTGGACACGATAGCTTACTCAATTGGTCATGGATCCTATCAGTAACATTACTAGGTATTCTAATAAAATGTTTAATAATAGTATAAGTCAATGTGTTGACTCCATCAGAAGGACATAATCCTAGATCTATATCGAAAATAGGATTTCCTTCAAGATCAGTCTAGACAGCATTAATTATACTATCTCTTGTATCTTCCATGAGATGTTTTTCCCACCAAGATCTAAGGATACCGGTAAATCCACTGGCAAGTAACTCAACAATATCTGGTTAAATTAAAGTAGGATAATTAGTTAAGTAACTATTAGTGACCATAGACATGTGATTTAACTTATTTAGTAATTCATGTTCACTTAATCCATCAATGTTCCACTCATAAATTTTGTTAGAGGATACATAAAATTGATTAGCTAGATTCCTTTCTTCAAACTGTAAGTTTGGAGGGGTCGGTCTAGTATACCAATTTTTTGTCATACTGGTTAGATTGGGTGTTTTGAAAGTCAACTTTTTAAATTGGTTTTCTATCTCTTGTATAGTAGAAGTATCTGAATCACTGGTTTCTAGATCTTGACTTGTACTAGCACATTTATCACCCAGATATATTGGGATTATTTTCCAAAACTGTTTTAGGAAGAATTTGATTTTAAATGTAAAACAGTTTGACAAAACATAATTTATAGAAAAGTTCCCAGCTGATATGATCTTATTTGATATGGAATATCCTTACTGATTTATTTCCAAACGAATATCAATTTTAGCTCAGAATAATTTGATCAGCTTTTAAAAATTATTTTCTAGCAATTACAAAAATGCCTTGCAATTAAAAACTTAGGCTAGAAAATCTTACAAGATTTCCTATGTGATTTCCTAGAGACTTAATCCAGTAATGTCTCTACAAAGCTTTTATCCTCGTTGGCCCACCAAGAAATAAGCATATACATGACAATTCCAGAAAATGTTTAGCCCATCCTTTTTAGTCAAAGCATGCTAATAAAAATCAACTTCATACAAAACCTATTGTCATTATTAAAATAATAAATACATAAATCAACATTCTCTCACTTTCGGATGATGATAATATATAATTATGTTTAGCCCAATTTATAGTCCAATCTTGTTAAGAAAACACAACTCCAAAATATTTTGTCATCATTAAAACAATAAGCATATAAACTAACACCTTAAAGGCCTTTGACAAAGTCTATGCAAAGAAGGATGTCAACATAAAGTTCATGCAGGCTCTACCTAGCAAATGAGAAGCCAAGCTCATAGTCATCAGAAAGTCAAAGAATCTCTATGAGATGACACTACAACAGCTATATGGAAATTTTTTATAATTACTAGCTAAAGTTGAATTAAAGAGCTAAGATAACATCAACTGTTAAAATAAAAAAAACAAATAAACATGTTGCTCTCAAAGCTGCAGAAAGTCCATCCAAAGTCTCCATGGAGGATGAAAGTGGTTCTGAAGATGAAGATGAAGATGTTGTTGTCCTGGCCAAAAAACTAAGAAGGTTTATGAAGAAAGGCAGGAGCAGAACCATCAAATACTTTATAAACTACACCAACAACAAGAACAATTATCTTAAAGACTTGTGGTTTAATTACAAAAAGTCGGGACATTTCGTTGCTAAGTGTAGCAAGCCAATCAAGGAATATTTGAACAAGGATATAAAGAGAGAATATGTCCAGGAGAAGAAAAAGACATACCCAAAGAAAATTTCACAAAAAGGACAGAGAGCTAGTTGTTAATGGTTCCTAGAGCGAAACTAAAAGTGACTCAGATTCTGGGTCAAACAAAGATGAAGGACCACATGAAGCCAACCTTTGTCTTATGGCAATAAAGCTACCAAGGATATCACAATTAATATTCAAGAATTTTATATCAGTAATGTATTTGATTTTAACTCTCCTAATATTGATATGAATGACTTAAGAACTGCTTTATGTGGCATAACTACTGATTTACATAAATACAAGAAGGGAGCATTCTCCACTTCAAGTATAAAAGGAAAGAGTACAACTTGAGTTAGAAATAATATAAGAAAATACTACTTCCTTATCTAGACTTAAGAATAATAACATCTTGAGTTCTACCCTTGAATAATCTGCACTTAAAGAGTTTAAACTAGTCTCCAAGATTGAAAAGCTAGAGAAAACCATCTCCGTTTGGAATATGTCTTCATTTTCCATAGACTCCCTGATTATAAGTCATAGACTGCGCTTTAACAGATCAGGTTTAGGATTTGAAGAATATTCCTCAAATCAAAATGTGGGCACATGTATTGAGATTAAGAATAACATTACTTTTACTTCCCATAGAAGCATTGTGTTTGTGAAATCAAAACAAGCTGAGGAGCCAAGTACTCCAGGCTCCACTATTTCTGCTAATCTCGTTGTAGTCCCCAAAAATAATAGATCACGTACTGGTCTCGATTTTGAGAAACCTTAGAGTAAAGATAATCCTATAACCAAACCAAGAAAGATCATAGAGTCAGTGAAAATTCACTCTATGAACCAACTTGGTAACAATCGTAGAGCCACCTCTTACTTTACAAACTTTCAAAATCCTAGAGTAGTGTGGTTGTAAAAACAGCATGGGCCTAGAATAAAGGCTAAAAGTACAAATGTCCTACACGTGTCTTAGATAAAAAGGTTTCCAAACACACAAACACAAGCATTCAATATAAATAATGGTATACTTGTCATAAATTTGAACATTTTACCGCTTTGTGTAAATTTGATAATTATCTTGTGACACCAAGACTTAAAATAAAACAAATCTGGGTTCCAAAGAGTACTAACCCATCTAGACCCAAACAAATATGGGTACCAAAATGAAGCCTAATGTTTAATTATAGGAAAAGAGCTCCACTGAGTCAACATGGTTCCTAGATAGTGGATGCTCAAGACATATGATAGGAAACCTAGCCCTCTTGTCAAGCTTCAGATAAAAAGATGGTTCAGCTATTATCTTTGGAGATAATAACTCTGGTAAGACTAAAGGATATATCACCATAGGTAATGGTGTTATCATATTTAAGAAAGTGGCTTATGTTGAAGGATTGGAGCACAACCTGATAAGCATCAACCAGATGTGCAACAAGGGACACCAAGTGATTTTCCTCAATAACAAGTGTGAAGTAAGAGATTTGGATATAAACTCTATAATGTTGACTGGGACAAGAGTTATAAATGTCTATATGGTGGATTTAGCAAATTTGAGCTCAGCTGCAACAACTTGCTTCTTTGCCAAAGCTTTAGAGGATTAAGTTGGTGATGGTACAAAAGGCTCCCACATGAACTTGAAGAACACGTCCAAGTTAGTTACCAAGGATCTAGTCTCTGGACTTCCCAAGTTGACCTTCATCAAAGAGAAATCATGCAAAACTTGTCAGCTAAGGAAGAAAACTAGAGTCTTATTCAAAAGAAAGACTGTCAACTTCAACAATAGGCCCCTGCAACTTGTACACATGGATCTTTTTTGGCCTATACATACTGTCGGCCTTGGAGGAAAGAAGTACATTTTGGCTATAGTGGATGATCGCATTATATTCACATGTGTATTCTTTATGACCTCTAAGGATGAAAATTGCTCCAATTTAATCAGATTCTTCAAACTGGTTGAGAATGAGAAGGGTGGGAAGATGAAGGCAATAAGGACTGATCATAGCAGACAGTTCAACTTTTCTAAAGTAAACAAGTTATGTAAAGAAAATGGAATCAATCACAATTTCTTTGCACCAAGGACTCCACAACAAAATGGTGTAACTGAAAGAAAGAACATAACTTTGATCAAAGTAGGAATGACATTTCTAATAGCTTCAAGGATGCCAAAAATATTTTGTGGCTGAAGTTGTCAACACCGCCTGCTATACTTAAAATCGTTCCCTGATCCACTCTTCGCTTAATAAGACACCCTAAGAATTCTAGAGAAAAAGAAAATCTAACTTTAGTTACCTACACATCTTCGGTTAAACTTGTTATATCCTCAACAACGGTAAAAGCTATATGTCTAAGTTCTAACCTAAGTCAGACAAAGATATCTTTCTTAGCTATTCAGATATTAGCAAGGCTTACCATATTTTTAATAAGATATTGTTAATTGTTCAAATTTTAATTCATATTACTTTTGATAAAACTACCAATATTGAGCCAAGCGAAGCTGTTATCTTCAATGAAAATATAGAATAGGTAGACCCTACGATCAACCATCCTGTGATTGTAGAGTCAGAAGCTAAAGTTGTAGAACATAATGACCCTACGATCTTCAACCCAACTGTACCTGGCCTAGGTACTCTACAAATTAAAGAACAAATAACATCAGAACCTATAGAACTAAATTAAATAGTATTCAGACAAGAAGGTATGGTGACAGATGTACTACCTTGAAGTAAATGGGTAAGGGGGCACACCCAAGATCTAATTATTAGAGATCCAATAGCTAGAGTCACTACCAGAGCTGTGTTGCCTAATTTCTTAACTAGTGCAAACATGCAAGTATACGTGATCAAGTAACAATATATTGGCAAGCAAGGCATCGTCCTACAGAGAATTGATTTAATAAATATCACTGTTAAAATTAAACAAAAATAATCTTATTTAAACCAATGATTGAAATTATTAACTAAATATAAATAAATAAATTAACTAATTAAAAATCACTAATCACTAACTACCAAGGTTTTGAATTCAAATTAAAAAGATTTAAGACTACAACTTCTCCCAATGTTTCATTTAAACCTTTTTACTTCCCATTAAGTTAATTTAATTATCTTGGATTGTTAACCGAGAATTCTTCATAGAATTTATATGCATCTCTCGATGATCACATAAACAATTTCCTTTAAATTCGACACAAGGCAACAGAAATAAAGAAAGCACCCTAATTAACTAATTCAATATATCTCTATGTGAATTACAATTAAAAAAGATTTGAATTACAGGTTCTCTCAAGGTTATATAAGACATATAGGTATATCTATATCCTATACACTAATCATGAATTCCATCAACGCAGAAAACACAACCATATGTTATCATATTAAGGTCTAAACTTATAATACATCTCTCAATTTCATATAAGTTACCATGCTAATTACTGGCCAGGTAATTAATAATTTAAAACACAAATATGATAGACAATTTAATTATAATCAAATATAACCAAATAGAAAGTAAATTAATTTAAACTACACATTGAGATCCATTGTAGCCTTAAAAGAAAATTTAGTTCATAATTGAATTAAAAATCATCATCCACAAATTGTTCAACATCTTAAAATAATAAAATAAAAATAAATAGAGAGAGAAGTATTTATAGTCTAACATATAACCTAACTCTCTCATAGTAATCCTAAAGCAATCTTAATTCCTCTCCTTTTAAAACTTCAGCCAAATAAAGACCCGCATAGCTGATTTCCTGAACTAGTACGGCCGCCCTACGCAAACTATCCAACGACGAGCCCGAACTGCTCTCCCAGAATCTTCAAACCTCCGGCAGCACGGCTGCGCTGCTTTCAAGAGTAGTCATGGTACGACCGCGCCGGTCTTCTGACTTTTATTTTTCAGTTCTTTCCAACTCCTTTTGTTCCAAAAGTGATCCTTGCGCCCCTCATAGTATCTCCTCCTGCAAAATAACATAAAACATATAAAAAGTACCTAATTTACTTCAGAAAAACAGTAATTCCAATCTTAGAAATACTCGACTCGTAGGTATAAAACTCACTCATCAAATACCCCCAAACTTGAACAATTGCTTGTCCCCAAACAAAATAACACAAAAACAATGCAAAATAAACTACACACCTACAAATCAAGCAAATCCCAACAATTTTATCTAAAATGTGGCTTTCAAATATTATAAACATACTTATAAAAGATATCAAAACATGCCATGTTTCAACTTCAACCTATTTATTAATTTTACACATGACTTAGACCCTTTTTATGTGTGTGTGTGTGTCAACAGTTCCAACCCATATAAATTTAAATAATCAAAAGCTTAACGGAAAATTTCAATATCAACTCTACAAACTCATCTTTCACATCAATTACGACTAATCTAAATAACACATACAAATATGGGGTGTCACATAAATACTAAGAGACCGACACATTCAGCACTTACACATTCTTTCTTCTCCTTTTTTTTAGCTCATTAGGTGAGTGCATCTTATGTTCCGCCTCACCTTATATTTTATTGCTTTTTGACTTGTTCAATTTCAAATTTTCTTAGGCTTTTCAAAGCTACCCATGTAACGAGCTTTTGACCAATGGCTCTCAAACCAGTTAGCTTTAGGACAATAGGTGTAGAGAAACCCCTACGAATCTATTAACTTGAGAAGGAGAGGCCCACAAAGTTAAACTAGTCAAAATATTTCTCTTCTGCTCTTTATTATTTATTTATATAGATTTATTTTAAGATTCCCCGAAACTTATATACATGCCTAAATTTAGCTTTAAATGAAATTTAAACAAGTTTTATAGAGTTCTCAATGAAATCCCCTAAAAGAAATTCATCATAAAAATTATTTACAAACTACAACTAGCCAAAACAACCAATTATGTGCTCAAGACTGACTAGGTTCACAAACATGGTAAAACTAACTACTAGGTTAAACATTAACTACACATGAGTTCTCAATCCTTTATAAGTTGGAAATAACCGAAATTCCCATCATTAACCAATATCAGATTAAGTGTTTTTTCATTACTCGACTCATGCTTCCTAATTGCCTTTATATGAATATGCAAGCTAAACAGAATTACTATGTATGAATGAAAAACTAAGTGCAACTAAACATGCTACACATACTACTAATTCTACGTTCTACAATGTGATTAAAATGCCAATACATATGCATACAACTAAATGCTAATCAACAACTACAATGCACAACTACAACTAAATGACTTAAGCAAAAACTACCCCTAAACTTATAGAAGACAATATCCTCATTATGAAAATAAGAAAGAATTAAAGAACAGAGGACTCCCCTAATTTTTTGGGTAAGTATTGTCAGCACCTTCCGCTTCAGGAGAGCCCATAAGGTAGTCAGGTACAGCATGAGGGATTGGAAATTTGACTGGTGCAGAACTAGAACTGGATCCATCATCAAAAAATATTTGAGATAGTGTAGTGGTGAGCTCCACGTTAAATTTCATCATTGCATCCGCACATGCTGCTACAACATCAATTTTTGTTCTGTTTATCAACCTTAAGATGAAGACCTTGCACTGCAGCTAAGAATGACAAAGAAAAAAGTTACTCATCAAGTTGCACTACTGGTGCAAGTTCAAGTTCATGGCCTGGAGCTGCAAGCTGCAAGATAAATCCGCTGCTTTAGGGTGAGAGATACCATCGACCCAAACTTTGAACTTTGCAATTGTAGCATGGTCGATAATAGCCATTGGATGTTGTAACAATTCATCCGCATCCCATTGTACCTTTGCCTATCTACACAAACCAGTGATAAGTGATGCATGAGGTAGGCCACCAAATATGTTTCCCCTTAAGAACTTCATAATCAATTCTTGAAAAATCAGGCCAAAGTCAATATCATAGTCATCCACCATTGCGTTTAGCAAAATAGCTCTTTCGTTGGTAACATCATTTTGATGTCGTATGGGCATCAAATTACCACAAATAAAGCTATACCAAGCCTTGCCATGCCTACTCATGGTAGTGTGTGGAAAACAAACTTCCTCTGAGGTATCTTATAACACCCCGAGAATCCCCGTACTTGCTACAGGCGACCTCGCATGTTAATGTAAAACCTTATTATAAAATTTACAAAAGAATATAATACTATGCTATAAACTTAAATTTTTTATAACATCTTTATTCCCTTTAATCATTTGCCTCATAATCGCAATATTTACACCTCTTCTTAAATCACAAGATTATATATATTATAATCTACTCAATTACAAGGTTATGAGTAACTAATGACTCACAATTCAATACTTAATTATTTTTATACAATTCTTCTATACTGGACGATCAGGACTTGTTTTAAGCACAAGCACCTATCATAATTAAATATCATTGTATCATTTCCAAGATTTCTAACCTTTACCACTTACAACACAATTTACCCCCAAAAAGGGGCTTAAAAACATAAATCACTTCTGACAGATTCATTATGCTTTGCTCAATCTTTGCTCTTTAACAAAAATATAGGCTAACTCGTACCTAACTGAAATGTTAGTTTTAAAGCAACAGTGAGCACGATGGCTCAACAAGTCTAACAGTTATCACATAACACTTAGTTTATGTATCATGTATGCTTAGCAATAAATCTATGTATGACATTTTATACATGTTTCTCAGTTATTCCCCATTTAAATCATGCTTCATAGTTTGTACATACTTATCATGTAATCGTACTTCATGTTTTTCACGTACTTCACAAAAAATCATATTCACTGATCTCATATAACACATATAACATCCATATAGCTTCATATAACAATTTAATATCACATTGTAGTATAACAATGCACATAACAACAAGTTCTCAAGAATATCACATAATACTAAAAACTTTGCCTGATAAGCTTATCCAGCATACACTAACAGTTTGCATCTTTCGTTCAACCTACAATAATTTATGAGATTGACATACATATTAGTCATAATATGACTTCTGACCTACATTTCATTTTAGACTTTACTTAATGTCCCTAACTTTCAATCTTTTTAACTTTTATGTTAACCACTTTTAAAACTTATTTAGTTCATAACTCCTTCATACCAACTCGAAATTAGCTCATCTTCGTACATTGACCTATGTATAACGTGATCTAACTACCCCCGTAGGTGGCATAAATTCCAAAATTCTTGAACTTAAAAATTCTATTTTAAGGACCCAAACCCAAGGGCCTTGCAGGCTTGGAGACTACTGGACCCTAGTTCGCTTAGATAGATATAACTTCTTCGTTTCTTAACCTTTTTAAGTGATTCAAATGTTCACACATTTGTAACTTCCTCCTATACAACTTATTTTTATATCAAACTTTCAAATTCTAAATGAAAATTAACTCAAAATTGCTTACAAGGACTAAGTGAAAACTAGTGTCACAAATCCTTGATTCGATTACATCAAACTTGATATCACAAGCATTATTTTGCTAGACTATCACATTTTATGCCTCTATAGCATTGTAATACATAATATACATCTTCAAAATAGTTTATACACTCGAGTTTCGTAGTTTAGAAAATTATTATAGCATATAGATTTTCGTTATATTAAAAATCATTTTCATATTCTTGTTTTTCATACCTCAAAACATACTTTGACCATGAAACTCCACTACACTCATTTTTCATCATAGGACATTATCAAAATCTTATATCTATAATAGCTACTCGTAGATCTTAATCCATTCAACCATACAAGGTTATTATCTTTGAAAACACATGATTTAAACTAAGGTTTTCATTAACATAAATAGTTTACTTACAAAAATCCCTTTAAGCTCAATATAGGCTTCTCTTTTCTTTATATCAAAATAGTTTGTCTACAAAATTTATAGATCTAGGGTATTCACCCATAGATTTATAAAAACACATTAACTAAAACTAGGTTTTATTTTGAAAATTCACACAACAATCAAATCTAGGATTTCTCTTAACAAAACTCCATTTTTGATTACTTAACCCATCTTACATACAAGAGTGATTTAGATACAAAATCACATGCACAACCTTCTTATATCATCAGAACCACCATGTTTCACCATTAATCTAAACCTCCTACCACAAAAATGGAAGAATCAAAACATCCCTAACAACCAAAGCATAATGAAAAGGCTAGGGTTTTAAGAAATACTTTTTGAACCTTTAATGGATCTTATTCTTCTTGGATGGATCTTCTCCGTTGTTTAAAAATCCTCCTCCTCCATGACTAAATCCAAAAATAGCTAGCTCTTCTCTCTATCTTAAGCTTTCTTCTCCTCTTTTTCTTTTCTCTAGCTTTCTTTTTTCTCTCTCTTTCCAACACTTGGGAAAATGAAAAAAGAATGGCTAACACTTCTCTATTTCCCATACTATCTAGCAAAAATATTACATACACATTTTGTATCTAATATTCATATAACTAACTCTTGTCTTGTCTAACCCTTTCCCCAACACTTAACCCACATGTGATTAGTTTACACCAATACCTAACCCAAGGTTATCACACATACCCAACATTATTAAGTATCAATTTTTCTATTCCCTCCCACCAAATAACTCTAGTAGGATTACATTCCACCCATAGTATAACCTAGGGTTTATTCACTAACTGTAACGACCCCGAAAATCGACCTACTTTATTCCCTTAAATTTTGTATTTAATAAACATTATTTTCATTACGTCCAAATTTCGGTCTGTTAATAAATCTTTCATCACCTAAATTGATCCATTATTTAATATCAATATCATCAATTACCAAATTTTCGGTATAAATTTTTTCTTTTTCTCAACTTAATTATTGTAATAAAACATTTGGATATTTAAAATCCTTACATTTCAATCCTAGTCCCATGGATCACGTAACACATAATTTGTATGCAGTTAAAACAAAAACTACATATTATAATAGTCCAACATTTAACATAAAAGGGACTGAAGAACTTGCCTGGCGTCCAGTTATTTAAATTGTTAGCTCAAACCCTTAACTCGATCAACCTATGATCATAAAATAATCAAATAATAATTATGCATCTCTTTATGATATTAATTTATTTAATTAATATCATTTTCGGACTAATTTTCAACTTATACGGTTAACTATATTAACATCTTCCCTTAATATATTCATTTAACTTAATATCAAATACCTTCGTTACGGACAACCCGACTCATCGGATAAATTTTAGCATAATCAGTTGTCCGGATTTTCATTTATTCCTTTTTTTAACCTTTAAACTCATTAGATTAATATTTAAAATATTTAAATATTAATCCCCAATATTTAATATTTTTACAAAAATATTAAATTTAATGTCCAAACATCATTTCTATATTTTTAGTATTTTTCTATAATTTTTAAACAATTTTTAAACATTTATTTCATTAAAAATCACTTCTGAGGGCATTTATGTAATTTTTGCGGTCAAAGGGACAAAATTGGCATTTTCAGGAAAGCTCAGGGGCATTTACGTAAATTCTGCAACGTTAGGGACATGACTGGCATTAATAGAAAAGATTAGGGGCATAACCGAAATTTCGCGTGGCCAAAGGACACGCTGGGTATTCACCGGAAAGGTCAGGGGCATTTTCGTACTTTGGCCCCAAAACGCCGTCGCGCAATGCGCGGACCATTCCTGTTGTTCCAAAACGACGTCGTTTGTTGGCCCATTCCGGAAACTTCTTTCGCGCATGGCGCGACCTGCCTACACGCCCAAAACGGCGTCCTTTTTATCTGGGCGGAACAGACCGCGCGCAATGCGCGGTCGACTCTTTTACTGTTCATCTTCTTCATCTGTGAACAGTGCGCCAACTTCCAATAAATTTCCATTTTTAATCCATTTTTTTCACCACAAAATTATTCTAAAAATCACATAATTCATATATATGCATTCTAAAATTATTTAGAATAATTATATTAATTATTTACAATTTTTCTACAAAATTATTTCATCTCCAATAATACATAAAATAAACTAAATTAATTGATTTATACCTTAAAACTCATTCCTTGAAGCTTGTTCCTTCCTCTTCATGGCCTAAAACTTCCTCTCTCTTGGTGGTGCCGGCACGGTGGTTTCCGGTGGGTGGGGGTGTTTACAGGTGGGAGGAAAGAAAGTTTTGTTCTCTTTTTCTTTTGTTGCTTCCTTAGCTTCTTTTTTTTTTCCACTTCTTTTTCTTTATATAACAAAGACATTTAATTATTTTGGAATTAAGGATAAATTCCACCGCCTTCCCGTCAACTTAATCATCCGGTTACCAACAAAATTTTATACATAATTAATTAATTTAATACATTACGTAATTATATCGTGTAATAAATATTTTATATAAAATACATTAAATATTTATTTTAATTTACTAAAAATCATAATATGATTTACGAATAATATTAATACCTTTTTTGGTATTTTTCTTGACAAATTTTGTACACGCATAATAACATGCATGTAATTATATAAGGTCATTTATACCTCCAAAAATCCTAAAATAAATCATAGGACATATAAAAATTATTTTTCATAATTTTTCACTCCGTTACTTGGACAACATGTTACATTAACATGTTCACGTTTCCGAAATATTACTCTTCATAAAAGTCATAATAATTCCATTATACATAACCATAATTTTTATTAAATTAAAACATTCCTTTTTCTTATTTATTATTCAATTTCTTTAATATTCATATTAATTTCTTTATATATAAATTATATAATTTAATATTATATAATTTATATAATTACATTCTCTTTTTAAATAATTTCTTAATTTCCTCCAACTTTATTCCATTTAATCACCTTATATAAATTACATAATTATTCTTATATAATTTATATAATTATTATTTCTTCATACCTTATTCTAATTTCCTTATATAAATTATATAATTATTATTATATAATTTATATAATTACCTTTTTTCTCAATTAATTTCTAAACTTCCTCCGTAATTCCTACTAAATTTCAAATCAATAATTACAATTTTTACTAACTTCCTCATTAACTTTTCGTAATTTTCGGATTAATTTAATTATTAATCCCTTAATTTTATTTTTTCATAATTAATGAAATTGATAATTTATCAATTAAACATTCACATATATAAATATACATATCAAATTTAATATATTTCACATTACCACGTAACCTCAATTAAATCAAAATTTCTACATTTCCATTTAATTGTACACTTTATTGTACATTTAATCGAAATTTCTCTTATTCTTAATAAATTGTTTTTCAAACAATTTATTTACTTTTCAATTACTTTAAATTCACACAAACCATCACCATCTTTGTACCGATTTAATTTACTAATTAAATCCCATCACATACCTTACAATCATATAAATAATAATTACTTTGAACAATCTTGATAATTTAACCAATTAAATTCTCATTTGATATTATTAAAGAAATTCTGAAAATTCGGATCCTTACACTAACTTCCCTTTGGTTAATTCGCATTGGTTAGACATCTACCTATAGATGATATATCTATCCATTCTCTACACTAACTCAAGTGTACTTAAAGCTCAACCGACCTAAGACCTATGGTTAAAGTACTACATTCAATCTTGGTTTCCCACTAGTTGATTATTTACATATAGATTTATATCTAGACAATAATTAGCCTCTCCTAGGGTTACCGAACTAACCTAACTTTGGTTAAGTCTCTACAAACAAGATCTACCAATTAAGGATAAAGGACATTGCATGGGAGGAGGGATTTAAGGGTTTGTGCTTTTTAGGAAAATGCATGGAACATTGTATAAATCTAGCTATTTTTTCTCTTATTTCTGCAACACTTAACTCAAGTAGGGTTAACTCTCTACATGTAAACCACAAAATGGTTAATTTTCTACAAATATGCAACCCATGGTTACTCACTAATTTCATCTTGGTTAATTATATACGTTCATAATTGTATTTACAATAATCATCCACCAATTAACCCATGTAGGGTTAATTCCTTTATAACAATTAACCTAAGGTGAATTCACAAACTCCACCTTAGTTAAGTCTCATCCATCATGTAAACATATAATTATATATCTACACGTTTTGCAAGCAACTAACCAATGCATTGTTAAAACTCTAACTTTCTTACCACTTAGGGTTACCAAACTAACACAACAGTGGTTTATTCTCTGCAATCACCAATCCTTAAAATATTTGGGCTCCATTTTAAATTGTTAAATTAACTCCCATGGGCTTCCCCGTTAATTTGTTTGGATTCAATTTTTTATATTCCAAATGGGCTATTAGTTAATTCCCTTAAACTTTCAATAATTAAATCAATTGGACTTCTTATCTTATAACGCATGGACTAGTTCATACCAACTTACAAGACTTGATAATAAGATTTGGGCTAATTTAAATTAAATTAGAATCATCATTTAATTAATACATGAGCTACTAATTAAATCCCATAATACATAACACATTGGCCTCATTCGATACACAATACAAAACTTGGGTTACCCCACGACATTCCCTAACACTTAGCCTCATTTATAACGACATTGGATTAATTTTATAATCCAATTAGACTTGTTATTTAAAAGTAATTTGGATTACTAAATTGGGTTAGATTACTATACTCTAACACTTACCGTATCTTGAGCTTGTTTTAAAAATAAAACATCAACATACATACAAGTACTTGAACTTAATTAATCTTGTTCATTAACTACCACATACCATTAATTAGGGCTTGTGATATAACTAACCACATAATATATAAATATTCATGTATTGGGTGAACTTAATTAATTATTTTACATGACTTTCCTTCTTGTTCCCTATTTAAACTTATTAATTTTTTAGTTTCGTTGAGTATTAATTTACTCAATTTCTTGTTTGGCTAAATAACACTCTCTAGGTATATATGTAGCTATATACCCCACCTTCACTTCTCATTTGAACTTTATTTCCTTAATAGATCTCCCACATAGCTCATTATAAGATTTTTTACATAATCTCTTTGTCGAATAAATTTTATCAAACTTTAAATGTATTATATTACCTTACCTTTATTATACCTCCAAGTATACATATTAATCAATTATAGGTTTTAAATTTTATAAACTATATTTCTCACATTTAATCCCTAACAAATAAATTAGGTTAAAATGTTTACTCATTTTCTATATATCTCACTTCTCCAACTCTAAGTTTTAAACCTTAACTTTAATTACGTTCGATTCCATTTTTGAACCTCAGAAATATCCGAGATATTACATACCTTGCTTTAACATCCAAGTAATCCCTGGTTTACACAACTATTAAATCAAATGATTCAGACTATGATCAAACCCCTTGTATTTGTTACCAATTTCAGGTTTAGGCAAATTGTAATATGAGTTGATTGATTCACTATCAAATGACACTGATTTGCCTCGAACTTGGACCACAAAGTTGATTCGATTCACGGCATTGGCATAAAATTCTTTTACTATAAAAACAACTGTTGGCCCTGGTTGTTCAGTCAAATTAAACCAATTTTGCTCTATAATCATAACACCCATATCACTGTCTTGCTGCTCATTTGGCCTAAGTTCTCTTTCCAATACAAAAGTCTTCCCTGCCAGCACAATACGATACTTATCCAAAGCCTCCTCAATAATAAATCTAGTATGATCAAAGTTGTATGTAGACCGAGAATTGGAGCCTTGTTGGAGTTTGGCAGACATGATGTTCACACCCAATAATAAACACAATCCAATGCAACGTTTAAACACCAGCAAACTTAATATTTCTCATAGGCACAATATCAAATAGATAATATGCAAGCTTGTTATCCACCAGTTTAATTCAATTAATCCAACTCCACAAATAACAAACCCAAACAATCTCACCACAAAGAAACGATTATACCCACTCAAGAATTCCCCCAAACTTAATTTTCAAAACAATACATTAACACACCAATTTGAATGAAAAATTCAAACAAATATGCATGCAATATGACTCTACTGCCTTAGCCCAATAATCATTGAATCCTTTATGGAATCGAAAAATAAGCAGTACTTGTTGAAGACCCAATCGGTAGTTATGTTTGAATACCCAATCGTAACTTGTAGGCAATCAGTGTAACATGAGAAAGGAAGATATCCTATCGGTAGAGTGTGCTGTGTTTAGCTTCTAGTTGGGCAAATAGAATGGGGTGGAGTTAACTCGAATCTTACAATGATTTGGAATGCGAGTAAGGGTTTGGAAAGAATAAGAGGTTAGAAATTAAGTGGAGTTAGAACAGGAAAAGGAAAAAAAATGATGAAGAATCCAATCAAGCTCTGATTATATTTTTTTTCTTCAGAATTTCGCTCGCAGCGTGGCTATGCTATAGTCTACACAGCTTTTGGCGCGCCTGTACCATTCCCACAGAAACTCAGACTACTTCCTAGCATGGCCGCTCTGTGTTTAATTTATGTCGTGTTGTGCAGTTCCATAGTTGTTTTGTGGAGCGGCCGCGCCACTTCTATAGAATTTTTAATTCCTTATTTCACTTCCTTTTTTTCCATGTTAATGATTCTTGAAGGCCTGAAACAAAAAATTCAACGCAGTAATAACTTCTAATTAGAATTACTAAGCTATTGAATAAAGAATAATAATAAACCTAAGCTACAATTAAGTAAAAATGGAATAATTAAATGGGGTTGCCTCTCAATGAACGCTTGTTTTAAAGTCTTCAGCCTGACTACTTCCTATATCAAGTTGTGGAAATAAGGCTGACTGAGGCATTTTGGCTATTAATAGCTCCACCACAGTAATGTTTGTGTCTTTGGCCATTAACTTTGAATGTATCGTTTGACTTGTTATCTTCTAGTTCCACGGCTCCATGCGAAAATACTAGGCGAGTAATATAAAGACCAAACCAATGTGATTTTAACTTTCCAGGAAAGAGTTTCAATTGGGAATTATAAAGTAACACCGATTGACCAGGCTCAAACTTTCGATCCACAATGTTCTTGCCGTACCACCTTTTAACTCGCTTGATGAGGGCATCCTTGGCTTAAATGAGATTCAAGGAGTCAAAACGTGGAGAGATCCACTTCAAGTTCCAGTTAGACTGGTTACGTGAGCACGAGCTAAACGATTCAAGAACTTGTTGAATTAATTCATGAACAATGGACTAATCAAATTGCATGATATTCAACTAGGAATGAAGTTTTAAAATTAGTTTATTTATTATAAGCAAGCACAAGCCAAGATGGGAAAAGTCAACTTTGAAAAAACTAGCACTGGGCCCTGGGGGAGGTTTTGCAAAGGGAGACTACGCCCCGGCACCATGCGACCGAGAAGAATTCGCTAGGGGCGAATTTAGAGCACACCTCGGTGGGGTATCGCGCCCCAACACAATGTTTGGCTTAGAACATTATGCCTTGGCGTAGGTCTTCGACGAGGAGTAAAGTTAACGCATTGACCACACATTGTTGAGTAATTTTAGCAAATTTTATGATTCCAATTAGGATTTAGTTACCTAATTAGTTTAGATTACTTATGTATTGATGTTTCTTTTTAATAAAAAAAATTTAGGCTTTTCATAGATTAGTATAAATATACATGCAAGGATTGTAAATAAGATAATTAGATCATTATTGTTTAATAAATTTTTTGAGAGGAATTATTCTTCATCTTTTGGTTCTTTGAGAATTTCTAAGTTGTTCTTAGTATTCTTAAGATTCAATTTGTCTTATCATTCAACAATACACAGTTGGGTGTGATGACTTCTATCGCATCAATCGTCGATTGTACTGAGGTTCTTGTATCTTTATAGACAACGAGTTTAGGTGTCATTAGTGTTCATTCAATGTAATTTTCTTTATACAAGCAATTGTACCAAGGTTCGCGTCTCCATATAGACGTTGGGTTGAGGTGTTGTGTGTGTTCCATAATACAACTTTGCTAGAAAACGGTCTGAGCAGCTTTTACCTTACACAAGCGTACCGTGGACCTTATCAATTGGTATCAGAGCTACATTCATCTAGCGAGTTATCTATCTTTACTTTTATTGTTCTAGTTTATTAATTTTTAGCAACAAAAAAAAAGGTGTATAAAAAAGTATAAGAGAAATATATATATATATATATATATGGGCAAAAAGATTAGGTAATCCGTTAACAAATTTTTCTCTCCAAAAGGGTTCATTACTATCAGTACGTATCATGACTCTTGAAGTGAAAACATCCTTATACCAAGGGAAATCACTTAAAGTAGGACAAGATAAATTACTTAACTGGTCATGAATATATATATATATATATTTTTCAAGTTCATTCTCATTTTTAAATTGGCGAAATTAGAGGCTTCAATCAAGCACAAATTTCAAGATCGAAGAATTCTAAGAGAGTTTCAAGGCAAATTCAAAGGCAAGCAACTCGTAAATTTGGTGGTAACACAATTGTTATATATTACTATTTATTGTTCTTGATAGTTCTTATTGGATTTATAGATACTTTTTTGTGTTTAGTAAATTCGAAAAAGACCTATAAAAAAAGAATATTTGAGTGGTAAAAGGCAAGAGTTATAAGACTATTAAAGGGTAAAAGCCTATCAAGTAATACACGAGCGATCCATTATATTGAACGAAACACATAAGGGAGTGGTGAGAAAAAAAAATTATCTACTAACATTTGTTTTACAGCTAAATCATGTCTGGTATAAAGGATAAAGGGTTGTTTATGGAAGGTTCATCAACGAAGGATCACAAGGCGGATTCTGAGATAGATGTGGATGATTTAGTATAGGAGATACTTCGAAGGTTGGACTATTTTGTGGATAAATTTGAGAGAATAGAAAGCACTCAAAGGGAGCAGCCACAATTAATTATGGGCTCTCATAAGAAGAAGAATCCTCGATGAAAGATTGTCCAAGAAGATGACGAGAAATCTATTGGTGGGAAGTACAGTGACGAAGAAGACTTTGATTCTGATCTTCGAAAGGTGAACGATTATATAGATTGAAAAGATAATCACAATCGTCGCGATCGAGAGGATCGACGTGATAGAAAAGATAGGAGGGATAGAGGCGATAAGAATCAGTGGACAATAATTTGGGAAGTATTAAGCTAAAGATTATAGCTTTCCAAGGAAGAAGCGATCCAGAGGCCTAACTTGAATAGGAAAAGAAAGTGGAATGGGTATTTGATTGCCATAATTATTTGGAGCACAAGAAGGTTCAATTGGCAGGCACAGAGTTTACGGACTATGCGGTTACTTGGTGGGATCAATTAAAGACTAGTAGGCAAAGATATAATGAGCCACAAGTTGAGACTTGGGTGGAGATGAAGTGGGTAATGAAGAAGCGATTTGTTCCAAGCCACTACCATAGGGAACTTTATAGGAGTCTACAAACACTCAAGCAAGGAAGTAAGAGCGTGGATGACTACTACAAGGAGATGGAGGTTATCATGGCTCGAGCAAATATAGTAGAAGACCGTGAGGCGACAATGGCGAGGTTTATAACGAGTTTAAATTGGGAGATTATGGATTTGGTGGAGCCAAAAAATTATGTGCTATTGGAAGACATAGTACACATGGCCATCAAAATTGAAAGGCAACTCAAGAGGATAGGTGGTCAATGGTCAATATCTAATATAAGTTCATCTTGGAAGACCAATGCACCAAAGAAGGAGGAGAAGCCAATCGTAAATAAGCCTAAGATGAAGCCTAAGCAAGAATCAACTGATCAGGGAAATCAAGGTAAAGGTGATTCTTCTTCAACTAAAAGTTATGACATTGTTTATTTTAAATGTCAAGGCAAGGGTCATATCTCAAGTTAATGTCTAAATCAGAGAGTGGTGATCATACGTGACGACGGAGAGGTAGAGACCGAAGAGGATGAAAGTGAAGATGATTCTATGCAACCATTCGAGAATGTAGATGACGATATAGAAAGGGTGGAAAGAAGAATGTTAGTGACTTGTAGGGCTCTTAGTATGCAATCCGAAGAAGATGATATTTTGCAACGACATAATTTATTCCACACAAGATATCTAGTTCAAAGGAAGATTTATTGTGTGGTGATAGATGGGGGGGGGGGGGGGCAGTTGTACGAATGTTGCAAGCACACTTATGATGGAGAAGTTGAGTTTACCAACCATTAAACATCCACAACCTTACAAATTATAGTGACTTAATGATAGTGGAGAAATCAGAGTGACAAGACAAGTGTTTGTAACGCCCCCAAATCCGAGTACTTTGAACCTTAGACTTGGTACGTCACGATACAACATCTTCAAACATGTTCTATAACTAATGCGGAATATATAAACATAAATTGTTTATTTAAGAGTATTCTACAACATTTCCCAAGGTTTCTAACCTTAACTTACACATAAACCTCTAGTTTCATAAAAAGGTTTACACAATTAACTTACGTCAAATAACTAATTAGTTATCATGGACAACACTATAATCTTGTCCTCCGCTTTTGTCTCCGTCTTTCCTCGAACATTCATATTAATCTGAAATTTGTTATCATGATATAGTAAGAGTGAGTAACGAATTTTCTTAGCAAGTTTAAATACAATAACGATATATCATTATTGAAATAAAGAATAAGCTTTTGGATTTTCAACAATATAATAATTGTGAAAGAGTACAAATCATAATTTCAATAATTGAATGACTGAATCAATTAATGTTGAGTGTCAATAACGACCATGAACAAATTTAACTGAACCTTAGGGTAATGAAGGTGATCAGCCTTTCATACCTGATGAACACATGCAACATGCACTATGTGCGAATCAACAATTTAAAGAGGTAGAATAATTATACAGAATTAAACCACAAGCATGCTTGAAACATAATAACTTGAGTTTGCGTTAGGAAACTTGCTCAATAAAATAATATACCCTGCTCGAATATAAATTGAGTAGGATTTAGGGAACTTGCCTGATAGTCGATCTACAGCTAACTAGTTTTAAATAACTCTCTTTGAATGACCTAATATTAACAACATTGGTCTATCAATTAGTATTACGTAAAATTGTACAATTATGCGCTCAGTTATGCTATTTATCTAGCAAATAAAAGTTATATAACAAATAATTTAATATACTATCATTATTATAAAACAATTAATCAATCTTAGGTTAATAACTTAATTAATTTATATCATATTTCTCAAATGTTAAACACTTATTAAACTATTAAACAATTTATTATAATTGTTTAGATAAATGAGTTAAAAGACATTTTCTTTATTTCATTTAATTACTATTTAACATTAATTAAATAGTAAGTAATTAACTACCTTTAGTTATTATTTAATAATAAATAATAACTTACTAGATTTATTTATTATTTAAAGTTAATAAAATAATAAATAATTATATTATATTATAAATAATCAAATATCCTTAGTTATTTTTTAATAATAAATAATAACTAACTAACTAGATTTATTTATTATTTAAAGTTAATTAAATAATAAATAATTAAATTATATAGTAAATAATCAAATACCCTTAGTTATTATTTAATAATAAATAATAACTAACTAACTAGATTTATTTATTATTTAAAGTTAATTAAATAATAAATAATCAAATTATATAGTAAATAATCAAATATCCTTAGTTATTATTTAATAATAAATAATAACTAACTGGATTTATTTATTATTTAAAGTTAACCAAATAATAAATAATTAAATAATCAATCTTAGTTGTCTTTAATTATTATTTAATAGTAATTACATAATAATTAATTAATTTATCATCCTTGTTTATTAATTAATATTAATTAAATAATAAATAATTAATTTAATCATAAATTTGAAAAATATAATATTAAACTAACTAGATTAATATTTAAAACATTTAAATATTAATCCTAAATATTTATTATATTTGAAAAATATAATATTAAACTAACTAGATTAATATTTAAAATATTTAAATATTACTCCTAAATATTTATTATATTTTGAAAATATAATATTAAATACCTAAATATCATTTTTTGTATTTTTACTATTTTTTAATTAATTTTTAATCATTTAAATTAATTAAAACTAAATTCAGAGGGCATTTTTGTAATTTGGCCAAAATCTCAAAATTCCTTAGCATCGCCTGTTTCTTCATCCTCTTCACTTGTTTATGTTTCTTCATCATCTTTGCCTCTTCGGTAGTATAAATAGCCATTAAAACAACATCAAGCAAGTTTTAATCTACCCAAAAAAATTTTAAATCAATTACCAAAAACTTAGCAACACTTAATAACATTAAAAATTAAATACCCATGAATTATTTCACAAATTTTTGGAGAAAAATTTGTTCACATAATTAATTCCATAAATACATCAAATTTATGATTTTTCAACCTCAAATCCCATAAATAATCACATAATCAAATACTACAAATTATTCTATACCAAAATACTAATTTTTCTACATTATCCAAACAATTTATTACATAACAAACAATTCTTTTGAATAATTAAAATAGGAAAGAAATTATACTTTCAAAAAGTAAAATAAGTATTACCTTCTTTGATGATTTCTATTTGAGAGCTAGATTAATATTCTTCCTCTAGCAATTTTCTTGATGGCTATGAAACTTTCGGATGAAAATTGTATGGAGGTTTTGAGAAATATGATTTTCGCAGAGAGAAAAGAGAGATGATGAACAAACAATACTCCTCATACTTCTACTGACTTGTAAACTTGGAACACGCCAAAGCTTTTTACAAAACACGCCACAATGACTGGTATCTTTTTAATATATTAATTATTTAATATTTATACTTTAAATACTCCTTAATTATATACACAGTGTAAAGAATATCACCATATATATAAAAATTAAATATACCATAAAATAGTATATATCTTCACGATCATTTTAAAATTTGTTTCACTAAAAATGTATGTACTTTATTTTACCACATAATAATAATTTAGTACACTTTACACCTCCAAAAATAATTAAAAATATATATATATAATTAATATATATTATTTTTACAAATTAATTCATTATATAAACATTTTCACCATTTATTGTGAAATTAAATAATTGAAATACATACATACATATATATATATATATATATATATATATATACATAACTTATACATTTACACACATTAAAAATATATTAATAACCCATATAATTCCATAATTAGCCTTTTAATTCAATTCAGATTGTTTTAATATTAATCTATTTATTTATCACAATTGAATTAACCATTAAATTATGTTACTAAATGTGCACATATATATATTCATATAAATACATATTTAATCTACACGCAACCACGTCGCATAATTACATAACTCCACTAATTAATTCTCTTAATCTAATTAGACTTGCTATTAGTCAAGCTTATTGAATTATCACTTTACTTGCTAACTTATCAAAAATAAATAAATTATATCACCATATCTAAGTTAGTCCATTAAATGTAATTTGGATATCTATTTATCTACCACTATTAGGTTATCAAACTCCAACATTTATTAAATATTTTATTTCTAATTCATTTAAATATCCGGGATATTACAGTGTAGGTGTCATTTAGCATATGAAAGAAAATGGCGTATGTGCATCGACTGTTGTGTAGTAAATAATATCACGGTAAAGTATCGGCATCTTATTCCTAGGTTAGATGATATGTTAGATGTTAGATGAATTACATGGTTCTTGCATGTTTTCTAAAATTGATTTAAAAAGTAGATATCATCAAATTAGAATTAAAGATGGATATAAGTGAAAAAATGATTTTAAAACAAAATATGGTTTATATGAGTGGTTAGTTTTACCTTTTGGAATAAGTAATGCACATAGTACTTTCATGAGATTAATGATCCATGTTTTAGGTTCTTTCATTGGTAAATTTATTTTTGTTTATTTTGATGATATTTTGGTTTATAGTAAAAACTTGGATGATCATGTCAAGCATTTAAAATATGTTTTAGATGTTCTTATGAAAGAGAAATTATATGAAAATATGGTTAAATACACGTTTTGCATGGATAGAGTTATTTTTCTTGGTTTTATTGTTAATGCAAGGGGAATTCAAGTGGATGAAGAGAAGATACGTGCAATCCAAGATTGGTCAAGCTCGACAAATGTGAGTTAAGTACATAGTTTTCATGGGCTAGCGAGTTTTTATTGGCGGTTTATAAGATATTTCAATATGATTATGGCACCGCTTACGAAAGTCATCATGAAGAGTGTTGGATTTAAATGGGGAAGTGAACAAGAAAATGCATTTCAATTAATTAAATCTAAATTGACTAACGCGCCTTTACTTGATATACCCAATTTTTCTAAAATGTTTGAACTTAAATGTGATACTTTAGGTTTAGGCATTAGAGCGGTTTTGATGTGAAAAGGCAAACCGGTAGAATACTTTAGCGAGAAGTTAAGTGGAGCAGTTTTGAACTATCCTACTTACGACAATGAGTTATATGCATTAGGTAAAGCCTTGGAAACGTGGCAACACTACCTATGGCCTAGAGAGTTTTTGATTCATATGGATCATGAATTATTGAAGTATGTAAAGGGTCAACATAAACTAAATAAAAGGCATGTACGGTAGATGAAGTTCATTAAGGCATTTTTGTACGTCATCAAGTATAAACAAGGTAAAGAGAACGTCATTGCGGATGCACTTTCGAGAAGGTGTGTGTTATTAAATACTCTTGATACGAAATTACTTGGTTTTGAACAAATTAAAGAATTATATGTTAATGACCATAATTTTTGTAAAGAGTATAAATCTTGTGAAATGAATGCAGTAGGTAAGTATTTTAAGCACGGGTTTTTATTTCTTAAAAATAAATTATTCATACCTGGTTTTTCGTTGTGTGAATTACATGTTAAAGAGTCACACGGGGGAGGTTTAATGGGAGATTTTGGCGTAGTTAAAACTTTATCTGTTTTATAAGAACATTTTTATTGGCCACATATGAAACATGATGTAAAGAGAATTTGTGATAGATGTATTATTTGTCGTCAATCTAAATCACGTGTTCAACCCTATAGATTATATACACCATTGCCTATTTCTAGTGAACCTTGAATTGATATTTCTATGGACTTTGTGTTAGGTTTACCTAGATCTAAGAATGGTCATAACTCTATTTTTGTGATTGTGGATCAATTTTCTAAAGTGGCACATTTTATTCCATATTACAAAACTGATGATACTTCAAATGTTATTAATTTGTTCTTTAGAGAGGTTGTTAGGTTATATGGGATGCCTAGGATAATTTTTTCTGATAGAAATACTAAGTTCTTGAGTTATTTTTCGAAAACTTTATGGTGTAAGTTGGGTACTAAATTGTTGTTTCTACTACTTGTCATCTACAAACGGAGGTTGTGAATAGAACTTTGTCGTCTTTATTAAGAGCAATAATTAAAAAAGGACATTAAGCATTAGGAATAATGTTTACCATATGTTGAGTTTAATTACAATAGATCTATTCATTCTGCTATAAAATTTTTACCTTTTGAAATTATATATGGTTTTAATCCTTTAACGCCATTGGATTTATCTCCTTTACCTGTTTCTGAATTTACTAACATGGATGGAAAGAAAAAGACTGATTTTTTTAAGAAGATACATGATAAAGGTAGGCTTAACATTGATAGGTGGACGGAGCAGTGCGTGAAGTATGCAAACAAAGGGCGTAAACAATTGATATGTGAACCTGATGAATGGGTGTGGTTACATTTACGAAAGGAACTATTTCTTGTTTAAAGGCGGTCGGAATTGCTTCCACGAGAAGATGGTCCTTTTCAAGTGTTGGAGCGCATTAATGACAACGCATACAAATTGGATTTACTTGGTGAGTATAATGTTAGTTATTTAAGGTTTATGATTTAAGTCTATTTGATGTAGATGTGATTTAAAGACAAATCATTTTCAAGATGAGAGGAATGATGAGGGCATGCTTGGCTTGGATGAGATTCAAGGAGTCAAAGCGTGGGGAAATCCAATTCAAGTTTTAGTTGGACCGGTTATGCAAGCACGAGCTAAACAATTCATAGAAGGACTTGTTAGATTAATTCATGAAGAATGAACTAATCAAATTGCAATATATTCAACTCGGAATGATTATTTAAAATTAGTTCATTTGTTGCAAGCAAGTACAAGCCAAGATGGGAAAAGTCAACAAAAGTCAACTTTGGAAAAACTGGCACTGCGCCTCGGCAAAGCTTTTTCAAAGGGAGAATGCTACTCGACGCTATGCGACCAAGAAGAATTTGCTGAGGGCGAATTCAAAGCGCGTCGTGGTTGGGTATCGTGTCCCGATGCAACGTTTGGCTTAGAACACTGCGCCTCGGTGCAGGTCTTTGACAAGAAGTAAAAGTCAACGCGCTAACCACACCTTTTTGAGTAGTTATAGCAAATTTTATTATGCCAATTAGGATTTTGTTACCTAATTAGTTTAGATTACTTATGTATTGATGTTTCCTTTCAATACAAATAATTGGGTTTTTCATAGATTAGTATAAGTAGTCATGAAAGGATTGTAATTAAAACAATTAGATCATTATTATTCCATATATTTTCTTAGAGGATTTTTTCTTCATCTTTTGGTTCTTTGAGAATTTCTAAGCTGTTCTTAGTATTCTTAAGATTCAATTTGTCTTATCATTCAACAATACATAGTTGGGTGTGGCGACTTCTACCGCATCAATTGTCGATTGCATCGAGATTCTTGTCTTTTTATAGACAACAGGTTTAGGTGTCGTTGGTGTTCATTCAACGTAATTTTCTTTACACAATCAAATGTACCAATGTTTGCATCTCTATATAAATGTTGGGTTGAGGTGTTGTGTGTGTCCCACAATACAACTTTGCTAGAAAATGATTTGAACATCATTCATCTTACGCAAGCATGTCGTGGACCTTATCAGAATGATGAGGGCATGCTTGTCTTGGATGAGATTCAAGGAGTCAAAGTGTGAGGAGATCCAATTCAAGTTCTAGTTGGACCGGTTATGCGAGCACAAGTCAAACAATTCATGGAAGTACTTGTTAAATTAATTCATGAAGAATGGACAATTCAAATTGTAAGATATTCAATTAGAAATGAAGATTTCAAATTAATTCATTTGTTGCAAGGAAGCACAAGCCAAGATGGAAAAAGTCAACCTTGGAAAGCTAGCACTGCGCCCTGGCAGAGGTTTTGCAACGGGAGATTGCACCCCTGCGCCATGCGACTGAGAAGAATTAGCTGAGGGCGAATTAAGAGTGAGCCCCGACAAGGTATCATGCCCCAGTTTTCTATATGAATATATGTGTGCAAGTTTACATGGTCAATAAGTAATAAAGTGATAAAGTAGAGTGTCGAACCCACAGGAAATTGAAAATAATTATTACCAAACATTAATTTAATATCAAATTAATTAGATTTAAACAATCGCTATTTAATTATAAAATAAACTAATTAAAATTACCAACTAAATTAAACTAATGAAAATGATTAAATCAAATTAAAAATAGTCAAGATCACAATTTCCCCCAACGCTTCATTTAACTCTCTTCACTCTCTTTTTAATTAATTAATTATATAGAATTATTAACTTAGATTTTTTAACTATTTATTAACCTTTTTCAAGAATTAATAAAAAGATTTATTCCAATTAAGTTACTATATTAATATGCAAAATAATTTGAAATAAATTCATTAAGATCCAACTCTCAACAAAGTTACATGTGGCATATAGGTATCTTCATCCTACACACTATTATGCTACTATTCCTAGAAAGAATCAACAAATTCACATATTATCATATCTGGATCTAATCCTAGAATTCTTTGTCCAATTCCTTCTAAGATATCACAATTAACTATTGCGCAAATAATTATACACGAATGCATAAAATATGATAAACAACTCATATATAATCATTAATAATTAAAAAGAAAATAAATCAAATTAAATTACACATTGGGTTCAATTGCAATCTCAAATAAAAATTAGTTCATAACTAAATAATAAATTAATCACAAATAATTCAACATCTCTAAATTACAAAAAATAAAAGAAAAAGAAAAGAAATAAAATCTGTGTTGATATTCGTCTGTCACTTGGATCACAACCTTCAATTCCCAAGCTCCGCCTTTAATTCTTGAATCCTTTGTGTTAAATATTTGCTCCTGACTATGCTAATTCTATTCTAATAATCTACTATTCTATGTTAATGTATAATAATCTATATTAATATGCTGAAAACAAATCCCTAATAGTGTATTTATAGAAGTACATTAATAATCCTAAGCTCATGTGAAAAAGAAATCCAATTCGGAATCAAATTAAAGCAATAAATCTCGAAAATCTAGTCAAAGTCGCGTTCCAAACAAAGCGTTACGCGCTCTGACAGCTATCTCAGTCTTTGACTCGGTCAACTCCTTGCACATGGCGCACGTGGCGTGCTCACTGCCATGTCCTTCAGATGAAACGATAGTGTTTCTTGGCCAAGCCTTCTCCTGATACCTACCACGCATGGCGCGAGAGCCTGATCCTTGCTTGCATCACCAAGCGACATCGTTCGCTAGCTTGCTGCTCCAAACACATTGCGCGACCAATAATCAGCTATTTACAGAATTGCCACCCCCTCATTTATTTACCCTTTTGCCATTTTACAAATATTATGGTTATGTGATTCCTCCTTTAATTCCTATAAAATAATTAAAAATACTATAAAAATATAAAAAATAATAAAAACAAATAGAATTATATAAATTACCTAAAATTAATTAAAATACTTAAAAATTAACAAATAATTAAGTCTGAATATATTCAATAAATAGGTATAAAAATCCATTATCAAATACCCCCAAACTTAACTCTTTGCTTGCCCTCAAGCAAAACAAAAATAAAAACTAAGATTCTATAAACTAAATAACTTAAGCAATGAATCAATATGAATTTTAATTTAGCCTCAAATATTTTTAAATGATAACTCAAAGAAAATTTTAAAATTATGCAAAATCTAAAATTTCAACATATTTATTAATCTTACTTTACTCAAGATCCTTAGTGTGTGTGTGAATCCAAATATATCAAACTAGGGGGGGAAAACTAAGATTCGTTCATATAATTAAATGCCGCATAAAAGATATCAAAATATATATATATATATATACAGCAAAACTTTATAATCTTATTTTTCAAATCACTCGAAACTAATACATGCAAATATAAATTAGGGGATCAAGAAGTTTTAATCTTTTAAGCACCACTAGGATTATTAATTTCTTTTAAGCTCTTTTTTTCTTCAATTAAATGGGTGCATTTTATGCTCCATCCTTTTTTTTTTTGTCTCTCTTTTTTTTTTCCAACCTCGATAAGTGCATTTTATGTTACATCTCACCATCGAGTGTGTTTTATGGTCCATCTCACTTCACATGTGCTTATGAGTAAGTGCGTTTTACGCTCTATCTCAATTCATTACATAACTCTCTTAACTTTTTTATCCATAAGATATATTAATTTTAATAACCCCAAATTTTTTTTACTTAAATCATCTCTCTTAAGTTATATTTCACCACAATTTCACTTTAAGTTACGATCAAATAAAAATATAGAATTCAAAAATATCTATCATGAGCATTTAACCAAATAAACTTCACTTAAGTTAAAAACTAGCTCAAATAAATGGACATGTGCATAAAAATTTAAAGGATCTCAAATAAAATAATAACCAAAAAAAAGCCAAAATTTAGACTAATCAAAAATTTATCCATTTCAAAAAGTTATTAAATAAAAACTAATTTTTATCATCGACCATAATTTAATTCAATTAATTCATTGCCCAAGAGACTCTACCTAAAAACTAAGTTATCCCATTTTCGTAGGAAACACGATTGCACATAGCATGTATAACAAGCCTTTAAACCCCATGGTTACCCCCAAGTGGACAAGTTGTGTCTCGTGAGGGTTTGTAGTGAATTTACCCACAAAATTTCTAAAATTTAAACTTAAAATTTTTTCAAATTCTTTCAAATTTACCCACACCCTCAAACTTAAAACAGACATTGTCCTCAATGTATAAAATAAAGGAAATTAAGAACAAGGGACTCCCCTAAATATGTAGCATTTTTTCTCTTCCTCATCTGCTAAGCTTGGATTGCATTGAATAAACCTAAAACAAAACAAAAATAAAACAAATAAAAAGAACTAAATTTTACTACTAAGAAATCTACTAAAATAAATAAATAAATATATAAATAAATAAACTAAAACTAAAACTAAAACTTGGGTTGCCTCCCAATAAGCGCTTATTTTAAAGTCTCAGCCTAACTACTCCCTTTTCTCTAGCCCGGATCGAAATTATGCTCGATGAATCACCTTGGAAGCCATGCCTTGACCATTCTCTTAACTTTCCCTTGAGACTTAAGACCCCCAACTTGCGTTCATCCTTCTTCCTCCAATAAAATTGACCTATCAATCCCACAACATTAACCCGAAAACACTCTTCTTGACAACTTGGAAATTTTATTGCATTAAACACCTTGAAGGTCACCTCTTCATCTTGAATTCTCATAGTTAGCTCGCCTTTTTACACATCAATCAACGCTCCTCTTGTAGCTAAAAATGGACGCCCAAGAATAATCGATATATTTTTATCCTCCTCAAAATCTAGCACAATAAAATCCGCGGGGAAGATAAATTTATCCACTTTCACAAGAACATCTTCAACAATCCCCTTTGGATAAGTAAATGACCGATCCGCCACCTGTAAGGTGACATGGGTGGGCTTCACTTCCTTCAAACCAAGCTTCTTATAAACTGATAGAGGCATTAAATTTATGCTCGCTCCCAAATCACATAAGCATCGATTAAAGAACTTACTCCCAATGGTGCACAGAATGATAAAACTACCTGGATCTTTCAAGTTTGGTGGTAGTTTCTTCTGCAATATGGCAATGCACTCCTATGATAGAGCAATTGTTTCGTAGTCACCTAGCTTCCTTTTCTTAGACAAAATCTCTTTCATGAACTTTAAGTAACGAGGCATTTGCTCTAATGCATCTGCAAATGAGATGTTAATATGTAATTTCATGAATACCTCCAAAAATTTTAAAAATTGTTTGTCGAGCTTGTTCTTTTGAAATCATTGCGGGAATGGCACGGGTGGCACAATCTGATTTTGATTAAGATTCTCCGCTGCCTTCTTTTCCTCTACCTCATGTGTCCCAATTTCCTTTTTAGCCTTACTATCATCTTGCATATCCGAATGTGCCTTCTTCGAATTTCATTCATTAACCTCATGTAATTCCTTACCACTTCATAGGGTCACAGCATTACATTGCTCATTGTCTTCCCTTTTCGAATTTTTCACTATATCACTTGCCAAAGCACCTTGGGATTGAATATTTATGGTACCAGCAAGCTGTCCCACTTAGTTCTCGATGATCCGTACTGATGATTCTATATTAGTCATTCGAACCTCATTCTGTGACATGTAATTCTCCGTCCGAGTTATGAAATTCATCATTTGTGTCATGAACTGAGAAAACACCTCCTCAATATTCGACTGCTTTTCTGGCTATAAAGGAGGTTGATTCTGAAAACCCGGAGCGTATAATGGCTTAGGGGGTATATGATTGAGCTTGATTATTGTTCCATGACTGATTGGAAGGATTCCTCACCCCCGGATGATAGTAGTTGGCATTATTCCCTTGCTGTTGTTGATTGTAGTTTGCCATATACTGGACCGATTCTGCGTTGATTGGGCATTGATTAGCTAAATGGTTCCCAGCACATAGATCACAAGTTATTGCAGCAGGTTGAGTAGGCTGCCCAGTCTTCGAAAGTGTTTCTACCATCTTCATTAGTGTTGTCATTTTTCTCAGCCATTGCAGAAACTGCATCATTCTCAATTCTCCCAACTGCCTTTGGCTGATTTAATCTTGTAGAAGGCCATTAGTAATCATTCGCTGCCATAGTTTCCAACAAGTCATAGGCCTCATCCAAATTCTTCGCCATCAAAGCACCACCCACAACTGCATCAATAATAGTCCTCGTTGTACTGAATAACCCATTGTAGAATGTTTGAACTTAAAGCCACTTGGATATTCCATGGTGTGGACATCTCCGTAATAAGTCTTTGAAGCGCTCCCATGCCTCGTACAATGATTCTGAATCATGCTGCATGAAAGAAGTGATGTCGTTCCTCATTTTTGCAGTCTTCGCTGGTGGAAAGAATTTCGCTAAGAACGTTTGAGCTAAGTTGTTCCAAGTAGTGATAGACCCCGGTAGAAGTGAGTGCAACCAACTCTTCGCCTTGTCCCTAAGTGTGAAAGGGAACAAACGAAGTTTTACAGCATCATCCGAAACTCCATCATACTTGAAAGTATCACATATCTCCAAAAAGCTCATGAGATGATCATTTAGATCGTCATTGAGCAAACCCACAAACTGCACTAAATTTTGGATCATCTATATCATGCCCCGCTTGATCTCAAAACTTGTGGCTTGAATTGCAGGCCTATGGATGCTAGATTAGATTTCAGTGACTTGTGGTATCGCATAGTCTCACAACAATTTTTGATCCTCGTCCTTCATTTAACCTGAAAAGGAAGTAAAAAATAAAATTAAAATTAAAATTAAAATTAAAAAAAAATGTTTAAAGTAAAAATAATTTGATTAAAATTAATATTGTTAAATAATTATTAAATTAATTCCCCTACTACGACGCCAAAAACTTGTTGGATATTTTCTATATGAATATATGCGTGCAAGTATACACGGTCAACAAGTAATAAAGTGATAAAGTAGAGTGTTGAACCCACATGGAATTGAAAATAATTATTACCAAACACTAATTTAATATCAAATTAATTAGATTTAAACAATCGCCATTTAATTATAAAATAAACTAATTAAAATTACCAACTAAATTAAACTAATGAAAATGATTAAATCAAATTAAAAATAGTCAAGATCACAATTTCCTCCAATGCTTCATTTAAATCTCTTTACTATCTTTTTAATTAATTAATTATATAGAATTATTAATTGAGATTTCTTAACTATTTCTTAACATTTTTCAAGAATTAATAAAAATATTTATTCCAATTAAGTTACTATATTGCTACGCAAAATAATTTGAAATAAATTCATTAAGATCCAACTCTCAACAGAGTTACATGTGGCATACAGGTATCTTCATCCTACACACTATTATGCTACTATTCCTAGAAAGAATCAACAAATTCACATGTTATCATATCCGGATCTAATCCTAGAATTCCTTGTCCAATTCCTTCTAAGATATCATAATTAATTATTGCGCAAATAATTATACACGAACGCATAAAATATGATAAACAACTCATATATAATCATTCATAATTAAAAAGAAAATAAATCAAATTAAACTATACATTAGGTTCAATTGTAATCTCAAATAAAAATTAATTCATAACTAAATAATAAATTAACCACAAATGATTCAACATCTCAAAATTACAAAAAAAGAAAAAAAAAAGAAATCAAATCTGTGTTGATATCCGTCTATTACTCAGATCATAATCTTTAATTCCTAAGCTCCGTCTTTAATTCTTGAATCCTTTGCGTTAAATATTTGCTCCTAACTACGCTAATTCTATTCTAATAATATGTTATTCTATGTTAATGAATAATAATCTATATTAATCAGCTGAAAACAAATCCCTAATAGTGTATTTATAGAAGTACATTAATAATCCTACGCTCATGTGAAAAAGAAATCCAATTCAGAATCAAATTAAAGCAATAAATCCCGAAAATCTAGTCAAAGCCGCGTTCCAAACAAAGCCTTACACGCTCTGACAGTTGTCTCAGCCGTTGACCCGGTCATCTCCCCGCACATAGCGCGCGTGGCGTGCTCACTGCCATGTCCTTCAGATGAAACGATAGCGTTTCTTGGCGAAGCCTTCTCCTGATACTTACGGCGCTTGGTGTGAGAGCCTGATCCTTGCTTGCATCACCAGCGACGTCGTTCGCTAGCTTGCTGCTCCAAACACATTGAGCGCATTGCGCGGCCAGTAATCAGCTATTTACAGAATTGTCACCGCCTCATTTATTTACCCTTTTGCCATTCTGCAGATATTACGGTTATGACATTTCTCCTTTAATTCCTTCAAAATAAAATATAAAATAATTAAAAATACTATAAAAATATAAAAAATAATAAAAACAAATAAAATTAAATAAATTACCTAAAATTAATTAAAACACTTAAAAACAAACAATTAATTAAGTCTAAATATATTCAATAAACAGGTATAAAAATTCATTATCACCCAGAATCATGTTTGGCCTAAAACACTGCGCCCCGGTGCAAGTCTTCGATGAGGAGTAAAAGTCAACACATTAACCACACGTTTTTTAGCAGTTTTAGCAAATTTTATTATTCCAATTAGGATTTTGTTACCTAATTAATTTAGATTACTTATGTATTGGTGTTTCCTTTCAATAGAAGGTTTAGAATTTTCATTTATTAATAAAAATAGACATGCAAGGATTCTAATTAAAATAATTAGATCATTATTATTCAATATATTTTCTAAGAGGAATTATTCTTCATCTTTTGGTTCTTTGAAAATTTATAAGTTGTTCTTAGTATTCATAAGATTCAATTTGTCTTACCACTTAACAATACATAGTTAGTGTGGCGACTTCTACTGCATCAATCGTCGATTGTACTGAGGTTCTTCTCTCTTTGTAGATAACAGGTTTAAGTGTCGTTGATGTTTATCCAACGCAATTTTCTTTACACATGAAATTGTAATAAGGTTTGCGTCTCCATACAGACGTTGAGTTAAGGTGATGTGCGTGTTCCATAATATGACTATGCTAGAAAATGATCCGGGCAGCATTCACCTTACGCAAGCGTACCGTGGATCTTATCATCACTCCTTGTATAATTTGGCATTTTCTTACGCTTAGAGACGAAATTCATCCATCTCATTAAGTTGTAATTGGCATTTTTCTCCCGTTGCAGTTAGATGAAGTTGAGTTTCTTAACAGCCCTATATGCATTATGTTCAAGTTCCACCGGAAGATGACACGCCTTCCCATATATAGCCAATAAGGTGACATCCCAATAAGAGTTTTATATGTTGTTTTATATGTCCAAAGAGCATCATTAAGCTTGATAGACCAATCTTTTCAGATGGGATTCACCATCTTCTCCAAAATCCTCTTCACTTCTCAATTGGAGACCTCAGTTTCACCACTTATTTGGGGATAGTATGATGTCGCTATTCTGTGAGTGACACCATATTTAGTTAGTAGAGCTGCGAATTGTCTATTGCAAAAGTGAGAGCCTTCATTACTAATTATAGCCTGAGGTGTACCAAATTTGGTGAAGATGTTTCTTTGAAGAAATTTAGTTACCACTTTTTCATCGTTCATGGGTAAAGCTATTGCGTCCATCCATTTCGAGACATAATCAACCATAACTAGTATATAAGAATTATTGAAAGAAGAAGGAAAATGGCCCATGAAATCAATACCCCATACATCAAGGATTTCAACTTCTAGAATTGGATTGAAGGGCATCTCTTTTCTTTTTGAAATGTTGCCAACTCTTTGGCATCGATCGCATCTTAAGAAAAAAAAAGTGGCATCCTCTAACAGAGTAGGCCAAAAAAATCCTGATTGCAACACCTTTGTGGTCGTTCTCTCTCTCTCTCTCTCTCTCTCTCTCCCCCCCCCCCCCCCCCCCATTATAATAAATAGGTATAAAAATTCATTATTAAATACCCCCAAACTTAAATTTTTGCTTGCCCTCAAGAAAAACAAAAAAACAATTTAAGACTTTACTAAACCAAATAATTAACCTAACAACTCAAGCAATGAATCAATATAAATAAAAATATTAACCTAAAAAAAATTAAATAATTACTCAAAAAAATTAAAATTATGCAAAGTCCAAAATTTTTAACATATTTATTAATCTTACTCTACTCAAGACCCTTCATGTATGTATGAATCCAAATATATCAAACAAATTTAAACTCAGCAAAATTTATACAATTCAAATGCCTCATAAAAGATATCTCACAATAAAAGAATTACGAAGCAAAACTTTATAACTCACTTTTCACATAATTCTTTACTAATAAAGGCAAATATAAATTAAATGATCAAAATATTTTTTTTCCCTCACATTACGTACACTAGGATCATTTTTTTTAAATTCACCAAATTCCTTTCTAAATATATTCTTATATTTTTTTTCTTCATTCATCATAAGTGGGTGCATTTTATGCTCCATCTCACTCTTTTTCTTTTTATGCTCACAAGTGCATTTTACGCTCCATCTCGTTTTCTTCACATGTTTATAGGTGAGTGCATTTTACGCTCCATCTCAACTCACCAAATGACTATTAATTCAATTCAAAAAGGATCAATTCTTTAAACAATTCTAGAACAATTTACCTAAATCATCTTCCCCAAACTATATTTCACCTCATATTTCACTTCAAGTTATGATCAAATAAGTTGTAGAATTCATAAATATCTATCATAAGCAATTAACCATATAAATTTTCTCTAAGTTAAAACTAACTCAGCACAAATGGATATGTACATAAAAATTCACAGGATTTCCAATAAAATTATAACCAATAATATGGCAAAATTCAGACTAACAAAAATTTATCAATTTTTAAAAATTATTAAATAAAAACCAAAATTTATATCATTGACCATAATTTAAATTCAATTAATTCATTGCCCAAGTGACTCAACCTAAAAACTAAGTTACCCCATTTTCGTAGTTAACACGATTGCACTTAGTATGTTCAACAAGCCTTTAAACCTCAAGGTTATTCTAAGTGAACGAGTTGTATCTCGTGAGGATTTGCAGTGAATTTACCCCAAAATTCTAAAATTTAAACTAAAATAAAACCTTTAAAAAATTTAAAATTCTTTCAAAATATACTCACATCCCCAAACTTAAAACAGACATTGTCCTCAATGTATAAAATGAATAAATTTAAAAACAGAAAACTCCCCTGAAATTGTAGCATTTTCTCCTCATTTGCTAAGTTTGAGTGCATAGAATAAACCTGAAACAAAAAAAAAAAACAAAAACAAAAATATTAAAACCTATTAACTAAAAAACTAAAATTAACTAAAACTTGGGTTGCCTCCCAATAAGTGCTTCTTTTAAAGTCTTAGCCTGACTACTCCCTTTTTCTTCAATCAGACTCAATCGTAAAAATTATCTTTTCATGTCTCCTTTTCGTTTTCTCTTTTGATCTCCATGGCATTCTTCTAAAATTTTGAACCACCCCCAAACTTGAATTCTTCCGAGTTATTTACTTTAACAAAGTTAACCCGATAGTATTCTTCAGAATTCTGGACTTGTTGCACGAAAAACACAATAAAAATTTTCTTCATACTAATCAAGCTTACAGTTTTATCATCCTAACTCTTCTCTTCCTCTTCCCAAACGTTGATCCTCTTATTTTAAATCTCATCATCATCTTCCTATCCGAACGAGACCTATTAAGATTTACTTTTTTAGTCTTTTGAAACTCCTTGCCATTTTCTAATGTAACTACCTTACACTGCTCTTTACCTTCCTCCACAAGATTTATCTCAATATTGCTATGTAACATATTGCGAAGGCAATTGTTGACTAAATTAGCAAGTTGTTCCATTCGAATCTCATCATCTTTCCTTTGAATCTCCATCTCACCCCTTCGAATTTCTCACTCTTGCATTAATTTTTCATTGTGTTTTCTACTCATCTCGATATTCTCCATAAAGCTTGGAAGAATTTTCTCCAAATTTGATTTTTCCTCTTGCTACGGTGGAGGTTGTTGATACGAGATTTCGTATGATTGAGATTGATATGAAAATTCTAACGGGTATGATGAATTTGGAGCAAAAAAAAAATGATTATTCATTCTTGTATCAGTTCTCCGTAAAAACCTATCAAGAATTTCCTTCAAATTAGATTTTTGCTCTTGTTGCTATGGAGGTGAGTATTGAAAATCCTGATGATAATAACTTAGCGCAAAGTATTGATATTGATTTTTAATCCGTGAATATTTCGGATAATTTTTCCAACCTGGATGATAATAGTTTGGGCTATAACTATATTGTTGCTGATGGTAGGCATTCTAAATAGATTGATTTTCAAGAGCGTCAAATTTTCTTTCAAGCTCTGCAAACTGTGGATTCCATTGGTCAACTATTGTTGCCACACTTCGTTGAATCATCCTCTCATAAGACCATTGATATTTAAATGCAGTAATCATATCAAAAAAGAAAAATCAAATCAAATAAATAAATAAAAATATACAAGTTTAAATTAAAACTAATTTGACTAAAATTAGTATCGGCAAAATTATTAAATTAATTTTCCGGCAACGGTGCCAAAAACTTGTTAGCCTAATTTTAAATATGAATTAACACACAAATATATGCAACCCACAAGTAATATTATGATAAAGAGAGTGTTGAACCCACAGAAAATTAAAAAAAATTATTACCAAATACTAATTTTATATCAAATTAATTTTATTTAAACAAATGAAATTAAATTATAAAATAAACTAATTAAAATTATCAACTAAATTAAACAAATAAAAAGATTGAATCAGATTAAAAATACTTAAGAACATAATTTTTCTCAATGATTCATTTAAACCACTTAATCCTATTTTTAATTAATTAATTTTATAGAATTGTTAACTGAGAATGTTTAACTATTTATTAACCTTTAATAAAAATTAATAAAAAGACCTATTTCAGTTATGTTGCTATATTCATGCAAAACACTTAAAATAAATTCACTAAGAACAAACTCTCAATAAAGTTACATGTGGTATATAGATATATCCGTTATATATACTATCCCGCTACTCTTCTTAAAAAGAATTAAAAATTTTCGCATGTTATCATATCTGAATCTAAACATATACTCCACTTTTGATTTCATATACATTATCTCATTAATTATTGTGCTAATAATTATGCATGAACACATAAAATATGATAAACAAATAGTATATATCATTAATAATTAAAAAGAAAATAAATTAAATTAAACTACACATTGGGTTCAATTGCAATCTCAAATAAAAATTAGCCCATAACTAAATAAAAATTTATCCATAAATAATTCAACATCTCAAAATTACAAAAATAAAAGTATAAGAAATCAAATTTGTGTTTTGATATTCGTTTGTTACTCGGATCACAGTTTTCAATTCCCAAGCTCCACCTTCAATTACTGAATCCTTCGTGTTGAATATTTGCTTCTAAACTAATAAAATTAATCTACTCTATTATAATATTCTGCTCTAAAACTATGTTAATATATGTTAAAGTACTGAGAACAATTCTCTAATAGTGTATTTATAGGAGCACATTAATAATCATAAGCTAATGTGGAATTAAAATTCAATTTGGAATCAAATAATAGCTTTAATCTCGTTTCTCCAGTAATTTCGTTCTTGCCAAACAGGCCTTAACGCGCTTTGACCAAGTCAAGCGTGCCTCGATAATGTCAGCCTTGCAACACAACCACCTAAGTCATGGATGGTGCGCAAGCTCATTCTTCTGTGCCACCAGACGACGTCGTTCTGTACCCGGTCTCCCCTTCCACTCCCTCGCACGGCGCGAGTGTTCCATCTTCCATACACTAAAAACGGTGTCGTGTCCTATCTGGCTTCTAATCATTTTGCCCGCATTGTGTGGTCCAGCATGTTTCAGGTTATTACAATATTGCTACCGTGCACTAGTTTCACCTTATTTACTTCCTATAAAATAAAATATAAAATAATTATAAATAAATATAAATAATATTAAAATATTAAAAATTATAATAACACATAAATTAAATAAATTACCTAGAATCAATTAAAATGCTTAAAAATTAACAAATAATTAAGCCTAAAAATATATAATAAATAGGTATGAAAACCAATTATCAGTTATCCTCTTCATTAGACTCTTTCGCCGTCTTTGGGGTTTCTTCCTTAACCTCTTTCAACTCCTTACCACTCCAAAGTGTAACTGATTTGCATTGCTCTTTACCATCTCGCTTCAGATTTACTTCGTTATCATTTGGTAAAGCCCGTTGAGGTCGGTTGCTTAAAGCACTTGCTATCTGTCCAAGCTGATTTTCCATATTTTGAATAGCGACATCGTGACTATTTTTCCATACATCATTCTGCATCATGTATTTAGTGATAAACTCCGATTTCTTTTCTGGTTGTTCTTGTTGTTGGGGTCAATTCTAAAAAACCGGGGAGTAAGTTTGTCTTGGAGCTTGGTTATTAGTCCATGAGAAATTTGGTTGATTCCTTAACCCCGGATGATATTAATTTGAAAGATTGTTCTACTGTTACTGATTGTAATTCCCAACGTATTGCACTAATTTAGCACTTATAACACATTGCTCACTTCGATGATCACCAGCACACAATTCACATATCGCTGACACATTTCGAACATTAGGCATTCCCATAGTATTAAATCTCTTGGTCATGGCTGACATCTGTGTAGCCAATGCCATTATTGCATCCACTTCAATCACCCTGGTTGCTCTCAGTTGTGACATCCTAGCAGTAGGCCATTGATAATTATTTGCCGCATCTTAGCCATCTAGGCAGGTGGAAAAAACTTTGCAAGGAACTTCTGTGCTAAGTCATTCCATGTGGTGATTGATCCCAGTGGAAGAGAATGTAGCTAGATCTTTGCCTGATCCCGAAGAGTAAATGGAAATAACTGAAGCTTTATTGCATCCTCCGTGACTCCATGGTACTTAAACATGTCGCAGATCTCCAATAAACTAACTAAATGGTCATTAGGATCACCATTGGGCAATCCTCTTAATTGAATAAAATTCTGAATCATTTGAATTGTGTCTGGCTTAATTTCAAAGTTGGTAGCATTAATAGCAGGCCTCGTGATGCTCAACTGAATTTCAGTAACTCACGGCATAGCGAACTCTCGCAACGATTTTTTTCTCCAATTCAGCCATTTGTTCTTGATTTTGTATTTCTCGATAGAATCTTCACAACTGACGGAACCTTCTTTCTATCTCGTCTTCGTAAGGTAATGGTTTCTAAACCTTCTAGCAGGTTTGCATACAAAACCAAAATTACCTCAAACAGAAACTAAAAGCACAAAAAATAAGAAAAAGTTTGATCAAAAATTAATTTAACTAAAATTAATATTGATAAATTATCAAAATAATTTCTCAGCAACAACGCCAAAAACTTGATGCCTAATTTCTTAACTAATGCAAACATGCAAGTATACGTGATTAGGTAGCAATATATTGGCAAGCAAGGTATCGTCTCACAAATAATTAATTTAATAAATATCACTATGAAAATTAAACTAAAATAATCTTATTTAAACCAATGATTGAAATTATTAACTAAAAATAAATAAATAAATTAACTAATTAAAAATCACTAATCACTAACTACCAAGATTTTGAATTCAAATTAAAAAGTCTTAAGACTATAACTTCACCCAATGTTTCATTTAAACCTTTTTACTTCCCATTAAGTTAATTTAATTGTCATAGATTATTAACCAAGAATTCTTTATAGAATTAATATGCATCTCTCGATGATCACATAAACAACTTCCTTTAAATTCGGCACAAGAAAACAAAATTAAATAAAATAACCTAATTAACTAATTCATTATATCTTTATGTGAATTACAATAAAAAGGATTTGAAGTACAGATTCTCTCAAAGTTACATAAGGCATATATGTATATCTCTATCCTATACACTAATCATAAATTTCATCAATGCAAAAAACATAACCATATGCTATCATATCAAGGTCTAAACTTATAATCCATCTTTTAATTTCATATAAGTTATCATGCTAATTATTGACCAGGTAATTAATAATTTAAAACAAATATGATAGACAACCCAATTATAATAAAATATAACCAAATAGGAAGCAAATTAATTTAAACTATACATTGAGATTTATTGTAGCCTTAAAAGAAATTTTAGTTCATAACTGAATTAAAAATCATCGTCCACGAATAGTTCAACATCTTAAAATAACAAAATAAAAATAAAGAGAGAGAGAGAGAGAGAGAGAGAGAGAAAAAACTAATTTAAAGTAATCCTTGTTCCCTTTAACTCCTACTTTGATTCTCCTAAACGCTTAATATTTGTTCCAAGTCTCTCTAGCCTTCAATTCAATTCCTTGCTCTCATCATAGATAAGTCTAATTAGGTTTACATGAGAAGTACTTATAGTCTAATATAAAACCTAACTGTCTCATAGCAATCTTGAAGCAATCCTAATTCATTTCCTTTTAAGAGTAGTCCTGGCGCGACCGCACCATGTCTTCTGACTCTTAGTTTTTTGTTCTTTCCAACTCTTTTTGTTCCAAAATTGATTCTTGCACCCCTCCCAGTATCTCCTCCTGCAAAATAACATAAAACATATTAAAAAAATACCTAATTTACTTAAGAAAAACATTTATTCCAGTCTTAGAAATACTCGACTATCTGCAACTCAGAATGAATGTACCTATTTGAGCTTCCTCAAATGGAACTTAAGTAGATTGATGAGACTCTACAAGATTGAAGATGGATAGAAGAAATGCAAGATGAATTAAACTAGTTCGAAAGGAGCAAGGTCTGGAGATTAGTTCCTAGGCCAAAGGATCATCCAGTTATTGGCACTAAGTGGGTCTTCAGAAATAAGATGCAAGAAGATAGTGTAATCACAAGGAATAAGGCCAGACTGGTGGAAAAAGGTTAATCTCAAGAAGAATGGATCGATTATGATGAGACCTATGCACTAATAGCAAGACTAGAAGAAATCAGGATGTTCCTTGCCCATACAGCCCACATGAAGTTCAAAGTCTATCAGATGGATGTCAAGAATGTTTTCCTAAATGGAGAACTTCAAAAAGAGGTGTATATAGAACAACCTCTAGGTTTTGTTGTTTTAACTCATTTAAATTATGTTTATAAATTAGAAAAGTATTATATAGGTTAAAACAAGCACTTAGGACATAGTATTAAACATTAACTAATTTTTTTGTGGAAAAATGATTTACTAAGGGTAGACTAGACATAACACTATTTCTTAGGAAGTACAAGGATAAAACATTGTTAGTAAAGATTTATATAGATGATATAATTTTTTGTTCTACTGACAAAAAGCTATGTGAGAGGTTTTTCAAGCTTATGCAAAGCAAATTTAAGATAAGCATGATGGGTGAGCTGAACTTTATCCATGGACTTTAATTGAAGCAGACTAATGAGGGCATCTTCATCAACCAAGCCAAGTACATCAAAGATCTACTGAATAAGTATGCTTTGGAATTAGCCACTCCCAAGAAGACTCTTATGGCTCCTGCTACTAAGCTAGATGATAGGGTTAAATTATACGATATTTTTGTTCCCTAATACTTAGTTTTTATATTTATTGTGTGCTTGAATGTTTAATTATTTAGCTTATTTTGGTTTTAATAGGTTTTTACATAATTTGTGTTATTTTAGGTAATTTTATAGTATTTTTACATTTCTTTTTATTTATGTGTTTTTATTTATTTTTAGTATTTTAGGCGTTTTATTAATTATAATGTGTTTTTATTATTTTTAGTATTCTTATATTATTTTTATTTATTTATAATTATTTTATATTTTATTTTGTAGGATGGAAGGAGGAGCAGAACGACATCGTTTAGCATTTGGAGGGCCGAATAAAGGTCGCGCCATGCGCGCGTTAAGTTGGCTGGCAGCATAAACAGAACGACGTCATTTTTAGCTCGGGATGACTGCGCGCAATGCGCGGGCTGGGGCGACAGACTATCCACTTTAGCGAATGGCGTGTTTGGCTTGCGCGTTAATTGTCCAAATCAGATTATTCGCGAATTTTTGCTAATTTTTGATTCCAAATTGTATTTTAATTCCAATTAGGGTTAAGAAAATAATTATTTTACTTTTTTTATTTTTATTTGTATTTTAAATCCTATTAGGGTTTGGAAAGTGTACTTCCTACTAGGGTTAGGAGGATTTTGGAGCTTATAAATAGAGGGCTTGACACACAATATAAAATACAACTTTTCTAATAAGAAAAAATTCATCTTCTATTCTTTGATGCTCTCTACAATTATGAGTAGCTAAATTCTTTTTCTTGGTTTAAGTGATTGAAGCCATCAAGATTAATACACTGTGAGATCTAATTTATTTTAATTGTTCAATTTATATTTTGAGTATTGAATATTTTTCTGTATTTAATTTTATGATTAATTCGTTTAATTGCTAGGGTGCACACTAGTTTATTATTCGTTGAAATCTACTGCTAAATTAAATATCAAATCCGTAATTTTTTGGTCACTTTAATTTGCGAAGCAACTAAGGTTAATTATTATTTTGCTTATCAAAAGATTGTTATATCTTAGGAAAAATATTCATCTAAATTAAATGCAGACACTTGGATTGTGTTGTTTAGTTCAACGGTCTCTCTATTTCTTTATGCTGCTACTAGGTTAAATCTTTAGCGTTTATCTAAGATTATTTAGTAGTAAGGGTTATTTAGATCGCTTGTTTCTACTTAACTAAAATTAAGGAGAGATCAGAAAATTATTCGAATAGGGGTAATTATTCCACGTTGAATATTTAAAATATGAGTTGAGTTATTCTTGCATCAGTGATCAGTTGTAAATTCTTGACGGTGGATGTTGACTTAAACCAAGGCTTTTTCTTCTCATTTATTTTATTAAATTACTTGCATATTTATTTTAGTTAATTTTATTTAAATTACTTCTTTGATTAAAAAATTCCCCAATTTTGGTTTGCAAAACATAAAATTAAATAATCATTCTCTGTGGGATCGACTCTTACTTGCACTGCTACATATTTATGATATACGGATACAAATAAACGAAAAGAAAACAAACAAATGGGAGTAAATACACTATTTGAGAATATGATGAATCAAATGCAACAACTTACCATATATCCTTATTTGAAAAGAAGGTGTTTGTGTGTGTGCGTGTGTGTGTGTGTCTATATATATATATATATATATATATATATATATATATATATACATTATTTTTACAACTTACTAAAATAAAATGCCTTTCACAATATCTGATGAACCAAGGAATCTATAGAGAAAGAAGAAGATACGCTTTGGGAAATTTTTCAAATGCTAAAAATATGTGAGATATATTACATTTATAGTAGTTGATTACATTCTGTCGAATAAATTACAATCAAGTATCTAGCCTAAATTAACTAATTATAAAGTGTAAAATACATTAGTCAAATAAATACAAACGAGACTCTAGCCTATAATCAAGGTCTTAAATTTAGTCACATATGAGAGATTTACATGGCAGAAAAGCTACACAGGATCATCTGTTTGCGCAAAGTATTAATTGAAAAATGCACACTGGCTTAATAGTATCAGTATATAATTTAATCTTCTCATCACATACAAGGTATATAATCTTACCCCAAATACGAAAATGTAAGATATTCAAAAATTAGTAAATAAAATATTTTTTAAATATATTTACTCATCACTTACAACTTACAAAATATCAAAGTTCTCGTAAAAATAACTTAATAAGAGTAAGATACTTATCAAATTATAATTTACTTACATTAGCTTACTCACACATATTAAAACTTATTCATAATCTTACAACTCACAAAACATGCGAAATCATGTCTTAAACACACACACACACACACACACACACACACACACACACATATATATAAGATTGATAATAATACCTCATAAGAAGCGTTTAAACAAATAAAATAACGATGATTAAACAAATAACTATTGAAGACTATCAAATAATACTATTGAAGACTATCAAATAATTATAAAGAATGATTAAACAAATAAAATAATAACAAATATTATTTTATTTGTAGACGATGAGTATGAAATGTAATAATGAACCATGAACAATAAAGATTAATTGAAGTTTATGAACATAAGGGTAATTATTGAACAAATAAAATATCAATAAGGGTTATTTTATTTATAAAGAATGAATATGAATAGGAATAGATAATGATGAAAGATAAAGGAGATAGTGAATGAGGTAAGTAAGGAGATGTTAAAGAATGAAGTGAAGGTTAAATGATGAAGGCATACGAGTTAGTTTAGACTGGCGTATATTTCATTAATGGTCAGATAGAGGCTAATCGATAGATTCAATCCCCATTCAAGTAGGTCAACCGAAGATCGATAATCTAGAGGGAAGAGAAGCGAACGTAAAATGCAAGTACATCTTGTACACCTTATTTGTTTCGTACAAGTTCTATAGATAAAGCAAATACCTAAACTTAAATTGTCATGACTTGAACACAACCATTCGTATTTATACACTTAGGAAGATTTCTCAAATGTTAAATTATAAATGTTGAGAAGCCTAAATACAGACAGGTTATTTGAAAGGTGAGTCTATGCCACTTGATTCAGCTAACTAGACAGATGAGGACATAAATTGTCAATCAATCTTATCTTTTTAAGAAAGCTATCTAAACCAATTGCTTTGGTGCAGACTCTATTATGCTGAGATGAACAACCCTGATAAAGTGAAATCATTTTATGTCAGTGAATCCAACATGCGCGCGGACATAGACTAAACATTATGCATAATATAGAGTACTATGAGGCTAATCACCTCATGTACTTGTTCTAGAGGTTTTTCAGTTAATCGTTGTTAATCCTCTGTAGAGTTCAATGGTCCTTAGTGCCCACTCAGTAATAAAAGACACTCGTGCTTTGAAATATCAAAATTCTTCTTTGCTAGATACATAAGGATTGATTATTCCTAAATTACTCTGACTTTGCATATTCCATACTTGAAACCCTTAATGTATTATTCATTTATGATTCATTAAAGCACTTCATGACTTGTCAAAAACTGTTGAACCTTATGAGATTGTGAACCCTTGTACTCGATTATTGATTGTTACATACTTGTAGAGCATATTCGTCGCTCATACTTGCTTTATAACCCTATTTACAGTTTAGACGGAGAAAGTCAGTAGTTTTGGAAAAGACAAAGGCAAGGGTTAGGCTACATAATAGTTTATGTACAAGTTAAGCTTTTGTGTTTATATTAACAATATTAATATTTTGTAAGACTTATGATGTATGTAAAGGTTGTAGAAAACTAGGACAAATGTGTAAGTTAAATATTATTATTATGATGTAAATATTTATGTTATTATATATCGATTAGGTGGTTATATATATGATGTTTAGATGGTATCGTGAGCACTGAATTAATTTGAGGTAAAAGTACTCGAATTTGGGAGCGATACATTTTCAAAGCTTGATCTAAACATCACAAAAGAAATGCCTACCAGCTACATGATATAGTGACGTCATCACGTGACCATTGTTGTTGAAGACTGATGTGACGCAACAGAACAGAAAGTTAGATGACATGTCAGAGTAGAAAGAAGACTGGCATAGCAAAAAGAAATAGCAGGAATCAAGTTGACATTTCTCAAATATCAACATCAAAGATCTTCAATATCAAAGCATTAAAATAAGCAACGGCTATCTCTCAACGAACAAAAGCCCCAATGGACAAAACTCTCAACGATCTAATTTCTAATTGGCAAAATGGCATATCTCTCTCTATATTAGGACTACAATGAGCTAAAAGCAACAAAAAGAAAGAGAGAGAGAGAGAGAGAGAGATGGAGAACAAATGAGCCATATGAGAGAAAACTCAATAAATGCAAACATCAAGTCGAAAAGATTAGGGTGCAAAGAAGAAGCTGAATACATAAGAGATAATCCACCAATCAAAAAAAACGTAGAGTTAAATCGATTAGTGCTTAATGAAGAAGATTGGTCCATAAACTAAAGGAGTATAAGGAGAAAATGACCAATCTAGATAAATCAAAAGGCTCTGGAAGTCATTCCTTCGTTGCCAACTCTTTCTAAAGGAACTTAACGTTAGCTTGGTAGTACCCCTAACAACTTTAATGACAACAAAACTGGGACTTAGTACTTGCTAGATTCAGAGAAATCTGCCCAAAGATAGGAGGATGACTAAATGTCCTATAGAGGAAATTGGGGGAGGCCCGTCTGATTTTTAGTGAATCATCCCTTGTTGAGGGAAGATGACTTAATGTCTTGTGAGAACAAAAGACGGGACTTTGTGACCCATCTTATTCTTAGTGAATCAGACCCTTAGTGGGAGGACTTATTGTCCAAATTATAAGGACTAAGTGTTCAAATTGTAAAGGCTTAGTGTCCAATTTATACTTAATGGAATATCCCTGCTCAACAGAGTAGAAGAGAGGAGTAGGAGTAGTTCAGGCTTCGAACCTCTTAAAAATCTATGTGTTCTTAATGTCTCTTTACCCTATTATTTGTATTTCAAGTTTATGCCATGTATGTTTAGATTATTATGAAGATAGCTTTTCATTAGCAAATTCATGTACAGAATTGTATATTCATGTTATAATGAACAAAAATTGGCTTTACCAAATAACCTAATTATGATGCACATACAATTGCTTAGTTATTTGATAAAGATGTTTATAAATGCAAATATTATACATAATTGTATAATGATCTTTTCAACCCCCCCCCCCCCTCTATATCATATTCACGTACCTCTAGGAAACAACATCTTAGTTAAGGGGGAGGGGGGGGGGGGGGGAGGAATTAACGTAAACAATTTTTCTCCTTATTTAAACTATATACCTTTTAACTTAATCTGTATTGAGCCAAGTCTAATAATAATTTTATTAGAATATTTTTTTATTAAATAAGATTGATCAAGCTCACAACACTTAACTTAAATAAAATATTAATTGAATTATATTTAATTACTTAGAAGAGAAGCAAATATATATAAAAAAAATACGAGATGTTACATTCATAGTTAACAATTTGTATAGCTAATTAGAAAAAATAAAATAAGGCAAGTCATAAAATTAAGCTTTATCAAATTAGTCGACCAATAAAAGACAATCCAAAACAGGACAAATTCTTTTGAAAAATTAATGTGAGTATTAATTACAATTATCTTGATAAAGAGAAGTAGTGTATAATGAAAACGTACATAAACTTTCCTCTTTGTGATTTTTTTTAATGAATTGCAAAAAACTTAGTCTAACAATGTGTTTGTCATATCACTATCATATATATATAATTGCATGTAAGCAATGGCTGACACGAGAGTAATTCTTTTTTCATATAACTCAAACGAGGAGGGTACATATTTAGAATTAAATCACGTAAAATAAATAATTTAATTAAAAAAGAAAATTAACATAATATTTAACGTGATTTGATTCATAATGATTTAATTCACAATCAACTTTAATATATTAATCTTCATGTAACAATTACATAGCATAAAAGCTAAAAAATTATCCCTCACACATTAATCTAAGATCCAATTACACCATCTCTCAACTCCCTAGGATGTTGCTACCTTTTGGTTGTACTGTCTTTCTTTAAATACAAGACTTTATTTATAAAGTATCCACAACTCGCATTTATAAATATACTAGTAATTACCCGTGCCTAAAGGCACGACATAACAAAAAATTAAATTAAAATTCAAAAAATAAAAATATTATTATTATCTGTATTATTATTAAGGAAATTATAAAAATTATTATTAACGGTATTATTGTTATTATTATTATTATTATTATTATTATTATTATTATTATTATTATTATTATTATTATTATTATTATTATTATTATTATTATTATTATTATTATTATTATTATTATTTGTTTGGAATATACATGTGAATGTTATTCCTCTTTTATAAGATTTAATGATGTGCTTAAATGAAAGATAAATGAATCACTATGCAAATATGTCTGCATTGATGAAAGCTGTAAAGTTCTTATTAGATGATAGACATTATGTTCAAAGGACTTAGATTAAATAGATCAAGATTGTTAGGTTGATCTAATATGAATAAGTAGCTTTGTAAAGTCCTTCAGAAGATCACAATGTACAAGGACTATGAATAAAAAGATCAAACTTGTTAGGTTGATGTTAAGCTGTAATAGATAGGCCTGTACGATCAAAAAGAACAGCATCAAAGAACAAGAAATCTGGCAAGAAAGTCAAAGTAAGGATCGTAGACTACAATCGGGATCGTAGTGTGATAGGGTTAAATTATACGATATTTTTATTCGCCAATACTTAGTTTTTATATTTATTGTGTGCTTAAATGTTTAATTATTTAGCTTATATTGATTTTAATAGGTTTTATAGGATTTTAGTTAATTTATGTTAATTTAGGTAATTTTATAGTAATTTTATATTTCTTTTTATTTATGTTTTTTTCTTTATTTTTAGTATTTTAGGTGTTTTATTAACTATTATGTGTTTTTATTATTTTTAGTAATTTTATATTATTTTTATTTATTTTTAATTAATTTATATTTATTTTTGTAGGAAAAATAAAGCTTAGGGGCAAATCTGTAATTTTTGGAAAAGTCGGCGTCCGCACATGGCGCGGGGAAGGAATTAGTAATGCGGATCAGAACGACGCCATTTTGGGCTAGGGAAAGGCAAAAGCAGCTCGCGCAATGCGCGACCGCATTCGGTTGGCATTGGTGCGTGTCTTGCACACGCCAACGGTAATGAAGGAAAAAGGCGGCTGGCGGCTGTTGCAGTTTTTTTCTCTCTCTCTCTTCATGATGTGGTCTCAGGCTCGTGATTAGCAGACTTTGTTCCTTTTCCTTCCTTATTTTGGATTTCCTACACTGCAATGCAACAAATCAGTACAATAAAAATCCGATTTTAATTTGGAAAAGGAAGTAATAATTTTTTATTTTATTTTTAATATTTTATTTAGACTTCCAATTAGGGTTAGGATAATAATTATTTTATTTTTCTTTTATTTTTAATTGTAAATCCTATTAGGGTTTGGACAAGTTAGGAGGATTATGGATGTGACGCCCCCAAATCTGAGCTCACACAGCCCAAACTTGAGTCGTCAAAAGACTACAACAAAATTATTACAATGAAATACAACGTACAACAATACAGTGGATAATACAACACAACTAAGTCTTCATTATTATTGCCACACTATTTTATAACACGTGAAGACTATGATAGCTATCCCCGCACTCTCACTCCATTCCCCGGCTAGACCCCGTTACGTTCTCATCTCCTGTTGAAAAACAATGGAACGAAAAGAAAGGGTGAGCTCAAATAGCCCAGTAAGAAATATCATGACTAAGATAATGACGAATAAATTATCATTAGCCTTCAACAGTTGAGTTCTTGATAGAATACAATAGACTACAAGGTTTATATCAAAAACTGTAGTTAAATTCTTAAACAACGTTCAGATCAATAATAGCAGCGGAATGAGCAATCTATTAGAAGAATAATGCAGACTATAATGTCCACTCGCTTCTCTTTTTTGTAAAAATATCATCAACTTTTATCATCTGAAATACCATTAGTCATGATAATAAAAATTCACAGTTCCTGATCATAATCATGTAGATCAACAGTTCATATTTGCACTACAGGCCAAAGACATTTAATATAACACCAACGGTCATGATTATTCCAGATTCAGCCTTTGGTAATAATCATACCAATCAACAGTTCATCTTTGCACTACGGGCCAAAGATATTCAATAAAGCACCAACGGTCATGATTATACCAGATTCAGCCTTTGGTCATAATCATACCAACCAACAGTTCATCTTTGCACTACGGGCCAAAGAGAACATTCAATATAATACCAACGGTCATGATTATACCAGATTCAGCCTTTGGTCATAATCATACCAAACAACAGTTCATCTTTGCACTACGGGCCAAAGAGAACATTCACCACGTGCCATAAAAGACACCGAACAGATGTATCGCCTTTAACCTAATATATCGCCTTTAACCTATCATCTGTTCAACAAATATATCACATCTGTGCCCCCGGCCACAGATATTCACAACAGCTTGATTCTTGATGATTAGTACAAATAATAGTGATACAATTGATGAACAGAAGAAACAGGATAAACAATAAGTATCGGAAGTTTACTTTGTGCAGATTCAAATAATGTCCAAATTGTCAACATGATGCAGAGTGAAATTTAAAAATGTTATTCAAGATTCTCAGTTCAGAATAACGGTTACAATTCAATAGAAAGATTCAGAAAATAGGAAGGTTCAGTTGAAATAATGAAGTTCAACTATTATGGAACATATAATATTTTCAGGAATTATAGAAGCAATAGTTCCATAATAAGTTTCGATTCAGGAGTATGAAAGAAAATAATATCCCTTACCGTAGCAAGTTCAAGAGTGTAAAAAAAATGACATTTCTTACCTTAACACGTGACTGGATATTGATTTAAATAAGATTGATCAACCTATATTTTTATAGTAAAATTAGTAATTACCACATATAAATTTCAAAGTGTATGATAACTCATATATTATGAACTATCAAAATTATATATATTTAACATAATTTTTGTAGTATAAAATACCAACTTTAAAATAGTTTTAAAAATAATATTCCAAAATAAATCTTCCAAAGAAAGCTTTTAAAAATGAATCTTCTCAAAGAAGAGTCTTCTAAAGGAAGATTTGTGAATACCGTGAAAAATAGGAATTTATAAAATTACTACTCTTTAATAAAAGACTTACTTGAAAAATTCCTGCACTCCTTTTGGCTTTCAAACACTCAAAATAGCCTTACTATTATCAGAGAAAACTCATAAAATTCTTATAGAAAAATTTTATGTTTTAGGTGTGATTTTTCTATTCAGCTGAACAAGCTATTTATAGGAGAAAAGAGGTTACTATGCGTGGTAGGTGGTTGTACGCCAATACTGAATTCAGCAGCAACACGCGGGCTGCGCGAAAATTTTTCTTCAGCACATTTCTGAGAAAATTTTCTTCCAGTGGGCCCCACCCTACCCCACATGTTTTCTTACTATTCACGTTACTATTCATGTCACTATTCACGTTACTATTTCAAATAGTAAAATTAATTATTATTTTTTTTATTTTTATTTATTTATTCTTCCTGTGAGTCCAACATATAAAATAATGTTACCACAATAATGTAAGAAACACGTTACATATTTTTATTAATTTAATAATATAAATTACAGTATATTTGCTACTGTGACAATTATTAGATTCAATAATTTTAAACTACAGTGCACCAACAATTATTGACTCGATGATATGAAATACAGTGTAATGACAATTATTGAATCAATAATGCAAAATACTGTGTAGCAACAATAATTGAATTGATAATATAAAATATTATGCAGTGACAATTATTGATGAAATGATGCGTAACAGTTACGGTGTCAATAATATGAGACACTGTGCAATACCGTGTGCTACTGTAGAATACCGTGTGCCACAATAAAATACCATAAATTACCGTATGCTACTATTCTTTTATCACCGGTATTTTAACAGTTAACACCGTTGACTATTTTTATTTAAAAAGGTTACTTCTGTCGTTTTCTATATCCGACAATTATTCCGTTGTGGGCTCCACCAATAATTAGTTATTTCGGCGCCGTCGTACGACCCGAATATTCCCCGACAAAACGAATATTGTCCGACAAAATAAAATTTTCACATAACATCCTTAACTTTCAATTTCGTTAATTTAACCACTTACTGTTTCATGAAAATATATATATGAAGAAAAAATTAAATTTTATATTTCATAAAATTCGGGGTCTTACAACCTCCCCTCCTTATGAAATTTCGCCCCCGAAATTGACGTACCAGACATTTCATAGTTAACCTCCTGATTGCCAGATGCCATACTAAACTGTGGTCACAAAATAAATGTTAGTTCAAATAAACTGACTCATCACTTCATGTTCCTACATTCAAATCGATTCGTTAGATAACAAAATCTAATTTAGGTAGGACACACTAGTGACGTATTCTATTCGTCTCTCCCCTCCTAGTTCTAACCCCAAATCTCCATTAAAGACCATATCCCTAAGCTCTGATGCCAACTGTGACGCCCCCAAATCTGAGCCCACACAGCCCAAACTTGAGTCGTCAAAAGACTACAACAAAATTATTACAATGAAATACAACGTACAACAATACAGTGGATAATACAACACAACTAAGTCTTCATTATTATTGCCACACTATTTTATAACACGTGAAGACTATGATAGCTATCCCCGCACTCTCACTCCATTCCCCGGCTAGACCCCGTTACGTTCTCATCTCCTGTTGAAAAACAATGGAACGAAAAGAAAGGGTGAGCTCAAATAGCCCAGTAAGAAATATCATGACTAAGATAATGATGAATAAATTATCATTAGCCTTCAACAGTTGAGTTCTTGATAGAATACAATAGACTACAAGGTTTATATCAAAAACTGTAGTTAAATTCTTAAACAACGTTCAGATCAATAATAGCAGCGGAATGAGCAATCTATTAGAAGAATAATGCAGACTATAATGTCCACTCGCTTCTCTTTTTTGTAAAAATATCATCAACTTTTATCATCTGAAATACCATTAGTCATGATAATAAAAATTCACAGTTCCTGATCATAATCATGCAGATCAACAGTTCATATTTGCACTACGGGCCAAAGACATTTAATATAACACCAACGGTCATGATTATACCAGATTCAGCCTTTGGTAATAATCATACCAATCAACAGTTCATCTTTGCACTACGGGCCAAAGATATTCAATAAAGCACCAACGGTCATGATTATACCAGATTCAGCCTTTGGTCATAATCATACCAACCAACAGTTCATCTTTGCACTACGGGCCAAAGAGAACATTCAATATAATACCAACGGTCATGATTATACCAGATTCAGCCTTTGGTCATAATCATACCAAACAACAGTTCATCTTTGCACTACGGGCCAAAGAGAACATTCACCACGTGCCATAAAAGACACCGAACAGATGTATCGCCTTTAACCTAATATATCGCCTTTAACCTATCATCTGTTCAACAAATATATCACATCTGTGCCCCCGGCCACAGATATTCACAACAGCTTGATTCTTGATGATTAGTACAAATAATAGTGATACATTTGATGAACAGAAGAAACAGGATAAACAATAAGTATCGGAAGTTTACTTTGTGCAGATTCAAATAATGTTCAAATTGTCAACATGATGCGGAGTGAAATTTAAAAATGTTATTCAAGATTCTCAGTTCAGAATAACGGTTACAGTTCAATAGAAAGATTCAGAAAATAGGAAGGTTCAGTTGAAATAATGAAGTTCAACTATTATGGAACATATAATATTTTCAGGAATTATAGAAGCAATAGTTCCATAATAAGTTTCGATTCAGGAGTATGAAAGAAAATAATATCCCTTACCGTAGCAAGTTCAAGAGTGTAAAAAAAATGACATTTCTTACCTTAACACGTGACTGGATATTGATTTAAATGAGATTGATCAACCTATAATTTTATAGTAAAATTAGTAATTACCACATATAAATTTCAAAGTGTATGATAACTCATATATTATGAACTATCAAAATTATATATATTTAACATAATTTTTGTAGTATAAAATACCAACTTTAAAATAGTTTTAAAAATAATATTCCAAAATAAATCTTCCAAAGAAAGCTTTTAAAAATGAATCTTCTCAAAGAAGAGTCTTCTAAAGGAAGATTTGTGAATACCGTGAAAAATAGGAATTTATAAAATTACTACTCTTTAATAAAAGACTTACTTGAAAAATTCCTGCACTCCTTTTGGCTTTCAAACACTCAAAATAGCCTTACTATTATCAGAGAAAACTCATAAAATTCTTATAGAAAAATTTTATGTTTTAGGTGTGATTTTTCTATTCAGCTGAACAAGCTATTTATAGGAGAAAAGAGGTTACTATGCGTGGTAGGTGGCTGTACGCCAATACTGAATTCAGCAGCAACACGCGGGCTGCGCGAAAATTTTTCTTCAGCACGTTTTTGAGAAAATTTTCTTCCAGTAGGCCCCACCCTACCCCACATGTTTTCTTACTATTCACGTTACTATTCACGTCACTATTCACGTTACTATTTCAAATAGTAAAATTAATTATTATTATTTTTTTTTATTTATTTATTTATTCTTCCTGTGAGTCCAACATATAAAATAATGTTACCACAATAATGTAAGAAACACGTTACATATTTTTATTAATTTAATAATATAAATTACAGTATATTTGCTACTGTGACAATTATTAGATTCAATAATTTTAAACTACAGTGCACCAACAATTATTGACTCGATGATATGAAATACAGTGTAATGACAATTATTGAATCAATAATGCAAAATACTGTGTAGCAACAATAATTGAATTGATAATATAAAATATTATGCAGTGACAATTATTGATGAAATGATGCGTAACAGTTACGGTGTCAATAATATGAGACACTGTGCAATACCGTGTGCTACTGTAGAATACCGTGTGCCACAATAAAATACCATAAATTATCGTATGCTACTATTCTTTTATCACCGGTATTTTAACAGTTAACACCGTTGACTATTTTTATTTAAAAAGGTTACTTCTGTCGTTTTCTATATCTGACAATTATTCCGTTGTGGGCTCCACCAATAATTAGTTATTTCGGCGCCGTCGTACGACCCGAATATTCCCCGACAAAACGAATATTGTCCGACAAAATAAAATTTTCACATAACATCCTTAACTTTCAATTTCGTTAATTTAACCACTTACTGTTTCATGAAAAAATATATATGAAGAAAAAATTAAATTTTATATTTCATAAAATTCGGGGTCTTACAATGGAGCCTATAAATAGAGGGCTTGAGACACAATGTAATATTCAACTCTCATTAGAATAAAAATTTTCTCTTCTATTCTTTAGTGTTCTCTACAATTATGAGTAGTTAAATTATTTTTCTTGGTTTAAGTCATTGAAGTCATCAAGATTTATACACTGTGAGATCTAATTTATTTTAATTGTTTAATTTATATTTTGAGTATTGAATATTTTTCTGTACTTAATTTTATGATTGGTTTATTTAATTGCCAGGAGTACTACTAGTTTATTATTCATATTAATCTACTGTTATTTGTGAAGCAACTAAGTTTAATAATTGTTTTGCAGATCAAAAGATTATTTTATTTTAGGAATAATATTCATCTAAATTAAATGCAAACGCGTGGCTTGTGTTGTTTAGTTCAACGATCTCTCTAATTCTTAAAACTGCTATTAAATTAAATCTTTAACACGTGTTGGGGGTTGTTTAATAGTAAGGGTAATTTAGAACGTGTGTCTACTTATCTAAAATTAAGGAGAGAGGAGAAAAATTATTCCACCTGCGAGTAGTTCTTTCTACGGTGAATGTTTAAAATATGAATTGAGTTATTCTTGCATCAGTGATCAGTTGTAAATTCTTGATGGTGGATATTAACTTAAACCAAGGTTTTTTTCTTCTTATTTATTTCTTGCATATTTATTTTAGTTAATTTTATTTAAATTATTTCTTTAATTACAAAACCCCCCAATTTTTGTTTGCGAAGACATAAAATTAAATAATCATTCTCTGTGGGATCGACTCTTACTTGCACTACTACATATTTATTTTTTCAAAGTAAGATTTTATTTTTGGGTGCTTGCGACATCACACCATAGTGTCTACAAGTCATCAACATAATCATTCATGCGCTTACATTTCTAAAGGTAGAATCTTAGAGCAGTCTACCTGATGATTATCAGAATGAATTTCCTGAATGGTCTGCAAGCAAGCTAAAGATCCATGCACCAACTTCATCAGCAAGACTGATTGAGGAAGTGAAGAGTCATTTAGAAAGAAGTCTCATGTAAACACTCAGAGGAAGATTGTAGAGTCTTCCGGGAAGTTCGTAGAATCTGCCAGGCATACGCAGAATAAGGCTCGGCAGATCAAAAAGTCCTCTTGGCAATTCGTAGAGTTGTCTCGGCATCATAAAGCTAATTATCGGGTTCGTAGAGTCAGTATAGTCAGTCACTATACGATTTCCAGAAGACAGTCTACGAACCAAGCAGAATCAAAGATCAATCTCTACATAAGCTTTTAGAGTCAAGGCAACATTCCTCATGAAGACTATCAATAGGCTGTCCTTGAGCTGTCAAACAAACTGAACGAAGATCTTTGAGTACATCTAAAGTAAAACGTTCAAGCCATTGTAAAGTTGAGCCAAAAATGTTCAAACGCTACCAAACTTAAACAACCTTTAATATGCAGCAGAGAATGCAACTGAAGTTCGTAGAGCAATCCTCTACGATAGAATATCTAGCACCTGAAGATCTAGCACTTGAAGATCGTAGAGCAGTCTTCTACGATAGAAGATCTAGCACCTGAAGTTCATAGAACAATCATCTACGGTAGAAGAACTAGCAACTAAAGATCATAGCGCAATCCTCTATGATATGAAATAGCAGAGCTAGCACCTGAAGTTCATAAGAGTAGTCCTCTATGTTAAAACAGCACCTGCAAAAGCTTATACAAATCATAAATCTATGCTCTAAAAAGCATAAAGCTTAATGAAGATTACAGAGCATAAGAAGCATTTCGTCAGAACAACAAAACTCAGATAAGATCGTAGAGTTAGTGTAGTCAACCACTCTACGATCTCCAAAACAATCTACGTCAAGCAAGATCGTAGAGCTACATAGCAGAGCCAACAGATGACTCAACGATCAGAAGTAAAATGCTACAACTAGATTGATCGTAGAGTGCTTAAGTGCCAACAAGGATTGAAGACATCAAAGCGCTTAAGTAAGTAATCTCAAGATGAGCGGTTGATTACTTCAAAAACATCTACATCAAACACATCTAAAGCATCTGCTATACTAGAAGTCAGAAATGTCAGAATACTGACTTATGCGTGCTGATTGTCAGAGCAAGGACTTCTTTTATCACGCATCAGGCTCAAGAAAACAGAATACTATATCCAAACAGTCGTAGTTTCTGATAGAACTATCAACTCTAAACGTTGGGAAGAACCCAAGACTGACATATCTCTTTCTGGAGAAAAAGAAGACAAGTCAACATGTCAGAGTTGGTAGAGCATTAAATACTCTGACTAAATGAAATAAAATATTCATAAAGAAGTCTGCAACAAAACAGGCTCCAACGGGAAGATCTGCAACAGGAAGATTATTCAAAATCTACAAAAGAGCAAATCTAGAAAGGAAGAAGAAAAGTGGAGCAAGAGCAAAAGCAGAACAAACACACGACCTATATGTTGAAAAGCTTCAAGAAGGATACCAAAGTGCTGGCTTATGAGCTAAGAGTCGAATGACCAAAGAAGCCAAGAACACTTTGAGCCTAAAGAAGAACAGAATGAGATTATGTATTTAGGATGGCTACGTGTTTGAAGAGACTGCTAAGCACAAAGCTTATTTAAAGAACTCAACAGTACATCAAGGGTGATCATGGGTCGCTGCTCACCTAAAGGAGAAGAGCATCAACAACAAACATCAGTAACATCCAAAGAATGATCACAAGCAGATGCTAAGTATCTAAAGATGAAGAAGATCAAAGTTCAACTTAGCAGCACAAACCAAACAACTCATGTCTGTTGGACTTGAGGAGCGTCAAAGGATCCTTGCCTTAAGTGGCTAAAAATAACTCATGTCTGCTGGACTTGAGGAGGGTCAAAAAAATCCTTGTCTGAGAGGCTAAAAACAACTCAAGTCTACTGGACTTGTGGAGGGTAAAGTGTCCTTGTCTTAGAGACAAAATTAGTGGATTTCCTACTTGTCGAACCAAAAGAGTGGAGTATAAGTTGTTCAGTCTCCGAATCACTTAAAACTCTTGTGTCATTTACTTTAAGACTTTTACATTATGCTCAATAACTGTTATATCTGCTATTACCCATATTGTAGATTAAAACACTGAATTGAGATCATGCATATATCTTGAAGGGGTTCTTAAAGTATATTTCGCTGTGCTTGAATTGATTCTATTAAATCATAACTAATATACTTTCGTAATAAAAAAAAGAAAAAGTTTTAAAAATGATCTATTCAATCCCTCCCCTCTTTTAGATCATTATTGTGTCCACGGGAACTAACATCATCATTATTATTATTATTATTATTATTATTATTATTATTATTATTATTATTATTATTATTATTATTATTATCGGTATTATTATTATTATTATTATTATTATATTAATTATTATTATTAGTGTTATTATTATTAATATTATTACTACTATTATTTTGTATGAGTTTTGGGGGAAAATTTAGTATGATTTATGGGGGGAAATTTAGTATGAGTTTTGGGGGGAAATTTAGTAGGAATGAATCAATCTGTACCATTAAATTTGGATAAATCAATCTGAGACGTTGTTGTCCTTTGTCAAATATAAGATTCAAAAATAGTTCTACTTTATTATATAGATTTTCATACTATAAATAAGATTACTTCCAAAACAAATTTCTACCATAAATAAGATTATTTCTCATAATAAAATGCGAGGAGTTATCTAACAGAGGTGAGCCAAAAAATTTATAAAGTGGTTTCATTTCACCATACGTATGTTTATGCTTTAAGTCCCAAATTTTAGATAAACGAAGGAAATGGTCCGTAATTTCTTTCAACAATGGAGAAAAAATTAAAATTTAGGATTGTTTTGTTACAATTTTGATTTTAAAACTCAATCTCTGTCATCTGTCCTGACTTGAACTATAGATAAAGAACATCTCTAGAATTTGAGGTTTTAAAAGCGTTAACAAGTTCCCAGTTAAATGGTATCAAACCCATTTATGAATAGAAATGATCAAAGTTTCAAATATCAGTGCATGCTGGCAATATTTCTGAACGCCTTAGTATAGACAGTGTCTGTAGCCTAATATTGATTTTTTTTTAGGTCTATGCCCCCTTAACAGACTACAGTAAAATTCAGTTAGAATTAAAGAAGTCCAAAATATATGGCAGTAATTATTTTCACTACTAATATTAACCAGACTTGCAATATCTTACAGGAGGAATTGAAGCAGACAATGAGCTAGCTTCTTATTGCATCAACATTTATCATATGATCTTCTCCTTGAACTAGTAATTAAAGCTCAGTAATGAGGTCTTCATGCAACAACATATTAGGTCGAAAAAATTACCAAGTAGCTAGTACTTTGAACTAAAAAGATTTAGCTATATATCTCGATCGTTTTGCTATTCGTTATGATGATCAATACAATGATCCTTTATAAAATAGTAAGTCAAATAGGACAATTAAAATTTAGGATCCACTATTTTACAAAGGATCATATTATATGGATCATTACGTATAGAAAAATTCATATCGCGATGCTCACAAGTCTGTATTGACTAGTTTAATTTTACCAGTTATTACTGTCATCACCTAAATGATATGACCATAGAAATTCGTCCTCAATAGTAGGAGAAAGTGGATATGAAAATCCAGGATCCGCTAATGGTTGGCTCCAGAAATTTGGCAAAGATTCAAAACAAGTAAAACTATCTAATTCTCCAACCCAAGGGAGAAGATCACTTAAAGGGGCATCGGAATAGCTCAAGGACAGCTCACTGCAAGATGATGATGATGATGATGATGATGATGATGATTCTCTTTCTATCTCTTCACTGATCTTCTCTTTTAATATCTGGCCATAAGAAGACTGATTGCAAGAATTCTCCTGATTTCCTTCAAATTGGCAAGTGTCACTACTAGATTCCCCCATCTCTTTGCTCGATGTCAATATTGGATTTGTGTGTTTCTTGAGATGGGTGTGCCAGTAATTTTTTATTTCATTGTCTGTTCTTCCAGGTAACTGTTTGGCAATGACTGACCATCTGATAAAGATAGAGAAAACATTATTATGTTATGACGTACCAAGGAAAAAAGAATCTACAACAAGTTATCCAATCATGTATAATAATTTATATATGTTAATGATTTCCCTTTTTCAAGTATCTTAGTTATTTGGTCATAATTCATCCTTGTTGATGATATTGGATGATTCTTCATCTTTGTACGGAAAAAAGGAGTCAAGATCTTCTTCATATGTAGTTGAATTTGAGCACAAATAAAGGCCATCTTCTAGTACAGTGTCGAAAGAAGAAATCGTAGAGGCCTGATCAAATAAACTTTATATTGACCTTAATTATATTTGTTGAACTAATTTAAATTGTTTACAGAAAATAAAAGGGAGAATGAAGAAGTCTATACATACTTGTTTCCAAGTTCATTCTGCAATTTCATGATGATATCTTCTTCTTCTTTAGTATAACTTCCACGTTTAACATTCGGCTGCAGATAAATCAAAAAATGCACATTTTGATACAACCAATTACACACGCACACATGTTAATCATGTTTCTCATGTCAATTATATTTACATACATACCAGCATACTTGGGAATTTCTCTCCAGTTCCAGTGGCCATATCTGTTAATGTAAGCTTTGAGCTTATTGTCTTCTTCTTCACTCCAAACACCTTTCTTCATCCCATTTTTGCCAATAAAAGGTGATCTCACCATTCTTAATTAGTATTCGAGCTTGAGGAGTAATAGATATATTGATTGATCTTTATATAGCTAGCCAGGATGAATAACAAACACTTCCTGTTGCCAATTAACTTCACTCTATTTATACAATACAACTTGAAAATTCGAAACGTGTTTCTTAATAGATAAAGTCCACCGTTTAATTAGTATTATTAAAACCTGCCATGAACATGCCTTTCCGCGGACCATTCCGCGGACCACAATATTTATTTCTTATTTTGGACATATATAAATGGGTCAACTTAATTGTACAAAATGAAGGGAAAAAATTAATATTATATTTTGGATAAGGGGTATATATATATTCCCTCTAATATTCCAAAAATTAATATTACACAATTAGAGATACACTTTTAATTTTTAAGTATGCTATCATTACTTACGTTTCTTGCTAATGTTAAAAAACAAGCCTCCTGAATTTTGTTGAAAATATATATCTGTGCCAGTGATTTGGAAAAGGACTCTAGTGGTAGACATAATTCTAAGTACCGGATAACAAGTGTAATTTAATTAAAATATAATTATGGTAGGAATATAGAGAAATTTCCCTTATATATAATGAATTAAGAATTAGAGATGATCGAGGAGGAGACTCCGCGTTGACGGCAATAGTACCTTTTGAACACCTGTGCAAATTAGTCCGTTTTTCTTTATATAAATAACTCCGACGGACGGACGGACGTTTTTCTTTACTCAAATTAGTCAATTTTCCTATGTATGTGTTACTAGTAAAAGTGTCATAGCGTGTGAGTTTATATAAAAAAATTAATAAATATTTGGTAATTTTTTATTGATATATTTAATATTTTTTATTAATATAATACATATATAATATTAAAAATAATTGTATATATTTCATAATAAACAAAAAATTTATACATTAACCACAACTCATGCATGCGTGTGTGTGTGTGTGTGTGTGTATATATATATATATATATGGAGACTGTTCTATTGACAACGTTATAAAAATAGAGTTATCTTTACAACAGATCTCAGTCGTCGACTGAGATCTAACGGTTTAAATAGCTCTCGTCCACAGAATAATATTCAGGTATCCGCAGTATTATATTGTGGATGATGGTTATTGTCCAAAATGCCCCCAGCATGCATTTAATAAACTTATCAGCTGTAATATTATATTGCGGACGGTGAATGTTAAGCCTTTGAAATTTCACCGTCCATAGTATTATACTGCGAACGATGAATTTTTGTAACAATCAATTGATGAGAATTTCAACCGATTACGTTAGGATAACAATCGTTTCCCCATAAATGGCGAGAAAATTGTTTTAGCTCTTTGAATCTGAGTAATCCAATCCACTATAAATAAGATAGGGGATTGTTCATTGTTCATTGTCCCCGCTCTTTGAATCTTTCAACCGATTCGTCATTGTTTAAATATTGTTTATTGTTTATTATTTTATTTGTTTTGATAACTGATTTGGGTAATTAAAAAAATTTACCGTCTACAGTATTAAACTAAGAACGAGGTATACATTCGAGAAGGATAGAAGAGATCTGAATGAAGCATTGTTGAAAAATCTTTGTAAGAACCCAGCAACATCGTTTGTTGAAGAATCTCTGTAAGAACCCAACAACATCGTTAGGAAAAATGATATTGCTGCTTTTTTTACAAAAGATTCTTTAAAAAATCTTCACTCAGATCTCTTAAACTTACTTAAGTAAATTTTGTTCGCAATATTAAACTGCAGACGGTAATTTTTTTTAGTTATCTCGCCCGTAGTATTATATTGCGGACGGTGAAATTTCAAAACGTCGTCGTTTAAAATAATGTCATGCATTTAATTGAACTAATAATTGTAAGACCCCGAATTTTATGAAATATAAAATTTAATTTTTCTTCATATATATTTTCATGAAAAATAAGTGGTTAAATTGATAAAGTTAAAAGTTAAGGATGTTATGTGTAAATTATGTTATGTCGGACAATATTCGTTTGGTCGGGGAATATTCGTTCTATCGGGGAATATTCGTACGACGGCGCCGTACGAACTAATCATTGTGGACCCTACAAAGAATAATTGTCGAATATAGAAAATGACATAAACAATTTTTAAAATGGTCAATGGTACTATTACTTTTAATTGTTAAAATATCTGGTGGTAAAAGAATAGTAATATACGGTATTACAAGTAACATACGGTATTGCACAGTAGGACACGGTATTGCACAGTAGCACACGGTATTGCACAGTGTTTCGTATTATTAAACTGATAAAGTGGTTATCATACAATATTTGACTTTATTGTCACATGCACAATAATTCATATTATTAAACTGATAATTGTCACAGTAGCATATGCACAATAATTCACATTATTGAATCAATAATTGTCATGACACAGTAACGTATTCTTTCTTTTACATACTTTATGCATTATTATTATATCTATTATGATATTATTTAAACAGTTGTATTTCATTAATTAATTGACTTGATATCTAACTCAGAGAACCAACTACACTGTATTTATAACAATTAGTCATAATAATGAATAAGTGTGAATTATTGTTGAATAATTGAATTGATAAAGTTATTTATTTATAATATAAAGTTAGGTGATATAAAATGAATGATATATATTAAAGATAATATAGAATTTGAAATGGATGGTGTAGATTAAAAGATGATGTTTAAATGAATGGTTTAGATTATGGAAATCTTAAAAGATGAAATGAATGGTATATATTAAAGATAATATAGAATTTGAAATGGATGGTATAGATTAAAAGATGATCTTTAAATGAATGGTTTAGATTAAAGAAATCTTAAAAGATAAAATGAATGGTATGGATTAAACATTATCTTGAAATGAACGGTTTGGATTAAATTAGGAAATCTTGGTTATGATAAGATTTTTGGCTATAAATAGAGGCCTTAACTTAAGGATTTTTCATAAACTTCCTTACTTGTTCTTTCTTTCACTCTCTAAATACTTCTTTGTGTAAGTTTTCTCTAAGTGTGATTAAGTCATCTTGAGTATTTGTGAAGATCTATAAGTGTACGAGTACTGTTCAAGTTAATTAACTTCATTTAAATCAATATCCAGTCATGTGTTAAGGTAAGGAATATCATCTTCTTTCATATTCTATTATTTAAACTTACTACGGTAAGGGATTATCATTATTTGATTCTAGAAAATAATATCGTTTCTTTCTTACTCATAAGATGTGCCATTTATTTCCATGTATTAATTTGTGGGAATAACCTTACGGCGCGAATTATCGCCTATTGGTGAATAACTTTTCGTATTCATTCCTTATTAATCTCTGAGAATAACCTTACTGCACGGATTATCGCCTGTTTGGTGAATGACTCTTCGTATCCAAATTTTATTAAATTGTGGGAATAACCTTACGGTGCGGGTTACCGCCTGTTGGTGAATAACCCTTTGTATTCATTCCTTATTAATTTCTGAGAATAACCTGACTACGCGGATTACCGCATGTTTGGTGAATTACTCTTTGTATTCATTTCTTATTTGTCTCTTGTGGAAATAATTTGTTTACAGGAATTATCACGTGACACTTTTATTGCATATTTGTTTATAATATCATTTTCTTTAATATTCGTAAGTGATATTATTTTTCTTTATACTCATAAAGGATACCATCTTTTTCATCTTCCATTATTCAAACTTACTATGGTAAGGGATATTAATTTCCTTCACCTTTTATTACTCAAACCTGCTACGGTAAGTGATATTATTTTCTTTCATACACCTAAATCGAAACTTATTATGGAATTATTGTTTCTATAATTCTTGAAAATATTATATGTTCCATAATAGTTGCACTTCATCATTTCAATTGAACCATCCTATTTATGTGAACCTTTCTATTGAACTGTAACCGTTATTCTGAACTGTGGATCTTGAATATCATTTTTGAATTTCACTCCACATCATGTTGACAATTTGGACATTATTTGAATCTGTACAAAGTAAGAAGGAAAGTCATGAAATATAATTAATTATGTTAATTATATTAGTTATGAGTTAAAGTTATATAAAAACTAGAAAGTTTGTTTAGAATGACATTATTAAGAAGTTAATTGATTAAGTAATTAACTTAATTATTAAGTTGTTATATAGAGTCCATTAATGGATTTAATACAAGCTCAATATGGGAATCCTTGCATGAAGATGGGTAATTAAATAATAAGCCCAAATATTAAAGTCCAAGAGGTAATTAATATATGTCCAATTAAATTATGTTGACAAGTATTGTATATAATGTGGTGGTAGTCCAATTAAATTAATTACCTAGTCCAAGTTATAAAGATGTGTCAGTTATGTTGGGTAGCCCAAATAATTAAATAAGGGAGACCAATGCAAAATAAACTAGTAACCCAAATATTGAGTCCAAATTTAAAAGTCAAATGTTGGTCAATATATTGGGAGAATAAATTCAAATATTATTAAGTGTAGAGAATTAACTAATGTAGGGTTAATTGAACAACCCTAGTTGGTAGACAAGAGAGAGCATTAACCAAACATTGGTTAAATGTTAGGTGAGTGAATTTGATGATGAGAATTAACTATGGATGAGTTAATTGAGCAACCCTAAGTAGTAAATAAATTAAAGATTTAACTATGCATGGGTTAGTTGTAGGAAGAATATTATAGATACAATTATGTATGTATATAATTCACCAAGGTAGAATTGGTAGGTAACCATGGGTTACATGTTGTAGAGAATTAACCATACATTGGTTAATGGTTAGTAGAAATTGCAAGTAATATATATATATATATATATATATATATATATATATATATATATATATATATATATAAAGGAAAAATGGTGGAGTGTTGACCAAACATGGAGTCCCACTTGGAGATTGAGTAAAGATGCATGTTGCTTTTATTCAATTTAAATTGGTAAATTTAAGCTATGATGTAATTTAAATAAAATGTTATTGGTGAATATGTAGAGATATATATGTTGTAAGTATATGAATTGGTAGAGAGTTAATCAATGTTGGTTAAATGAATTAACCAAGGGGTGATTCACTAACCCTAGTCAATGAAGATGATCAATTCTTATGAATTTATGTTGTAGAGAACAAACCATTGTTGGGTTACTTGTTAACCCTAAGTGGTAATAAAAATAAAACCTTAACCAATGCTAGAGTTAAGTGTTAGTAATTATATAAATATATATGTATAATTGATTGTAGAGAATTAACCCTACTTGGGTTATTTGGTGGAAGATGTGTGTATGTTTAATTGATGAGTTTAGACCATGGTTGGGTGAGTGAACCAACCTAGGTCATTTTAATGTAGAGAATTAACCACATTGTGGTTAGTTGTTGTGAGATATATAAATAAGATGAGCCCTAACTAAGGTTGAGTTTTAAGTGACTAAGGTTGAGTTTTAAGTGACAAAGGTTAAGTGTAGTACTTTTACCATAGGTCTTATGAGAGTTAACCACATGTGGGTTAAGTGTTGGGTGAATTGCTCACCAACTACCCAACCACCCTAGTCAATCAAAATGGCCATTCATGGTGGTTAATCACTTGGTCAATCACCAAGTTCATCAAGTAGTCATTTACTAAAATAGTAAGCATGGATTAACCCTTTAATTCACCTATGTTAGTTGATTAGTGGATGATAAGTGAGGTTAGTTGAGTCATATAAATAGAACTCATTACCAAGGCTTGGAAAAGTTTGGTCATTTGTTCATTTCACCAAGTTATAGAGAGAGGTTCTAGAAAGAAGGGAGAGCACATTTAAGAAATTCATCTATGTTCTCCAAAGTGTTAGTGAATGTTGGTAAGAAGAAGGTTAAGTCATCAAGAAGGATAGCTATTTTGGGTAGATCAAGAAGAAGAACATTCAAATCCAAGAGGTTGAAAAGTGTTCTAACTCTTCCTTAGTGCATTTTTATAATTTATATAAGTTTTAAACGGTCAAAATATATTTTTAACCGATCAAAAGTTATTTTGATGATCTAGAAGTCTAAATCTATGATATATAGGTAGATTCATGGTTTGATAGGTTTAAATTATGTATTGGTATGAGTGGTATGCAAATAAATGGAAGAAAATTCCATATTGTGATTACCGGTAAAACCTTAGGTGGTTCGATCTTTAAATTTCATGTCAAACATTTTCAAAAATGTGATTGAACCATGAAATATTGTAAAACAAGAAGTTAGGAAGACAACAACACTAAGTTGGTGTCATTTGGATGTGTAGAGTTTATTATATTCAAGTTTGAACCATTAAAACCAAGGATTTGTGATTTTAGTTTTCACTTTGTCCTTGTGAGCAATTTTTGGTCTAGTTATGTTCGGAATTTGAATTTGTGATCTAAATAGAAGTTGTAGAGGGGGAAATTCTAATGAGAATGGATTCAAGAATCACCCCAAAATGTTTTAAAATGAAGAAGTTATGGCTATTGGAGCGTCGGAGGGTCGAGCAGTCAAAAAGTTGAATTCCGGACAGATATGGCTGACGCAGCCACGTCACGGACTGACGCAGCTGCGCCAGAACAATCTTCATAGCAGGTTTTGTCGGCTCCGGGTCGGGTCGGGTCTGTCCGGGTTGAGTTTTCTTTGAAATATTAAGTTGAAATAAGTGTAAAATTAATGTGTTTGGTTATTAAACCAATATATATGAAATCCATTAATCATTAATTGGTAACTAAATGTTTAAAATAAAGACTAAAGTTAACACAATTAAAAGGTTAACTATTGGTATTATTTGAAGATTATTAAAATATTATTAAATGATCAATAATATTAGTATATGATTAAAAAGTTATTGAATGATGAATAACATTTGTAAATGATTAAAATATCATTATATGGTTAATAATATTAATAAGAGATTAAAATATTATTAAATGGTTAATAATATTAATGAGTGGTTAAAATATTATTAAATGGTTAATAATATTAATGAGTGATTAAAATATTATTAAATGGTTAATAATATTAATATGAGATTAAAATATTATTAAATAATTAATAATATTAATAAGTCAGTAAAATATTATTAAATGGTTAATAATATTAATAAGTGATTAAAATATTATTAAAT
>OX359286.1:3690000-3765000 GCA_947179155.2 Hedera helix
ATTACCGACGACAATCACACCATCGCTAATGACAACATAAACGACAGCATAGTTGTGACGCTCCCAAATTCGAGTTTTTGAATCTTGGATTCGATACTCACGATCCACCATATTCATATATTTAAAATATCCATCATGTCATACAATATGAACTTAACCTGCAATATTACAAAAACTTACATAATACATTCTCATGTTGTCTAACCTTAACTATTACAACATATAAAAACAAATATTTATATGACTGTATTTACATAGTTTAAAACAAAATAACTAAAACATGTAGCAACTATTCATGCACCTCCTCTTTTCCTTTGTCTGTCGTTGTCCCTCCGGACGGTTCAAACAAAAATGAGCAATCTAAATGCTCAGCAAGTAAAACAGTTTAAGATAAGTCGTTCGTATCTAAATAAACTTTAATGAAATAATTCAATAGTTGAACAAAAATTGTGAATTTAAATAAGTAATTATTTTTCAAACATTTGATTAATTTTGAAATCAAGACTATACTGAGGGTCCCATGACCGTGAACTAGTTTAAGGTTAAATAATATTTAGCAATCATAAGACTGTTATATTTTGTATGTACGCTAGGGGATAGCCTTTTGTGCTATGTACTTTGCCCAAACATACAAGCGCATAAGCGTAAGTTGAAATTTTAGAATTCAAGATCATTTTTCTCTTTATAGAGTTGTTCGTCTCAATTTTAACTATATGAATCTGTCCCAAAACAATTTAGTTTGGATTACCTTTTATAAAAAGTAAAGATTCAACAATCATATATCAACAATTATCTAGCCAAAACAAATGGCTTATAATTACTATAACAATTTATTTTAGAATTACTTGTAAAAGATAGCTCAATTTGATAATGAAACAAAGCTTCTCAACAACGAATATTATAATAAAGACATGGTTCACTATGATAATGAATTTATTAAACATGCACCAATAATCGTCTATCCGAATTAATTAGCATAGACGTACAATGAAAGTTTGATTATTGAAAACAACAAAGCCATGGAATAATAAAAATATCATTTCTGAAATGAACGAGTACAAATTGAGATTCGATAATAATGTTTGAAACATAGTTAGAATACTCACTCAATAATCCATAAGAACTTCATAATGCAAATAAAATTCGATAATTAAAATCACATTGTTGTATGAAGTGGAATAGAAAAGGAACTTGCCTTTGCGTTGTTTACACTAATAAGTACAATCGTTCGCGTCTATTTATAACTTCTAACGCTCGTCGTAAACCTAAGTAATATCAGCCACGTTATCACAAAATCATACTCACAATATGATTATAAGTTTTCATTCACATTTGTTCAATTCTAGATTAATTAACTAAATCTTAATTAGTAACCAAATTGAAAATATTATTCCAACAATGTTTAACTATATATTTGAATACATTACCTTATTAATTATACACTAACTAATTTAGAGCCAAGTGTCAAGCCCTCCCTAATGACACTACAATTTAATACTTCTCAGTACAAGTATTACATATACACACATGCACATATACCATATATATTTCAGCACTTTCATTACATACACATTATATAATTAATATATAATGCATATTAATAGATGTACACATATAGTATATAATACAATACATATATTCATTACATATATATTACAGCACACACACAAACGTACAGTGTATATATATACCTTAACACATATTTATATTACCCATACTATGTAGTATAATTATAAACAAAGTTTAATAACTATATATTTATAAATATGTAAAATCTCACTGCACTAATTATAGAGTTTAAATACATACATAATATTTTCAGTGTAACAAATCATTATTAACATTAATTATGTCATTTGGGTTATACAATTAATATTGTATACATAAATTAAATTACATTGTTCGTTCCAAAAATTGTTTCCAATTAATTAAATTATATACAAAATATATTCATTTAATATTAATAATCTCTTATTTAATTATTAGACTAGCTTACAAATTTGGTTTTCATATTTATATTGCATCTCACTTAATAACCAAATTTATTCTATTTGACAAAATAATACATATTAAATTCATATTCGTGTTGTGTTTAATTATTGTAACACACAATCATCTCTTGTATAATTAAATAATTTTTTTACTTAGCTATTTATAACAAAACATACCAATTCACCAATATTTGAAATAAGCGAATTATTCTATCTGTTCATGAATTTTTAATTCATTAGTATCGTACTGCCATACCAAGCTTAATGCACAAAGGATGATAAGATAAAGTATGCAGACAGCGGCAATAAAGAACTACTCCAGTTTTTAGTTTCTATTTACTACTTTATTTTGGATAAGCTACGCAAACTCAAGTAATTTATTCATGTGATCTTAAGTTTTGGATAAGGTTTAATTAGGTTACACAATTATTTATTGATCTTAGGACACCTATCATGTGTCTTACACCACTCATGTGGTAGCACAATAGTGGTGTGAGACACCACATGATAGGTGTCCTAAGAGTATTTAATAATTTTTTTTTTAAATAAACTCTAGTTATTGCGATAAAATATCTACTTTTACAACACTCATTATAAATTTATTTGTAAGTTATTAGTATATTAAAATTCACTCTATTAACCAATTTATAAGCAATATGAAAACCTATTTAATGAACAAATAAAGAAAGTGAGAAAATGTTTGAGGAAATTAACACTAATCTTCAAAAATAGCTAATGCAAATTAAAGCATGATGATGTAAATAGATTGAGCCTCTAGAGTGGGCTGATGACGTAACGTATATAGCATCAGCAGTATGACGTAATGTATCATCAGCCGAACCAGGGTATTGATGCAGGTGGGGGAAATACCTACCAACACACACATATATACACGATAAAAGGTGAAGAGGGGGAAATACCTACCAACACACACATATATACACGATAAAAGGTGAAGATTATTTTTTAATTTCCTTATTACTAAGTACTAAAATTGTTTGCTAATCTACTACAGCCAGGGGCGGATTCAATAATTTTTTTGAGTGGAGGTGGATTTTAAATAATTTTTTTGTTTAAGTTAAATAATTTTTTTTAAAACTAATTATAATATTAATTAATCATAATAATATTTACAAATTACAATAAATATTCATAATTCAAACTAAAAAATAAATTTTAAATAAAAAATATTATATACAATTTAGAAATTTACTTCGGTTACTTGTCATAGTTCAATTTAAATAATTCACCAAATATTTAAAGTCTCAAACCAAATTTACTTTTTATATTCAAACAAGATCATGAATTAATTTTAAAGAATAAATCATTTTTGGTATCTTTTTATAAGTTTCAAATAAGCTTTACTTGAAATAAGAGAAACAAATCATCCAAAATTTATACTCAGAACACCAAAAATTATACAGGGTCTATTAGTTAGATGCATGGAAGTAAAGTGATTATAACAACTAGAAATGAGAGGCTGCTAAAGGCTCATAGTCATTTTTCAATTTTCATTTCCCATTATAAAATAAGACAAAATCATTGTAAGCTATCGTAATAAAAGACAGAAACTACTCGACCAAAATGATCCCGTTTTCAATTGAAGATTAAACAACCCAAAAATAAAAATCCAATCAAACCAAATTAAACAAACAGTAACCATAGTCAACATAATCAATAACAAAAAAATTCAAACTTGAATCAAACAATCCCTCACAGTTCACACGTGATGAACATTCAAAATAAAAAAATTATACAAAAAATATAGAGAGAGAATCAAAACCCAGAAATTTAAAAACTAAATCGGAATCAAAAGTACATGCGATGGATGAAAATTATAAAAAGTTTTAATAAATGTAGATAGACCATAAGGGGAAAAGAGATTACTGAATTGGGGGCGATGTTTGCTCCATTTGGTTCTCCTCTCGCTCCACGTTGATATTTGATTGGATTATTTAGGCAAAAAATGCATACTTATAAAATGTTGTGTATATTTCTAAGATTTTACCAAACCTTAAAATTAAGAAGAATTATGTACTTGTATTTTTAATTGGTTTATGAATATTTTTTTTGTCACTTTTAAGTTTAACTCTCTATTAATTTACCCCCTTAAGTGTTTTAATTTATATATCTACTCTTACTCTTATATTTATAAAAAATAAATAAATAAATCCAGCAGAGGCAGTTGCTTATACTGTCCCTTAAATAGATCCACTCGAGTCTACACCAATTAATGACAGTAGCATTATTACAAGTCTTCCACGTGTGAAACCAAATTTCGCTTTCTAAATCACGTGCATGCATATAATTAGCAAGGACCGGAGGATTCTTCAAGACTTGATGACTATGTTGATTAAAAGGTAGATATAATTATTTATTTGAACATTTAATAGAATATAAAATCATTTACCTAGCCTTTATCTATTACTATATATAACAACATTATTAAAAAAAATTATCCAAATTAATCAAGTTATTTTGGTTGAAAATTGAATTAGTGATCTTGAGTTAATATCGAGTTAGTCCCGAATTTATCATTTATATTAATACAATATATGTAATATTCATAATAATACTAATTTTTTTCGTATCTTTTATTATATTTTAATTAAAAATGTAGATACAGGTATTAAATAACATATATAATGATTTTAATATATATAATTCTTTATTTTTATATTTAATATATTACTATTATTTATATTTTTGTTCAAATTATAAATATCGAATATTACATACCATAATTTTAAACTTTATTATCGCTATTAATTCCTAACTTACACGAATTATCAGAGCCAGCTTGTCTTTTGCTGTTGCTGTTGCCGGCCCCTTTCATTAATTAGTGATCCTTAGTTTTTGGCAGATCACCAGTGGAAAGGGAACATCTGTATAGTTAGAAGGCAGGGACGAGTATATAAGATCAGGTTTTGACTACCATACAAAGGATGATAAGATAAGTATGCAGACAGCGGCAATAAAGAACTACTTCAGTTTTTAGTTTCTATTTACTACTTTATTTTGGATAAGGTTTAATTTTCTTTTTCTTTCAGATACTATGTGTTGGATTTTTACTATAAAAATTTTATTTATTTATTTATTTATTTAATACTTATTAATATTAGACACTTATTATTAATAAAAATAAATCATTCATCATTCATTAAATGATCATTTATTATGTTTAATATAAATCTCCAAATTTATATATATTATAATTTATGTGTATAAATAAGTATTATACACAGAAGATATAAATCATATGTAATATATATAAATAAAGATATAATTGTTTATAACATATGATAATTTGGAGATATTATATTTAGGTTATAATACTATAATATAGATGATTTATCTTGATCATGAAAGTTGGACTTCTAATTAAAGTACTAGTGCATTAAAGGTGTGCATTAAACGGATCATGTAATAATATTTTACTTATAAAATATTTTCACATAAATACTAATTTGTTAATGTTTCTTAATTTTGAAATAATAATGGACTTAATACTGTCAAATATATTAATTTAATATTCCAACGAGTGAAATTACATTGTGTTAATTAATACCTCAGAATGTTAATTAATACTAGGAACATTATTATTGTCAAAACATCTATAAGATTTTTCATAAGATAATTTATTATTGATTAGAGAATCTTGGTCAAGTCTTTTAATATTTATTATTAAAATGATTGATTTAATTGTTAAATCAATTTATGATCAAATGAAGATAAATTAAGGATTTATAAAATTAGTTTAAATATATTGAGATTATATTTAATTCTGAAATATTTATGTACATTTATAGAGGTAATATTTGCAGTTAATTAGTAAACGGTTTATTTTATTTAATTCTTGGATTGAAGTGCAATTACAATAATTGTAATATCCCGGATATTTAAATGAATTAGAAATAAAATATTTAATATTTAATAAAGGTTAGAGTTTGATAACCTAGTAGTGATAGATAAATAGAGGTCCAAATTAAATTTAACGGACTAACTTAGATATGGTGATATCAAAATTTTTGATAAGTTAGCAAGTAAAGTGATAATTCAATAAACTTGACTAACAACAAGTCTAATTAAATTAAGAGAATTAATTATTGGAGTTATGTAATTATACGACGTGGTTGCGTGTAAATTAAATATGTATTTATATGAATATATATATGCGTGCACATTTAGTAACATAATTTAATGGTTAATTAAATTGTGATAAATAGATAGATTAATATTAAATTAATCCGAATTTGAATTAAAAAGGTTTATTGTGGAATTAATTTATTCATTAATCAACAATTATGCAAATTGTGATAAATTATTTGTGAGGAATAAGTATGTAAATTATATAATTATAAATTATATAAAGTAGTTGAATTAATTAAGGGAGATTAGTAATTGTAGATATGTACAACATTTAATTTCATATATATGAAGGGATTAAATTAATTAAGTAATTTTAAATAGTAATTGAATATATTAAATGAATATATTCTATAATTAAATAAATCATTGTAAATGATTTATGAGAATGAGAAATTTAATTATACAATTATTTGTGTAATATTAATTAAATAATTAAATAAATTATTTAAATAAGAAATTGAGTAAACATATTATTATTTTAATGTATTTTCGGGTAAATGGATGTATTTCCATAATTGATGAGAAATGAATTATTTAATGTAAATGTATTAAATAATTTAATTTATGGCCTAAATAATATATATTAAATTATATATTGTATTTATTTTAATTTCATAATTTATTGTGAAATTGTTTTTGAGGTAAAGTAATGTGTATAAATAATATATATAGATTATATATATTAGTATTAGCGAACACACTCTAAAGTTTTAATATCAAAATAATTGATAAGTTGTCATTAATTAAATATTCAATTAAATTGAATATAATGAGTGAATTAAATATAATAAATTAATTAATATGATTATTAATTAATGTAAATAATGTAAAATATTATTAATAATATTATTAGTCCATTTAGTAATTTAATACTTATGGGTTAGAATATTTAATTATTTATTCAATCTAATTATTTATTTAATCATGGATTGAATAATTAATGTGTAAATTATTAAATTAGCCCAACATGGGTCAATTAGTAGCCCAAGTGGAGAATAATAAGATTTGACAATTTAGTAGCCCAAACAATTTAATAGAAGCCCAATTGGTATTTTAAATTAAAGCCCAATGATTGGCCCACTTGAAAAATACTTAATTAAACTATTATTTATAAATAAAAAAAGTGAGCAAGTGTCATTCAATTTGGGACAAAAGTCCATCAGCCGTGCAAGGTATGTTTAGAGCAAAAAAAAATTATGTTTGTTTTGTTTTTCTTTTAATTGTTTAATAACTTACTTGCTTGAACAAATGTTGTACAACTAGCCATGCTTCTTTTCACCAACTTAGGTACTTTAGCCCTTTCTTGTGCAAGTATCCAAGTTAGGAGCATCATGACTTATAGATATAATTTTTATATCTAAGAATTTTACATGTATACTTGAAATGGTAGACATTACATTTCATTTATTTTTCTAAGTTTTAAAAGAGAGAGTTTGAGAGAAATAGCTTGGGAGAGTAAGTATTTTGAGAGAGAGCATGGAGAAGGTAGAGAAGGAGATCTTGGTGCATATCTTCAAGTTGCACAACCCATTTTGGAAGAAAAATGAGGATAACCATTAAAATGAGGTAATAGTTATTTTAAATGTAGTTTATTTTTTTAATTAAATAAACCAAAATGTGGGTATAAACATGTTAATGTAGTTAATAATATGTGATAGTAATATTTATGTCATGCTTGAGTTTAATATACTTGGTTTGTGTTTTGGTATAATTTATATGCTAAAAACATGTGTTTGGTGGTGTTAAATCAAGTCTCAAAGTAATGACAAGAAATTAATTTTTATAAAATTTAGATTTAATGTTATAATATTATAGAACATTAAATCATGAGAAAAACAAAGTTTGAATCACTCAAAATGGAGTTATACACAAAAAGTTATGATTTGTGGTAGTTTATGTGATGTAAAAATTTTTATAAAATTTTTTAATATTAAATCATGAAAAATTAAATTTTCATGTTATAAATTGATATTAAGTGATTGGTAATTTTTTTTGATTTTTAAAGCTTACTTGAAGGTATAATTTTTATTAAAGTAGTGTATTAAAACTACTATTCACAATCTGCTAAGGGGAAAGAAAAAGGGGGTTCCGCGCAATGCGCGCGACCCTGTTCACTGTCGGCCGCGGACGGAAAAACGACGTCGTTTTGGCGTGTAAAAAAATTCATCCGCGCGCTATGCGCGGAAGCCAGCTTCGATGACAATAAAACGGCACCGTTTTGGGACATAGTTTTGTCGGCGCGCGCAATGCGTGAGATACCGATTTTGCGAAATTACATTTTTGCCCCTCCGGTCTTTTTTCTGCGAAATTACGAAATTGCCCCTCCGTTCGTTTTTCGGCTTATTTACAGAATTGTCATTCTGGATAATTTTAATTAATTTAAATGTTTAAAAATTAATTTAAAATTATAACAAAAAAAATAATAATAATACAAAAATGATATTTAGGTATTGAATATTATATTTTCCAAATATAATATGTATTTAGGATTAATATTTAAATGTTGTAAATATTAATCTAGTTAGTTTAATATTATATTTTTTTCAAATATAATAAGTATTTAGGATTAATATTTAAATGTTGTAAATATTAATCTAGTTAGTTTAATATTATATATTTTTTAAATATAATAAGTATTTAGGATTAATATTTAAATGTTGTAAATATTAATCTAGTTAGTTTAATATTATATTTTTCAAATATAATAAATATTTAGGATTAATATTTAAATGTTATAAATATTAATCTAGTTAGTTTAATATTATATTTTTTTCAAATATAATAAGTATTTAGGATTAATATTTAAATGTTGTAAATATTAATCTAGTTAGTTTAATATTATATATTTTTTTTAATATAATAAGTATTTAGGATTAATATTTAAATGTTGTAAATATTAATCTAGTTAATATTATATCTTCTGAATTTATGATTAAATTAATTATTATTTAATTAATATTAAATAATAAACAAGGATGATAAATTAATTAATTATTATTTAATTACTATTATATAATAATTAAAGACAACTAAGATTGATTATTTAATTATTTATTATTTGATTAACTTTAAATAATAAATAAATTTAGTTAGTTATTACTGAATAATAACTAATGTTATTTGAGTATTACTATATAATTTTATTATTTATTAATTAACTTTAAATAATAAATGAATCTAGTTAATTAGTTATTATTTATTATTAAATAATAACTAAAGATATTTGATTATTTTTAATATAATATAATTATTTATTATTTGATTAATTTTAAATAATAAATAAATCTAGTAAGTTATTATTTATTATTAAGTAATAACTAAAGGTAGTTAATTACTTACTATTTAATTAATGATAAATAGTAATTAAATGAAATAAAGAAAATGTCTTTTAACTCTTTTGTTTAAACAATTATAATAAATTGTTTAATAGTTTAATAAGTGTCCAACACTTAAGAAAAATATTTTCTAATTTATTAAATTATTAACCTAATTTGATTGAGGGTCTATAAGGTTAATAATATTGTTTTGACTGATGTAAATTATGTGTTAGTACTTATTTGTGGTAGATAAGTTTCTTAATGAGCGTATAGTTGTACAAATACGCTGTACTAATTATTAGACCAACTTTACTAATGTTAGGTCTTTCAAAGCCAGTTAGTTAAAGCTAGACATTAATTGTAGCTGAGCAAACAGGCAAGTTTCCTAAACCCTACTCAATTTATATTCGAGCAGGATACATTATTTTATTGTTCAAGTTCCTAACTTAAACTCAAGTTGTTACGTTTCAAGCATGCTATGGTTTAATTATGTATAATTATTCCACCTCTTTAAATTGTTGATTCGCACATAGTGCATGTTGCATGTGTTCATCAGGTATGAAAGGCTGATCACCTTCATTACCATAAGGTTCAGTTAAATTGTTCATGGTCATTATTGACACTCAACATTTATTTATTCAGTCATTCAATTATTGAAATTATGACTCGTACTCTTTCACAATTATTATATTGTTGAAAATTCAAAAGCTTATTCTTTCTTTCAATCATGATATATCGTTATCATATTTAAACTTGTTGAGCAAAGTCGTTGCTCACTCTTGCTATATCATGATAACAAATTTCAGAATAATACGAATGTCCGAGAAGAGACGGAGACAGAAGCAACAGACAAGATTATAGTGTTATGCATTATAACTAAATTGTTATATGATGTAAGTAATTTTGTAAACCTTTTTATGAATCGAAAGGTATATATGTAAGTTAAGGTTAGAAACCTTGGGAAATGTTGTAGAATAAACAATTTATGTTTATATATTCCGCATTAGTATAGAACGTGTATAAAGATGATGTATCGTGACGTACCAAGTCTAGGGTTTGAGGAACCCGGATTTGGGGTCGTTACAATAATGATATAAATAAGTATTGGAGGCAGAATATGAATCTCTTAGGATCCTCATCTTAGCCTAATTTGAATCAGTTTCATAAGAGAGAGAATGATCAATAATGATATAAATATATCATTGATAAGATACGTAAAGAAGATTATTATTCCAAATCAAAGGGAAGACCAAATAACATATACTCTTTCTCTCCTCTTAGGAAAAACACGTAAAGTATTTTTCCAGAAGGGTGCTTTGGAGACCACACTCCAGATTCAGTATAAGGTCATAGGAAGAAAGATCTTGAGGATACTCAAAGATTGAAACGTGTTAATCCAACCAAGCACTAGGTAATAATTCATACTATAGATACATGATATATATATAATTGTTATTTTGTATAAAACCATAAAGATAATCCTGCTTTATTAAATTTTTGAAACTACTTTTTCGGAGAATTTTCCCAACACTAAGAGCATAGGAAAATCGTCATTATCTTTTTCCAATAAGACATATTGGTGTTTAAAATATATATATATATATATATATATATATATATATATATATATATTATAAAATGTATTATTAATATTTATTAAAAATATAGTGGTTGTGGCATGATATTAATTATTTTATCTAGAAAATAAGTAATATAATGATATGTTATGAATTTTATGTCACTTTACAGTGTAAAACCAAAATTATATCTTTAGTTTTTAGGGGAGGTAAAATGAAAAATATATTTCTAATTTTTGAATAAGAAAATTTATTTTAGGAATTAAATCACACAAAATCAACAACACAATCTTAAAAAGAAAAATAATACAATATTTAACGTGATTTGATTCTCAATGACCTAATCTACAAAACAAACTTCAATATATTAATCTGTACGGTATAACTTTTTGTACGGAATAAAAGAAAAATTAAAAACCCTCATTCACACACAACCTAAGACCCAATTACATCATCTCTCAACTTTCTAGGATGTTACTACCTCTTGGTTGTATTTACATCTCTATAAACAAAATACTCTTTTTTTTTTCTAATCTAATTAAGACACTCTCATATAATAAAAATACATACTATTAAAAAATAAATTCCTACCAAATAAGATTATTTCTCATAATAGGATTTGAGGAGTTACCTAACAATCCCTCCACTACAAGGAAATGGGTCATAGGCGGCGGAGTTATTACCGACGACACTCACACCATCGCTAATGACAACATAAACGACGACATAGTTGTGATGCCCCCAAATCCGAGTTTTTTAATCTCAGATTCGGTGCTCACGATCCAACATATTCATATATTTAAAATACCCATCATGCCATACAATTTGAACTTAACCTATAATATTGCAAAAACTTACATAATACGTTCTCAGGTTGTCTAACCTTAACTATTACATCATATAAAAATAAATATTTACATGACTGTATTTACATAGTTTAAAACAAAATAACTAAAATAGGTAGCAACTATTAGTGTGCCTTCTCTTTTCCTTTGTCTGTCGTCCCTCCGAACAGTTCGTTCTTAGTTGAAATGTTAAGTTCAAGCAATAATGAGCAATCTAAATGCTCAACAAGTAAAACAGTTTAAGGTAAGCAGTTTGTATCTGAATAAGTTTTAATGAAATAATTCAACAGTTGAACAGAAACTGTGAATTGAAATGAGTAATTATTTTTCAAACTTTGGATTGATTTTGAAATCAAGACAACACTAAGGGTCACAAGACCGTGAACTAGTTTAAGGTTAAATAACCTCTAGCAGTTATAAGATTATAATATTTTGTATGTATGCTAGGGGATCAGTCTTTTGTACTATGTACTTTGCAAAAACATATAAGCGCATGAGCGTAAGTTGAAATTTTAGGATTCAATATCATTTTTTCTATTATAAGGTTGTTCGTCTCAGTTTTCATCTTTTGAATTCGTACCAAAATGATTTGGTTTGGATTAGCTTTTATAAAAAGTAGGGATTCAACAATCATATATCAACAATTATCTAGCCGAAACAAATGGCTTAGAATTACTATAACAATTTATTTTAGAATTACTTTAAAACGATAGCTCAATTTGATAATGAAATAAAGTTTCTCAACAACGAATATTATAATCAAGACATTGTTCACTGTGATAATGAATTTATTAATCATGCATCAATAATCGTCTAGCCGAATTCATTAGCATAGACGTACAATGAAAGTTTGCTTTTTGAAAAGAACAAAGCTGTTGAATAATAAAATCATCATTTTTAAAACGAATGAGTACAAATTGAGATTGAATAATAATGTTTGGAACATAATTAGAATACTTACTCAATAATCCATAAGAAATTCATAATGCAAATAAAATTCGATAATTAAAATCACATTGTTGCACGAAGTGTAAGAGAAAAGAAACTTGCCTTTGCGTTGTTTACATAATAAGTGCAATCGTTCGCGTCTATTTGTAACTTCTAACGCTCGCCATAAACCTAAGTAATATCAGCCACGTTATCACAAAATCATACTCACAATATGATTATAAGTTTTTATTCACATTTGTTTAATCCTAGATTAATTAACTAAATCTTAATTAGTAACTAAGTTGAAAATATTATTTCAAAAATGTTTAACTATATATTAGAATACATTACCTTATTAATTATACCTTTCAAATGCTATTACAACTAAGCACATAATCATGTTCATAGTTCCTATTTAAAACTTCATACGTTTTAGTACAACATTAAAATTCGTAATTACAAAAATCAAAATTGAATTAATTATGAAATCATAAATTAATATATCATATAGAACATATTCTTCATTGGATTACTTTTCAAAACATAATTTATTAAACTCAAATGGGATTTAAATCATCATATATTAATGTATATAACATAATACATTCCTTGTTGGATTATCTTTAAAAATATAAATTATTATTATATTAAACTATTTGAATACTTGGAGTAAAAAAAAATTTAAAAACAAAAGTTGTAGGACTGCAACCTGGCGCAGCTTTTACTCTTTAACATCGCGCCCCGCGCAGTTGGACAGAGCCAATTGCGCTGGCAGCGCGACCAGATTGCGCCTCGGTGCTGTGCACTAAACCCAGAATTCTGCAGATTTCTTATTTTCGAAGCCTTTTGGAAAATTTATAACTTGATATGTACAGATCCAATTAACTCCAAATTTGGACACAAAGATGGCACTACATGCAACTTTAGAAAAATAATACATATTTAAAATAGATTCTTTAAAGTATAAGTGCATATAGCCAAATGTACACGTTCACTACATTTTTCGCTTTGAAACTAGTTTGATGAAACCCTTTAAAAATCAATTTGGTTCTGTTTTAAAACCTTAATAAAGCTTGGGTGATCTTAGAACACATGCATGCACATAACACATAAACAATTAACCTCTAGTTTTCATGTTTTAACCAAAATGGCTTCATTGAAACATTTAATCAAATACCTAGCATGCATGTTATAAAAACTCTATTTTCTTGTAAATTCAAACACATAGCACACAATCTCCAACCATAATTTCCCCTTATATCTTCAGAATCCTACTTGATTCTCAACACACAACCTCCAACAACAACAATTCATATCAATTAGCTATAATTTAAAACTACATCTATGAACTACTAAAGAAAAGATTTACACCACTTGGTTTGAAGTTTGAAGCTTGAAGCTTGTTTGAACTGACTATGGCAGAGTTGAATCCTCCCCCTTTTACAGAATTTAATCTTACTCTCAGCTTGTAACAATATTCTTAATGGGTATACTTCAATTTTCTTGTGAAGCTTTAAGATAAAATATGAAGTTCTTTGACTGGAATTTCATTAATGGCTTTTAAAACTTACAAACTCTAGGAAATTACTGAACTCAAACATGTAACGAACTAATCTGAAATGGGTTGATAGCTGTAGCATTGCACTAAAGAGTTCAAGTAGCTGGTGGAAATCCACTAACTAATTTAGAGCTAGGTGTCAAGCCCTCCCTAATGACACTACAATTTAATAGCCCTCAATAAAAGTATTACATATACACACATGCACATATACCATATATATATTTCGGCACTTTCATTACATACACATTATATAATTAATATATAATGCATATTAATACATGTACACATATAGTATATAATATAATACATATATTCATTACATATATATTACAGCGCACACACACACGTACAGTGTATATATATATACCTTAACATATATTTATATTACACATAACATGTAGTATAATTATAAACAAAGTTTAATAATTATACATTTATAAATATGTAAAATTTCACTTCACTAATAACAGAGTTTAAATACATACATAACATTTTTAGTGTAACGAATCATTATTAACATTAATTATTTTTAATTATCTCATTTGGGTTATACAATTAATATTGTATACATAATTAAATTACATTGTTTGTTCCAAAAAATTGTTTTCAATTAATTAAATTATATACAAAATATATTCATTTAATATACATAATCTCTTATTTAATTATTAGACTAGTTTACAAATTTTGTTTCCATATTCATATTCAATCTCACTTAATAACCAAATTTAATCTATTTGACAAAATAATACATATTAAATTCATATTCGCGTTACTTTCAATTATTGTAACACACAATCATCTCTCGTATAATTAAATAATTTCTTTACTTAACTGTTTATAACCAAACATACCAATTCACCAATATTTGAAATAAGCGAATAATTATTCTCTCCGTTTATGGATTTTTAATTCATTAGTATCGTACCGCCACACCAAGCTTAATGCACAAACCAAATTGCCTCATAAGTCTAATTTTAAAATCACGGATTAAATCACACAATTTAATCCCTTTTTATTCCTTAGTTAACTTAAACTATTTTGTTTTTTAATAATTTATAAATAACTGTGAAATTTATTCTAAATCCATATGTAAATATTACACAGATATTTATTTTTAATATAACTCATTCACAAAGCATATTTTAAATAAAAATTTATTTTATTTATGAAATTTTATATTTGTAAATATTTTCGGATACTACATCATTTCCCATTTATAAATATTCCTTTCTCGGAATCGTATATCAACAAAATTATTGCTCAACCTTCTTTTAGGCATTGATTTTCGCTCCATAGTTAATATTTAATCAATCAATAAACTTTATTATGTACAAAATGATAGATAATAGCTAGATCAAATAATATATATTTATATTATAACTGGCATAATACTTGGCACCAAATCCCTTGACGGCACTGCATCATGTACCGTCATATTGAATGTTCGAGCCATCAGTTGGGTCGACTGGACTGGTGCCTTAATGGTAAGCTTGCCCTGGTTGATATTATTTCCTTTGTTCCCGTTTTCATCTTGCATCAGTTTCTTTGGATAGTTCCAAGTTAGGTGATCTTTCAATCCACATGTGAAGCATTCATTCTTTTTTAGGCTGTGACAAATAGAAGCAATGTGACTTTCCCGACCACAGTTATAACATACCCTCTTCCCTTTTAAACAAACATTAGAGTGATTCTTAAAATCCCTTTGATTGTTTCCAGAATTACGGTTGTTAGAGTTGTTCCATTTCCTTTTGTTAAAATTATTGCTAGTGCTACTCCCGCCTTTGTTTTCACCTTCATTCTTTTTCGTCTTCTGATCTTGATTATGTTTAGTTACCACTTCACTACCACCTTTTGCTAATATTGTTTTTTCTAACACTCTGGCAAACATGTTAATTTGAAACATCGAAACTCGACTATAAATCCATTGCTTCAGTCCATGCTCGAACCTTTTCGCCTTCCGCTCATCGGTACTCATTTGGTATGGGGAAAACCTCGACAGCTCATTAAATTTGGCAGCGTATTCTGGTACGATCATATTCCCTTGTTTCAATTCTAAAAACTGAACTTCCATCTTATCCTGTACACATTGTGGAAAGTATGTTTCAAAAAACATCTCCTTGAATTTGTCCCACATTATAACTTTTTGTCTTCCCCTAGTTTTATTTGCTTGCCACCAAGAACTTGCATCTCCTTTCATCATAAAGGTAGCAAAAGTGGTGTTTTGCTCATCCGTTACTAAACCACATCAAACACCTTTTCAATCTCCATTACCCAAGTTTGGGCCTCTATTGGGTCTGTTGTTCCCTTAAACTCAGGTGGACCTACCATATTTAGATCTTTAAAATTTGCTAGGTGAGTTGGTATAGGGTTTGGATTATCCGTTCTTGGGTTCCTATTTTCTATGGCTCCTGCTAGAAGATCTACAATCCTTTGCATTGGATCAATCGGTTCCCTCTCACTATTCATTGATTCTTCTTGTGCCTGATGGCCTCGCGGTATTCTTTGAGGTGGCATTTTTCTGCTTCAATAGAACTTATGTTATTATTCATTATGTGAGTAAAGCATTTTAAAATTTTCATTTTAACACTTAATTCACACAAGACACATTTTGATAAACATAGTTGTATATCCGTATGCCAAATGCTAATACATTGCTCATATAGCATACAACTAGCATATCACATAACTATCCTGCTTATCAACACAAAAGCATGTGATTACAACACATCTACCATTATGTACATCAAAAGTTTGGGATTAACATAATATTTACATACACATACACCTATAACTATTTATACGACCCTTATTAAAACATGCAATGCTTACAGACGTCGATATACTCTTCGCATTTAGCTACTAACTGATATTATCGATTCTAACTTTCCTCCAACCATTCCTTTCTTTGGACAATATAGTATATAATATAATACATATATTCATTACATATATATTACAGCACACACACACACACGTACAATGTATATATATACCTTAATATATATTTATATTAGCCATACCATGCAGTATAATTATAAACAAAGTTTAATAATTATACATTTCTAAATATGTAAAATCTCACTTCACTAATTACAGAGTTTAAATACATACATAACATTTTTAATGTAATGAATCATTATTAACATTAATTATTTTTAATTATCTCATTTGGGTTATACAATTAATATTGTATACATAAATTAAATTACATTGTTCGCTCCAAAAATTGTTTCCAATTAATTAAATTATATACAAAATATATTAATTTAATATACATAATCTCTTATTTAATTATTAGACTAGCTTACAAATTTGGTTTCCATATTCATATAAAATCTCACTTAATAACCAAATTTATTCTATTTGACAAAATAATACATATTAAATTCATATTCGCGTTACTTTCAATTATTGTAACACACAATCATCTCTCGTATAATTAAATAATTTCTTTACTTAACTATTTATAACAAAACATACCAATTCACCAATATTTGAAATAAGCGAATTATTATATCCGTTCATGGATTTTTAATTCATTAGTATCGTACCACCACACCAATCTTAATGCACAATCCAAATTGCTTCATAACTCTAATTTTAAATTCGCGGATTAAATCACACAATTTAATCCCTTTTTATTCCTTAGTTATCTTAAACTATTTGTTTAATAATTTATAAATAACTGTTAAATTTATTCTCAATCCATATATAAATATACATAGATATTTATTTTTAATACAACTCATTCACAAAGCATACTTTAAATAAAAATTTATTTTATTTATGAAATTTTATATTTGTAAATATTCCCGGATATTACATTAATAGCAGTCGATAATGATGTCCTTCGATAATGACGTCCGTTGCCAACATGCCTTGTCCCCCTGTCCCCTTGACCCTCGACATTATGGTCGACGGATGTCTGTCGGGAAAGGGGGTATTGCTGTTGATAATGACTTAGCTTTGGCGCCAAAAATTCGCGGGGGGCGGGAACAGCATTAGCGACGACAAAAAAATTATTACCAACGAAGACGTCATCGTTAATAAATCATTCTCGACGTGCCATTAACGACAGGGGATTGCCGTCGACATTGACTAGTTAAATTAAACCCCGTGCCATCGGGGGCTTTTCCCAAATTTCCTTAAAACCTTCTTCCCTCCTTCCTCCTTCCTCCTCCTCCTCCACCTAGCTCTGCCTTCTTGGTCCACCTCATTCTCTCCTCCTCCGCTTCCTCATTCTCTCCCTCCTCCTTTGCCTCTGCCTCCCCCCCCCCCTCATTTGCCTCCTCCCTCATCCTTCGGTTCCTCCTTCCCTCATTCTGCAGTAGCCTTCCTGGTGATGTCTGTTATATAGAGACAGAGGATGATGAGGGCATGCTTGGCTTTGATTGGAATCAAGGATTCAAAAATGTGGGGAGATTCGGTTGAAGTTCCTATTGTACCAGTGACTCGAGCAAGAGCAAAACGATTCAAGGAATGGCTTGTTGGATTAATTCAAAAAGTATGGACTAGAGAAATTGCAAGTGAATCAAATCATGAAGAACACTTGTGAGTCCATGAATAAAATTAGGGTTCATATTAAATGAAATAGAACAAAAATAACAAATAACGAACAAATGAACAACAAACGAACAAACGAAGAGCGAAAAATACAGAAAAAGAATAGGGATTGGACCCCTAGGGGTTGATCACTTAGGGCCGGTTTGATATTTCGTCTCCCGAAATCCGTCCCTAACGAGTTTCAACCGGTACAATGAATGAATAGTTAAGCTGAAACAAAGTAAACTCGTCAAAGACTTAAAATTGAGCCTTCTTAACTTCTATTCAACAAGATGAACTTTTCATAGAAATGAGAATTGAGAGAAACAAACAAAAATTGAATAAGAAAACATGAAATAAACAAAATTCAACAGAAGGGGAGCGGGACCCCTAGGGATGGCCCCCCCTAGGGTTAGTCTCTACTTGCTTCGTGATGCATTTTTTTTGGGTTTTTTTTTTTCTGACGGTAAAATTATTTTCTATAATTTTCTTAACTTAACATCGAAAAACTTAAAGACATGATCTGAAGGGTGTTGTCACGAGTTCCAAGGCAAAAAACTCGTGGGAACAACTCATATTGAAAATCAGTTGAGGGATTGGATTGGTGGCTAGAAGAATTGGATGATTTGGGCATTACTCGGGTAACCAAGGATATTTCAGGAATTTTCTCGTCATTAAGGATATTTTTAGAATTTTTCCTTTTGACATGTGATTGAGACATGACCTGGACCCTATAAATACCCTTCACTTGACAAGTGAAAGGACATTTTGGGTACTTGGAAATCTTTTCCACCTACAAGCTCTCTCTCTCTCTTTCAAAACAAAGAAGTTGGAAGGAATTTGTGGGACTTGTGATCAATTCTGAATCGAGTGAACAAAAGTGTTGGCATTGCTTATCTTGAATTCACTCGAAACACTTATTATGACTCTCGGATACCAGTAATTAAGTCATGATTCCGAGAATTCTACTACGTGTTACTCTGGTATTTGCTAACCGGTTCTTCTTCCCTCTCTATTTTTTTGACCGATTATATACTCTTTGTTGATTTCTTGCCTCCACCATAAATACGAACCCTAACTCTAGCAAGGTACACAATTTCTGTGTCTACAACACTTAAAGATGGTTCATATGTTACAAGTAAGTACAAGCCCAATTGTAGAAAGTTAAACAAAAGTCAAACTGAAAAAACAGGGACCATACCCCGACACGCTGTTTGTGAAGGAAGACTGTGCCCTGGCGCAATACGACCGAGAGGAACGTGCGGACAACGAGTTCAGAATGTGCCCTGTTCCAGTGATCGCACCCCAGCACGATGTTGCAGTTAAAACATTATGCCCGGCGTAGTGAGTGGATTTTAGAAAAAAGTCAAAGCGTGTTTGACCACGTGATTTTGAGCATTTTTTTAAATTTAAATTAGGATTTTATTTCCATAGTTGATTAGATTTACTTTTGAATTAAGTCTCCTATCAATTATAGGATTAGGATTTCCTAGATTAGTATAAATAGATATCAAAGCTTTGTAATTCATAACAATTATCATTATTATTCAATATATTATTTGAAAGGAATTATTCTCTTTTGGTTCTTTGATAATTTCAAGTAGTTCTTAGTATTCTTAAGATTCAATTTGTCTTATTATACAACAATACATAGTTGTATGTGGCAACTTCTACCGAATCAGTCGTCGATTGTACTGAGGTTCTTGTCTCTTTATAGACAACGGGTTTAGGCGTCGCTGGTTTCCATTCAACGCAATTTTTCTACACAAGCAATTTTACTAAGGTTCGCGTCTCTTTATAGGCGTTGGGTTGAGGTGTTGTGAATGTTACGCCGAATAACTTTGCTAGAAAATAATCTGGGTAGTGTTCATATTACGCAAGCGTATCGTGGACCTTATTAGTTGGTATCAAAGCTACGTTCATCTAGTGGGTTATCTATCTTTACTTTCTTGTTCTAGTTTTGTTAGCAAAGAAAAAAAAAATAGTATAAAAAAGAATATATATATATATATATATATATATATACACACACACACACACATATACATACATACATATATTTTGTTATTTTAGTTTATTATAATTTTTCAATTTGCTGAATTGGAGGCTTCAATCATGTGCAATTTTTGAAGATTAAGGAATTCCAAGAATTTCAAGGCGATCAACCCATAAATTTTTATGGTACATCAAAATTCATACTTAGTATTTATTGTTATTGATAAGTTCTTATTGAATTTAATAGATACTTTGATTTGTTTGGTGAATTTAAAAAGAACCTATAAGAGAAGAATTTTGAGTGGTAAAAGGCAAGAGTGTGAAATTAATAGAGGGTAAAAGCCTAAATTGAGTGATACATGAGCCTTGTGTGATTCATTGTATCGAGCAAAACATGTAAGGGAATGGAGAGAATTTTTTTTATCTACTAACCTTTGTTTTGTAGCAATCATGTCTAGTATGAAGGATAAGGGATTTTTTTGGAGAAATCTTCTCAACAAAGGATCCCAAGGCATATTCCAGTGTAGATACAGATGCTCTACTGCATCAGATACTTCGAAGGTTGGAACGATTTGAAGATAAATTTGAGAAGTTAAAAAGAATGCAAAGGGAACAATCTTATTTGATTATGGGTTCTCACAAGAAGGAGAATTCCCTATGAAAGACTATCAAAGAGGATGACGAAGAATCTGTGGGTGGAAAGTATAGTAAATAGGAAGATTTTGATCTAGATCTTCAAAGGGTTCATGATAATAGGGATCAAAGAGATAAATGGAATTGTCGAGACCGAGAAGATTAATGTGATAGAGAAGATATAAGGGATAGAGGAGATAGGAGTCGAGTAGATGATAATTTGGGTAGTATTAAGTTAAAGATTCCAACTTTCCAAGGAAGGAGTGATCTCGAAGCTTATCTTGAGTGGGGAAAAAGGTGGAATGGATATTTGATTGCCATAACTACTCGAAACACAAGAAGGTTTAATTGGCAGCCACAGAGTTCACTTATTATGCAGTTACTTGATGGGATCAATTGAAGACTAGTAGGCAAAGATGTGGCGAATCACAAATCGAGACTTAGGTGGAGATGAAATGGGTCATGAAAGAGCATTTTGTGCCAAGCCACTACTATAGAGATCTTTATAGGAGTCTATAAACACTCAAACAAGGAAGTAAGAGCGTGGAAGACTACTACAAGGAGATGGACGTTATCATGGCTCGAGCAAATATAGTAGAAGACTGCGAGACAACAATGGCGAGGTTTCTAACAGGTTTGAATTAGGAGATTACAAATTTAGTGGAGTGGTAACATTATGTGCTATTGGATGACATGGTACACATGACCATCAAGATTGAAAAGCAACTCAAGAAGAGAGGTGGTCAATGATCAATGTCTACCACGAGTTCATCTTGGAAGTCTAACATACTGAAGAAGGATGAGAGACTAATCATAAAAAAAAATCCAAAATTAAGCCTACGCAAGAGTCCACCAATCGAGGAAATCAATGTAAAATTGACTCTTCTTCTAATAAAAATTGTGAAATTGTATGTTTTAAATGTCAAGGCAGGTGTCATATTTCAAGTCAATGCCAAAATAAAAGAACGATGATCATACTTGATGGAGAGGTGCAGACTAAGGAAGAGAAAAGTGATGATGAGTCGATGCCACCATTAGAAGAAGTGGACGATAGGGAGTTTGTTATTTTAGGTTCGACATTGGTTAATAGAAGATTTCTTAGTGCACAAATGCAGGAAGAAAGTATGGAGCAACATGAGAATCTATTCCACACTCGATGTCTTGTAAATGGAAAGATCTATTGCGTGGTAATTGATGGTGGGAGTTGCACCAATGTTGCGAGTACTAACATGGTGGAGAAATTAGGGCTACCTTCAACTAAACATCCACAACCGTATAGATTGCAATGGCTCAATGATAGTGGTGAAGTGAAGGTGATAATACAAGTAGTGGTTCCATTTAGTTTTAGTAGATATATGGACGAAGTGTAATGTAATGTGGTTCCAATGCAAGTGGGGCACTTACTACTTGGGAGGCCATGACAGTTTGATAAGCGTGTGAAGCATGATGACTTTACAAATCAATATTACTTTGTGCACAATAAAAGATCAGTAACGTATCATGTGACACCGAAGTAAGTGCATGAAGACTAATTGCATTTTACAAAAAGATTATGTACAAATAAGAGATATTGAGGAAAAAGAAAAGAATGAAAAAGAAAATAGTGAAAGAGAAAAGTGTGAAAAAAAAAAAGTTGAGCGAAAAGAAAGTGAGAGAAAAATTGAGAAAAGGGTAAATTACTTGGCAAAAGATAGTGTAGTGAAGAGGGCTTTAATTTCTAAACAACCGGTGATGGTACTTTTGTACAAGGAGGCGTTGAATACAAATGTTATTAATGTTTTTTTTCCTAGTGTTATTTCATCTCTTTTGCAGAAATACGGAGATGTCTTTCCCGAGGATCTACCAAAGGAATTATCGCCAATTCGGAGAATCGAACATCAAACTGACTTTATTCCCAGTGTGACTATTCCAAATTGATCAATTTATAGAAGCAATTCCGAGGAAACAAAGGAGCTACAAAGGAAGGTTGATGAGCTTGTGGAGAAGGGGTTCGTAAGAGAAAGTTTGAGTCCATGTGCAGTTCCAGTGATCTTAGTACCTAAGGAGGATGGAAAATGGCGTATGTGCATTGATTTTCGTGCGGTAAATAATATCACGGTAAAATATCGGCATCCTATTCCTGGGTTAGATGATATATTAGATGAATTACATGGATCTTGCATATTTTCTAAAATTGATTTAAAAAGCGGATATCATCAAATTAGAATGAAATAAGGAGATGAGTGGAAAACTGCTTTTGAAATAAAATACGGTTTATATGAGTGATTAGTTTTACCTTTTGGATTAACTAATGCACCTAATACTTTAATGAGATTAATGAACCATGTTTTACATTCTTTCATTGGTAAATTTATTGTTGTTTATTTTGATGATATTTTGGTTTATAATAAAAACTTGGATGTTCATGTCAAACATTTAAAATTTGTTTTAGATGTTTTGCTACAAATTATTTGCCTTTTAAAATCGTATATGGTTTTAATCCTTTAATGTCATTAGATTTATCATGTTACCTATGTCTAAATTTACTAACATGGATGGAAAGAAAAAGACTGATTTTGTTAAGCAGATACATGAGATAGCTAGACTTACCATTGAAAGGAGGACGAAACAGTACGTGAAGCATGCAAATAAAGGTCGTAAACAAGTGATCTTCGAGCCTAGTGAATGGGTTTGGTTAGATTTGTGCAAGGAGAGATTTTTGGCTCAAAGGCGATCGAAATTGCTTCCATGGGGAGATGGTCCTTTCAAGTGTTAGAGCACATTAATGATAATGCATAAAAATTAGATTTACCTGGTGAGTATAGTGTTAGTGCTATATTTAATGTTTCTGATTTAAGTCCGTTTGATGCATGTGATGGTTTGAGGGCAAATCCTTTTCAAGAGGAGAGGAATGATGAGGGCATGCTCGGCTTAGATAGGAATCAAGGATTTAAAATGTGGGGAGATCCAGTTCAAGTTCCTATTAGACCAGTGACATGAGCAAGAGTAAAACGATTCAAGGAAGGGCTTGTTGGATTAATTCCAGAAGTATGGACTAGAGAAATTGCAAGTGAATCAAATCATGAAGAACACTCAACGATTGTTCATTACAAGCAAGTACAAGCCTAATTGCATAAAGTTAAACAAAAGGCAAACCAAAAAAATAGGTACCGAGCCCTGACGCGATATTTGTGAAGGAAGACCACGCCCCAGTGCGATGCGATCTAGAGGAATGTGTAGACAACAAATTCAGAATGCTCCCTGACCCAGTGATCGTGCCCCGATGCGATGTTACATTTAAAACACTGCGCCTAACGTAGTGAACGGATTTTAGAAAAAAGTTAACGCATGTTTAACCAAGCGATTTTGAGCAATTTTGATTCAAATTAGGATTTTATTTCCATAGTTGATTATATTTACCTTGTAATTAAGTCTCCTGTCAATTATAGGATTAGGATTTCCTATATTAGTATAAATAGATATCAAAGCTTTGTAATTCATAACAATTATCATTATTATTCAATATATTTTCTGAGAGAAATTACTCTTTATCTTTTGGTTCTTTGAGAATTTCTAAGATATTCTTAGTATTCTTAAGATTCAATTTGTCTTATCATACAATAATACATAGTTGTCTGTGGCGACTTCTACCCCATCAATCTTCGATTGTACCGAAGTTCTTGTCTCTTTATAGACAACGAGTTTAGATGTCGTTAATGTCCCATTCAACGTAATTTTTCTACACAAGCAATTTTACCAAGGTTCGCGCCTCTTTATAGGTGTTGGGTTGAGGTGTTATGAGTGTTACACAGAACAACTTTGCTAAAAAATGATCTGTTTAGCGATCACCTTACGCAAGCGTGCCATGGACCTTATCAGATGATCCTCTTACAATACTCTTGTTTTTCAATTAATGACATTTCAATTTTTTGACGTATTCAAGTGTTATGCTTCTTGCTATAATGTAGTATCTAATTCAATTTATACTTCTTTTTGTAATGTAGTTTCTTATTTAATAATCATGTAATGCTTAATGTCTTTCAAATTTTAAAATGAATTGTTGGGTATAGTAAATTTGCAATGTAATTTCACATGATAAATACTAAACTTAAGATTAATTTAGTAGAATGAATGGATCCAAGCAATTTATGGGGTAAAAGGTAGTTGGCAATTGAAAGAGTAAGGGAAGAAGGGTCTTAGGCATATATTCCCTCCATCCCCAAAATGAAAGCCTTATCTGACTTTCAAAATTTTTATATTGAAAAATAAAAAATATGTTAAGTATGTTATCTAACAAAACTTCAATTAACAACCACCATTAAAATAGATACAATAAAGCTTACTATGAAGAATAAGCTAAAATTAGGATTTGGGAGTCTCATTTTGGTACAGAACATGAATTATAATAGATTTTGTACAACCATTTTTAGTTTTTATGTAAGCTGTATATGTAATATAGCTCTGGACAATTAATGAAATCAACTTTTTTCAAATCCTTGAATCCAAATGGAAACCAACCTTAGCTACCAAGTTTCCATTTACATATGAACAAGTCTATATGACGAACTTTAAGCCTGTTATCAAGATGTAATGTGACACAACTTGTGAAACTATAAGTGATTTCATGCTCTATGATTCCATAATAATGTCTCTTTTGATGAATAATTATTTCATTCCTTGTACAACATTGGCTTTGTTGATAATTGTTATTTCTAGACATGAATTCCTCTGAGCTGACAAATAACAGTCATGATTTGTGATTCCACATTCACACGCGTGCGCACACACACACACACACAAACAGTGAAGTTTACTTAATATTCTTTTTAAAAAGCTATAAATTTTTAAGTGTATAAATATTATAAGAAACTAGGCATTTGTATATTTTCATATATTTTAGGAAGCTTAGAAACTCATTCGAGATTCATTTAGTAGAATGAATCTCGAATAGTCCCCGTTTTGGGAATGTTCTTGAATGTTTTAGTCCTACTTAGGTTGGTGTTAACAACTTAAGCACGTCTTTATATTTTGAGAATTTTGGTCATTATATATTTCTTGATGTTCTTTGGATGCATATTTAGACTATGATGTGTTAGTCTATTTCGTGTACTTGAAGACCATGGGGAGGTGCTGTCGAAATTTCTTAAAATTTAAATATGTGTTCAAGTTATTGGCATTAGTGGGGCGACATATTGGGAATGTGATAGAAGCCTGACCTATTAGGAAACTCATATGCACGCATATACATTTACCCTCCTACTTTATTGTGTTTTGATTTTCCATATATATATATATATATATAGTAGGTCATAGTCCTCAAATCCTAAACTTGATCTGTCAAAACTATATCTTTGATATGATTGGTGATCAGGGAGTCCATCGAACAAGAAGACTTGTTCTAAGTATAGATTGTCTTTTCAAAATCCCTAATCTTGACTATAATTGAATCTCTATGCAGATTATTTAATGATGTTTCTCTAGCTTTTATTCTTTACATCAAGCTTGGAAAAGGAAAGAGTCGTTTCTTTTATTGTTTCCAATTCAAGATGTACCATTTTTTCTCCTTTTGAAATTGAGAATGATCCCTAAATAACACCCGAACCCACTTCATATATTTATGCAACTATGGTGTAATATCATATAAAGCATTTCTTAAATAAGAAACATCAATATCAGGGGAATCAAAGTCAAATACTTCACTAATATCAACTTTTTAATAATTAGTGATGTTGTCTACAAAAGCTTATATAACCATGAGATAAAGGTTGGCCATTTGGTCCTTCATCATCACTTGATCCAGAATCTGAATCATTCTCACTTTGGCTCTAAGTGCCTTCAACTACTAGGTCATTATATTTCTTTTGATACTACTAATATGCCTTATTATCTTTCATGGCGTACTCATTCTTATTATCTTTCTTGAGCTCTTCCCTTAGTGGCTTATTGCAATCAGCAATGTAGTGACTAGGTTTCTTGCAATTGTAGCATAAGTCTTTGGAAAAGTACTATCTTCTTTGGCTATTATAATTTTGCCGCATACTCAGGTATCGACATATTCTCTTGCTTTAATTTCAAAAATCTAACCTCCATTCTACTCTTCATACTTTTGGGAAAGTAGTTCTCATAAAAAAATATCTCTTCAAATCTTGTCCATGACACCACCCCTATTTTGATTAACTTCCCACCTGAAATTAGTCTCCCCATTCATCATGTAGGTAGCAAAAATAGTCTTTTACTCCTTTGCCACTCTTGAAATGAAAAACACATATTCTATTTTCTTTATCCATGACTGGGCTTCTATTTGGTCTGTTGTTCTCCTAAACATTAGCAGTCCTACTACTTTGAAGTCCTTAAAAATTTGCCAACTGATTCTGCGGTGGTGGCAGATTTCCTACTACTGGGTGTCGATTCTGCATTGCTTCTGCTAGCATGTCGACAAAGTTCTGCATTGGGTCTATATTGCATCCCCCCTAGTCGTTGTTAACTGATTCCTCTACTCATTGGTTTCTTGGTAGTTGTCTACGTGGTGACATTTTCTGTTATAAACAAAATTTAAGTTATTATATGTGTTTTATCTTTTCCTTTTTTATTTTATGGCTTAAGTGATTTTAACTAAAGTACAAGTAATCATCTCAACACATATAAACATAAACATGACTGTATTTATATTTATATGCTAAAATAATAGCGCATATCACCTTACATCATCAACATACTGCTATAAATGTCTCTATCCCTGAAAGACTACAAAAGATGGGATCTAACACAAACATATCCCACAACTTCCTAGAGTTGGGATTTACAAATATATTAACCCTCTATTAAAATAAAAGTTGGGTTCTACAAGATTTACATACATATAACATCATAAAATAACTACTACTAATGACTGTGCATCCCCCTCCGAATCGCATCATCGTACTCCTTATCCCCTATAGCCATCACCACGTTCCTACTGATAGTGTGCATAGACTGGCCCTCCTCAGTTGGGTAGTAGTGCACCTTGCTCTGAAATCTACTGAATGAAGAACGATAGACATAACTGAGCCTATCAATCCTCACCCTCTTCTCGCAGACCTTGTCCTCCAGCTCTAGCATCTGCCCATGTGGTGCATCTCTCTGAGCCTCCATCTCAATCCTATCCTCTATCGCCTCCTGCTAATGGGCTCGGATGGCCTGTTTCTCTGCTTGCACTTGTTGAACCTTCAGCTCAGCCTCTGCTAACCTAGCCTTAGTTTCTGCTAACTTAGGTTGTAACTCGATGTCCTAATCAACTAACTGATGGGTTAGTAACCCAAAGTGCTCCACAGACTCCTCATAACCCTGTACCTGCTCCTCCAGTCCTGCTATCTGCTCCTTCAGCTCCGTGTTCTCGCTAGAGAATTGATAAGCTACTTCCTTATACTGATCCTCCAAATGCTGGTGGGTCAGATTCTCCTCCTCTAAATGCTGGACTCTTTTCTCTAGCACCTCGTTCCTCGTAGTCATCCCCTTGATAATGTCACTGGTAGTAGTGCCCATGCTATCAGCTGACTCCTCCTCCTCAGACTCTGACTCGACCTCATCCTCACTGTAGGGTCTCATCACCCCACCTCTGACGGGCTCCTCTCTATCTCCCATCTTCGGATCAGACTCTAGATCACCTATCGGTGCAGCCACTAGCGGCTGTGCAGTATCTATGTGGATATCAACGTAATCCTCGTCAGTTATGTGACTAGATTGTCCAATCTCAGGCATCTTACAATTAAACAACACGACATTAGTATCGCAATAAAATATATTCATTGATGAAATGAAAGTATATTTAATTGTGTTACAACTCAACTTAATGAATTTTCTCAATTCGTCTCCTATAACTCTAAATGAGTTGACTCCTCTAAGGTTATATCCTAAAGTTTGCAACTTAGAGTTTTATAACCTACAACTTTGATACCAACCTGTGACGACCCCAAATCCGGGTTCCATAGCCTCGGGTTTAGTTTTTATTATTTTAAAACATAATAACAACTAAATACATAGTCTTCATTAATCTAGCGAAAAAATACATACTGTTCCTTACAAAAAGATAATATAATCCCAAGGTCTTTAACCTTAACTTTTCATCATATCTATCTTAAAGGATTACAAAAGATTTACAATGGTAATTACGTATTAAGTAATAATTAACATGCATTAATCTAATCTAAGCTTTGACTTTTCTCTTACCTTTGTCCTTTTTAGAGCATTCGGATTTTGCTGAAAAATAATTCATGATATAGCAAGGGTGAACAACTAGTTTGCTCAGCAAGTTTAAGAACAGATAGTGCAAGATATATCATGATTGAATGAGAAATAACATCAATGGTTTCAATAATAGCTAATAATTGTGAAAGAACAAGAATCAATTTTTAATGTAAAAGAAATGATTGAATCTTAACTGCTGAGTGACTTCAATTTTTAATGTAAAAGAAATATTATTTAATAATATTTTATTAATTTTCTAATATTATTATTCACTTAATAATATTTTAATGATTTTCTAATATTATTACTTATTTAATAATATTTTATTAATTTACTTATATTATTAATCATTTAATAATATTTATTCCCTTTTTCGTATTAAATTAACTATCTATTATGTTTAAATTAAATTTATTGGACCCAAAAATAAGAAAATAATTATTAGAATATTTTTCATTTTCTGACCCGACCCGGTCCGAAATTAATTAAAATTCTGAAAACAGGCACTGCACCCCGGCGCAGTGTTTTGAACTGCACACTGCGCCCCGGTGCCGTACTCCAAAAATATTTTTCAACTTTTTTCTAGATTTTTAAATTTTGACACTTTTGATTCAAACTTGCATAAAATGAAATCTACACATTCAAATAACACCAAATTAGTTTTGTTATCTTCCTAACATCTTGTTTTACAATATTTCATGGTTCGATCACATTTTCGAAAATGTTTTGATATGAAATTTACGATCGATCCATCTAGGGTTTCCAAAATGACATATTTTGCGGTAAAAACTATAACTTCTTCATTTTTCCATATTTTTGAGAGATTCAAATTGGGTTATCTTCATAACTCATATATATAAATTTCTAGCCATAGAAATGAAATATCCAACTTGTATATCTCAAACTATCACAATAAATAACACATAGCTAACAAGGGTTTTCCTGGTAAAATATTATACGAACTTTTCTTTCATTTATTTGCGTACCACACATATAAATACATGTATTAAATATATTAAACCATGAATTTACCTTTATGTCATAGTTTTAGACTTATAGAGCATCAAAACAAGTTTTGATCAGTTAAAAACGTGTTTTGACCATTTAAATCATATATAAACCGTATAAATGATATATTAAGGGTATAGAACACTTTTAAACCTCTTGGACTTGAATACTATTCCTCTTCTCCTTCCAAAATAGGTTATGAAACTATATGTCATCTACCAAGCTCCTCTTCTAGAAATATCTTCCACACTTGAAGTGTTTTGCTCTCAACTATCACTAGAACTCTCCATTTCTCTCTAAAAATGCTAGACAATGAAATGACTAACCTATTAAAGCTTAGTGGATGTCTTATTTACGGGACTTTGGTAACCTCCCATTAACTCCTTAATAAATTAGCATTGGCGCAATTAGAGGCTAATCTAAATTACAATTGGATTGATTGACTAGGTGATTGATATGGTGAATGACTATGGTGGTTCAACAACTAAAGCTTTATGTGAAATTTAAGTAGCATAGAGCAACAAGCCACCCCCTTTGTGTGGCCGCAAAGTACTGACCAAATGGCTGTTTTTGAGCCATTTTTGGTTTATTTTTATTGTCTATTTAATCATATATACACCTACACACACACACCTACACACACACACACACACACACACACACACACACACACACACACACATATATATATATTGACCAATCTTTGACTTCCATTTGGGCTCCATATTGGACTCTAGAATTTAATCTATTGGGCTCATTTATTTAATTTGTTTAGGCTCAATTTATTCATTTAATTGGGCTAATATTTAGTAACACATGCTACATTTAATGAAGGTAAGCATTGTGCTAATTAAATTATATCATGAACCAACCTTTAATTAAATATATAGACTACTAGGTTGATTTATTGGACCTAGTTAAATACATCATTTGGACTTTAAAACATAATCCAATTAGACTTGCTTTTAATTAATTCTACCATCTTGCTTCCTTATTATTTAAACACACACATACTTAAATATATTCATTTAATTATATCAATGCATAATTAATTAGTGCAAATTTTTTAATTCATTGCTAATTATTTAATAATTATAATTATAATGACATTTAGAATTCGTGGTTATTATAGACATACCGCATCTTGAAATCGATAATATGGTACGACAGGTTGATCACCTGAAGTACTGGAATGGGTGTTCTCAATTTGAATTGATTGTTACACAAAATAGAGTTTTCTCAATCTTATTTGATTACTACACAAGAATAGTGTTTTTTTCCAGTCTTGGTGATGGTAAAACAATTGTGGGTTATATAGCATCCATAGTCTTTGAAAAAGGTAAAGGTCTTGTTTGACCACTGTATAAGTTAGAAGAATCCTAAATAAATAAAGAATGAGACTGAATGTCGAGTGTGATAAGAGGTTTAAAACCTAGTGTAGGGAAAGGTTTTGTTTAAACCTATTCGGACCTAATCTAAGTATTAGGAAGTTAATGTAAGAAAGGTGAATTAAGAAATTAATAAGAGTAAGTTGAAAATAATTTCAAGGATGAAATTCTTATAAGGATGAGAGAATGTAATACCCTGAATATTTATAAACCTTATAAATATTATACTAAATGACTAAAGTTAATTTCAATGACAAAATGCTTGTAAGTTGGGTTGAATGTAATATCCCAAATATTTCAAAAGTGATCTGACAAGATCTAATTAAAATTGTCTATTCAAAACCTAGAAAACGATTTCTCAAACATACTTTGAGCTATCTTAAAGAATATATACGACTCAAAAATACGATCGTATATAACTGAGAGGTTAAAAATCTTTCACTTAATTTGTGCTATGTGAATAGTAAAGCTTGAATCGAGCTTTTAAATGCGTTATGTGATTTATCTATGTGTAGGATTTTGTGTTTTAGTTTAAGTAGTTAACCTTAATACTTATTAAAAATCAGAAGTCATTTAAGGCAAAAACCTAAATTGGAAAAAAAAGAGTTAAAACCTAAACCCTAAACCCTAAGGTCTAAACCCTAGAAAATAACCTAGGCTCTCAAGGGAAATGTATAGGCCAAATTGACATTCCGTTTTAAGATTCATCCTTCCCACCCTATGAAAACACGAAATTGTCAATAATAGTTTTTTTCTCAAAAAACGTGTAAAAATACTATTCACACAAAAATGCTTTTCGTTTGTTTGACTGTTCCTTTCATCTATAGGACTTCTTACATTTCATAATATAGTGTTAATATGTGGTTTAGATGCCAGGGAACCAATAAAAATTTTCAGGGAAAAAGACAAAAATTGTACGATTTACGAAAAAACGTTTGTCGTCTTTATGACTGTTCTTTTCGACTTTTTAACATATCGTATTTCACAAAAATAACGTTTATATGAAGTATAAATACTATTTAGTCAATAAAAGTTTTTCTCGAAAAACGCATAAAACATTATTCATTTGAAAACATTCTTCCAAAATTTAAAATTTCACATTCCTAAATAGCATTTTTATTGACAGTAGATGCATTTTGACCAATATAATTTTTACGCTAAATAATTTTTGGAGATTACTATTCATGTATATGGGACGAATACGTAGCGAATACGGAAGGAATACGAAATATAATAAAAATATACTGTAATTCATAATACTAGAATTATACAGAGATTATACGAGATTAATACAAGATTAATATGAGGTATAATACAAGTAGAATACAAGTAATATATGATGTATTATACAGAAAAAAATATGTATAAATACTTATGTATTATACAATTTAACGAATTAGTTGAAATCAAACTAGTTTGTAACTGGGACTCCAGGTGAAAGGTTTTCGACTAATCACATTCAAGTATGATTAATTATTAACCAATCAAAGTTAAGCTAGACAAAACCAAGTTGAAGTAGCCAAATTGGGGAAAATTAGCACGATTATAGAAACTAGAAATCAAAATGGATCAATCAGAACTAAGAAAACCAAACTGGCAATCCAGGTGAATATTTTTTGACTAATCACAGGAAAGGATGATGCAAGCATGATGTAAGCATGACATCATCCTTAAAGAAGCACAAAGATGATGTCGCTTGGTGGGGAAAAAAGTAAGAAAAGTTTAGGGATTAAAGTGCAATTATTTTAGGTACTAAAGTGTAATAAGTCAGGCCCTTAACGTGCAATTAGCGAAACTATGTTTTTCTATAAACAGGAAGCTCCACCATTCATAAATTCCTACCATTCAAGAAGAAGTTCCAAAGCTAAATTACTCTCTCTATATATATATTTTAAATAGTTATAATTCAAGTAATTTCAAGTTGCAAAGAAATAGTTAAAGCTTGCACTTCGAGAGGTAAATCGTTAATTATTTTTATGTTCAATTAATTTTTACTTTAAAAGCCCAAGAACGCATATCGTAGCCATGTACGATTGTCGTTCTCCGTGTTCTTCACGTGTTCTTAAGCTTTTCTTCATTTTGTAGTAGTTATAATGTCGAATTTCATTTCATAGTTTAAAGCTAAAGAACGTACGTCGTAGCCATGTACGATTGTCATTCTCTGTGTTCTTCGTGTGTTCTTGAGCAACAATTATAAATTGTTATAATCAAGTAAACAAGTCGTTATAATGACCAAATTTTGTCAAATATAAAGTGTTATAATCACATATGTAAGCAGTTATAATGCTCAAATTAATTCAGGTATGAAATCCAAAAGCTCAAGTACATAAGTCGTTACCATGTACCATTTTTCGTTCTTCGTGTTTTTCGTGTGTTCTTGAGCAAAAGTCATAATTTTCTATATAAGTAGGTTTATGATTTTGTAATTTAGTGTTATAAAGTTCTGAAACATGATGGCTTAGCAAATTCATGCTTGTGGCACCATGTTTTAGCAAGCTAAACCAAAAATGATGACACTTAGTTTTTCGTGTTATTCGATTCGTTCTCTGTGTTATTGAGTAAAAGTCATAAATCGTACATAAGTAGGTTTATGATTTTATTATTTTTATGTTATGAAGTGTTATTGAGTGTTAGAACGTGTTATCTTGGCACAATAATGCTTGAGGTATCATGTTTTACTAATCAGATAAAAGAAAGATAAGTCTAATATGCTGACTGACTGTTTTTGCTAAAATACAATATTTTAAATTCCGAATATGCCTTAGAAACCTAAAGAAAAGTTGTAGATCCTGAAATTATAAGCAATTTAGACTCAAAAATCACCTCAAAATATTTTCTTATGACAAAGTTATGGCTATCGCAGTAAAATAGGTTGAACTTGAAAATTTTAAGGGACCATTCGGGGTTCAAGTACTAAAAATTTTGATTTTGAGTTAGCCACTTAACCAAATGATTATACTAATGAAAATAGTCTAGTTAAGATATCCAAAGATTTATTCAAAAGTAAAATTGGGTAAACTAACGTCCGGGGACGCATAATCCTTTTTTGAAGGTGTTTAACGATTTTTCGGGAAACCCTAAAAGAGTTTCAAGGCAAGTCCTTTTAGCTCTTGCTATGCGCTACTTGTGTAGTATTGTGAAAATGATAAATGAGATGTGTAATGTCATGCTGTTATGTAATAGATGTTATATGAAGTCTTTAATTGATGTTTGCAAGCCTTCTAACTGTTATGTGTTATGGTTACGAGTTATGGACATGATTTATACACTTTGTGTGTCAATGTGATATAAATTGTTGGAATGTGAGTTATATGTGATATTAAATGGATAATTATGTTCAGTCAAGGCATGTTAAAGTTTATATAAAAGCATAAATTGCGTATGTTGTTAGACTTGAGCCCTCGTGCTCATTCTTGCGAATAAAACCTTATTTGAAGATTAAAGATGAACGTTAAGAAGTTCATGAACATAAAGATGAAGCGTATATTAGGTTTTCATACTTTATTACTTGTATTTGTATAAAGTCATAATGACTGTTGTAATACGAACAAGAAAAATATGTAACTGAATATTAAATGAATGATATAAATTATTATCATTAGAATGTTGTTATGTCTTTATTTTGATATAACTTAGAATTGTTAGAACTTAAAATAGTATTTATAATGATCTATTTATCTAGATGAGTATCGGTAAATGACTTGTGAGTACTGTACATCCGAGACAGGACTAATCGATGTTGACTGGTCAAATCCATCGTTTGGTTCCTCAGTCCCATGTATAACTTATTTTTACTATTCTGAATATCAGATAAGTAGGATTATTGATATGAAGAGATACACTATAAGCAAATGTGTTTTGAGTGACGGTTTTAACTAGTTGGGTGATGTTCTATATAGAAAGAGAATTTTGCTCCGAACAAAGATACAACCATTTGTCACGGATAAAGATGCAAACATTTATCACGGATGAAAATACAAACATTCATCGCGAGATTCTCTGTTCCCAAGAGCCGTCCTAATGATTTAATGTAGTGAATCTTGAAATATGTAAAGTTATAGAATACTTAAATCTTAAGGCTAAAATTAGACCGTTATATATGATATTATCCATTTATACGGATGAAATACAAGATGATACTTGTATAAACAATGAGACCAAGATCAAGTTAAGATCCATGGACAAAGTTAAGAGAAAATTTTAATGTATAGTCTAAAATAAAACTAATTCAACCAATATGATTATAGAACAATTGGTTAAGTCGATAAATGTATAAAGTTTAACGCATAAGCTCCGCCGTAGCGAGTGCGGGGATTTTTGGGGGCATTATAGATGATAAATAATATATTCGTGGACTCGTGAGCATTTGGCATTGTTCCATCTAGTGATGCACTTGGGTGAAAATTCAAGTATTTTTTCCATAGAAGCTATCAGGCTAATATTCATATAAGTCAGGCACTAAAGCCTTACGACCAAGTCGTGCAATGTTTTTCCAATGTTGTTAGGTCAGGATCTAGTTGGTCTCCAAATCCTATATAGGACCCAAGCTCTACTTGATGTCGGGATCCCAATATAGGATAGCTCAGACTTTAGTTGATGTCGTGATCCCAATTGGTCTCAGGCTTTGGTTGATGTTGAGATCCCAATATGAGGTAGCTCAGGCTTCATTTGATGTTTGGATCCCAATATGGGCTCAAGCTTTACTTGATGTAGGATCTTAATATGGCTCAGGGCCTCGTTCCCTAACAAGTCCCCACTCTCAAGGCTCATTTGTAAAGAGGTGAACGAGTTTTATGCCCAAAAGGAATATACTCCCCGTGGTTTGTAAATCATCGGCTCTCAGGGGTTAATTCTTGATTTCTCTTTTTGTCTAGCGTAACTAATATCCCAACCATTTATGCTATTAATGTTTTCCTCTACCTGGCTAGTTGTACTAGTCGGGTATCCTCCCTCACCTCACGGTCAAGCATGTCTGCCTGACTATAATTTTAGGCTGTTTTAGGATTTTACCTTACTCGATCGTTACTCGTTCAACGTTTTCCTCAAAAAATAAAAAAATTGGGCTTGTTTGTGTTAGGGATTATTGTCCTTTCGAAATAACTAAGATCTGTTCCATATCTCTAATCGTCAACGGGCAGATTTTCCCAATTTTGTTAAGTGTGGTGTTGTCTTAGAGCCTGAGAAATAAGAAATTATAGGCCTAAGGGTGTTGGGCCTTAAGCGGTTCATCACGTAGCGATATTGTTCGTTACTGGTCGGTATTTTTAAAGAACTCTTAACCTATCATTTTTTTGGAAAAGAGAGTGGTAAAGCGTTTGGCTCTTTGATTAATCAAAAAAATGAATCCCTTCTTTTAATGTCAAATGCTAATGTTGATTTTCGCTGCCTTCACCACCGGATGTTTAGTGCTTTGAAAGACTTGAAAATAACAGATGAACAGAAGGGTTTCCTCTGGATCCACTTCCAATGGTAAAGTTAGTAATCAATTATAGAGGTTATAGGTTTTTTAGAGTGTATGAATATAAAATTATAGAAATTTTAGGTCATGTGTCTTGTTATTTTTGGATAAGTCCAAATATAGTTAAACATCTTCAATGGGAGTCGCATCTCTGCCAAGACTAATCCTCAAAGAGTTTTTTTGGTTATGGATACATATTCTTTTAGCTAGTACGATTTGGGCAGCGCTATTATCCCGAGGTCCATTTGCTCCAAAGGTTCGATAATGGACCCGTGACTCATTTATGTTAGGAAATCACAACTGAGTTGGAGTTCCACATCGAATAAATAATGATAGAGTGAAAGATTAATATTCATGAATGGTCCCAAGACATAATGGCTTAAGTTTTTAGGTCAAATTGAGTTTCAAACATGCATGTTAGTGCCTTGTGTATGTGCATGCGATAAGCGGGCTCCTTGGTTCTCCCCCAATAACTAGTATTAAAGCTAAGGACGATTAAGATCCTGGGTTGGTGAACTTATTCAAAAGATATGTGATGGTAGTTGGAAAATTAATTTCGGACAGCCTCTTTAAAAGACACGCGATTGTGGTGAATTCTCGATGAAAGGTTGGGGCTTCTTCCCTTAAGGTTATCTTGATAGTGATGTTAAATTCTTGATGGGTTTAGTTGATAATTGGTTCCAAGATTGGTTATCCAAGAGTTGGTGATCTGCGATGATTGAAGAGAAGATATTCAATTCTTAATGGCAGGTGACTCTCGATAGAGAAAAAAAGACACAAAATAGTTAGCCTATAATTGGTGTACGTGCGGTAATTAAAGAGAAGGTGTTCAAGTGAGGGGAATCTCTTAACGTGATGAAGGACCCAGAATAGTTAACCACTAATTGGTATTTAGGGTTTTAAGTAGGATAGAAAGAAAAGCTCCTCCATCTCTCTAGGACACTCTCTCTCTTTCCTTGTCCAGCCCTTACGTCTTCATCTCCGACTCCCCTTTTTTCCTCTATTTCACTCTCTGTTATCGGCCCACTCGTTCCTCTCTTTTTCCCTCTATATTTCTTCGCTTAAGTTTTATTTAGGGAACATCTAGCAACCCTAAATGTGAACTAACTCGAATACTACTTCTAAGTTAATCTTAGTATAGTCTGATGACTTATTAACTTTGTTCTTTCATGTCCATTTTAATAGGGGAGCTATTGATTTGCTTTAGGCTTGAGTGGTCTGGATTTGGTAGGGAGTGTTTTGGTGATTGGGATAGGGTGGAGGTCCGGTTTGGTGGTGTCTATGGAGGTTAGTGTCCTGAATAATTTAAATTAAGGTTTATACCTTAATGGGTCTAACCATTTGGTAATGACAGATCTGGTTAATTTCTTAATCAGATTATGGGGTTTCCTTGATTCTTGCTGGGCTTGTTGTTCTTTCTTCTAAAATCAATTTGGCGTTACTTTTCTACACCCCCTCCACTCCGATTTTTATCTCTCCCTCAAACCTCTCTTATCCCTCTTTTCTTGTTGCCCGCTCAACATCTTCGGGAGATTAGATCTAATCTTAAAAAGTTTGGGATGGTGGGTGCTGCTCATAGAGTATGGATTTCGTTGAGTGATTGTTGGTGATGGACTTATATCACAGAGTGACTTGCTCCTGATCTTTGCGGTGTGATTCACTCTACATTTTTTTTTTTGTTTTTTTTGTCTTTCCACCTTCAAATCATAAAGTGATTGCCTCAGACACTTCAACCTCACCCATTTTCTTTCTTCCACTTCTTCCTCAGATTGGCCCACCAACTCCTACATGACCCTCCTCTGTCTCCATCATTTATCAGCTTTGTTCTAATTTGCGGCATCTTTGGCAGCCCAAAGGACTAGATAGGTCTGTTGCTCTTTCATATGAGCATAGTGAAAGTAGTATGCCCTTAAGCCATTCACATTTGATATGATAGCATTTACTTTGTAATTTTATTCAATTTAGTAATAAAAGAATTTAATTAAATGCTTTAAATTGTCAATGTTAAATTAGTATAATTAATAATTGGATAAACCTATAGATTTTAAGCAATGCTTTTTAAATCATGATGTTGATCATGCTAATGATATCTAAATTCTAGATAACTTAAAACTAAAATTCTCATAATCATAGGATCACTAATGTGGGGTTAATACATCCAGATAGATTAGTACATACTATGTTTGTGTTTTGGAAGAGGATGATTGTTCTCATAATTATTTATGTGGATACACTAAAACAAGTATTGAGGTGCTTATTGGAGAATAAGTTCACTAAATGTGACTCGCTTAAGGAACAGCTAATGGAGTTTTACTTGTCTATCAATAGGAGTTCCTAATGTGATAGTAGTATAAGTATTCCCTGGACTTGAGATCATCATAGTATCTTGTGTATGATGAGTTTTACTTTGTCATATTCCTTGAGACTGTTTGGGTATAACAAATGATATATTTGGGTATAATAAATTATACATTGAGGTAAGTGAATGAACAACAAAGGATTTACCATTTTCAGTAAAAGAAGATAATGGCCTATGTGATTTGATAAATGACAAATCAGTAGTCCTTGGCCAATGTAGTATGTAACTTAGAAAAGAGTTTCTAGTACATTAATTGGAGTTGAGCATTTGAGAATTAAAATACTTACGATCAAATTAAAATAAGACTTGATAGTAATTCCATATTTTATATTTTTGATCAGGACATTGTATGGTAGAAGGATTAAATTGTACGACAAATATTCATGGAATAGGTTCTTTGTGGTCAAACGTTGAAATTCATATTATCCGGATAGTCATGATATGATGAGATGTATCCCATATGATATGGAATAAATATTTATTTATATAAATTAAAGAAGTTTAATTTATTGTTAATAATATTAGAATTGTTCTAATTTATTTATTCTACTACCGACTTAATATTGAACCTAAATGGTTACACCATAAAAGAGAAATATATATTTTAAAAGTGGATGACATAATGGTAATAATAAATTAAGAATATTTAATTTATACTATGGTGATAAAATGAATTAAATAGCTTAATATTAATAATTAAGTATTTTAAAAATACTTTATTATTATTATTATTATTATTATTATTATTATTATTATTATTATTATTATTATTATTATTATTATTTAGTTCCTAAATGGTTTAGGAGTTAATTAATAAGAGTACTCTCATATTAGTTTCCAATTAGATTACGAGTTTAATTAAAAATTATATTCCTAAAGGTGTTATGGGGGTTGACTATATCTATAAATAAGATGAGTCTTATTATGGATTAAAGTTACATACACTTCCATAAATTTTAGGAAAGTACTCAGAAGTTCTCTAGATTTAAAAAATTAGAAGAGAAAGAAAACTACAAAAGGAATCCTTATTTTTCCTTAGTGGTTTGCCATCACCCACTTCTTGAATTTTTATTTTTACTTGGTGGATCACCTCTAGAGGCCAAACACTTGGGTGGCTAACGTTGATCAAAAGAATCTAATCCGTGGAATTCAAAGAGAACACGAAGGATTTGGAGTTGAATACGTACCTATGAAAAGCTAGTGTCTACAAGGGTATAATTCTCTGTCTCATTCTTGTTAATTAATAGTTATGCATAAAGGTCGATCCTGGTTATGATTTATAAAATTTGAAATTCTGATTTTACCATATTTTCGTTGCTATTATGCAATTTGATTATATGTTTATAGGTATTACAAACAAAAATAAAGCAGATTGAAATATTTTATCAAGGAGAAATCAAATATTTACACTCCTTTTGACTGGAATCAATTTCTTACTTAAAACTAAAATCCTACTTAAACATTAAGGGAATTACCTGGGTATATGAAGGGGATGAAAAGGGAATTGATGACCGATTGCTGTAGTGTTATACCACCAAGGACATGGCCAACTTAGATATGGAATTTGGGGCAAATAAGGAGTAGAAAAGAAGAAGGAAGCAGAGGAAGCGGTGGAGACCAGAGGTACGACATGAAGTAGTTGTAGCTGCTACCGGACGTTAGGCAACAGAAAGGAGTTGCAATGACGGACTTGTAATCTTTACTAGGATGATCAATTAGGCGAACTGTGATGATCAATTGGGCAAAATGAAACTACGATGATACATTGAGCAAATAGGCGATTGGGATTGAAAGGGAAAAACTAAAACCGGGAGAAGAAAAAAATAATAGGACTCGTTGCCATTGCAATTAGGGTTTTAAAAAAAAGGACTCATTCTTGATGGCACATCCATCGACATTACCCCCGTCGTTATTAAGTCATTGGTGACGACGAGGCCGTTGACCTAATTTTTTTTTCCGTCGCATGTAATTTTTCCTTCCACAACAAAAAATTCCCGCCAAATCCTACCTCATTGCTGACGACAGTATAGTCATTCTCGAAGGACATCCGTCGACCACCAACTAGGAAAAGGAGAGAAAGGGTTATTGTCGACGGAACGCATTAGCGACGGCTACCGCATCATTATTACTATTATTATCGATAAAAATTTGGCTATCAGTAATGCCTCCGTCGCCAATGATCCTTTTTTTTGTAGTGTAACTAATCAATATACATGCTTGAAAAGAATCACCTTTTCAGAATATATACAAAGAAATCGTTTGACACAAGATTTTAATTTACTTATCAATGTAGTGAACTGAGTGTTTTCTCCACCTATGAACTAATGAATCAGTTCCTCGTCTCATCCACACTATCTTTAAATGATCTCATTCAGTGTGTAACCCGTTTTGAAAACACTGACCATAAATCTTTCATACCAATAATGTAGTTAAATTGGTTCTCTGAAGCATATTAAACTCTTTCACATACAAGACAGTCGTACTACTCAATTTTGCTAACATGAGTTTTCAATTGAAATCCATACTCATTCTCTAACTATGAAATTTTTTTAATTCATTCATTTATCATTTATATTTCTCAATGAGATTACTTTTTTATTTTGTCAGGTCTTTATGCAAATATAATTATACATAATACCAAACATACATTTTCATTTTAGAAGAAACAGTTTCACACAAAAATAATTAAGATTATTTTATCTTATTACTTGATGGAGAACTCTTTATGAGTCCATTCATTTTCAAACATTCTCTTAAAGACTTTATCTTTATTCAGTTCATTCCTTTCACATAATATTTTTTTGTATTAAGATTTAATAAGATTTATACATATCTTTTAATTATTTATGGACTCTTGACAAGTCCATTTACTCTTAATCCATCAAATTATATCCTAAGGTACTCGTTACTTTAAAGCTATAACCCACTGCTATGATACCAACTGTAACGCCCCCAAAATTCCCGCACTCACAATGACAAACTTTGTGCATTAAACTTTCGTAACATCTACTAACTTAACCAATGATCCCATAATCATATTGATTGTACTAGTCTATTATAGACATTTCATTAAAAATTTCTTTTACTTAATCCCTGGATCTTAATTTGATCTTGATCTCATCCTTACTGCAACTATTAACTTATAGTCTATCCGTATACATGGATAACACCATATATACAGGTCAAATTTTAAGCTTAAGATCTAGACATTCTATACTTCAATATATCCAAGTTTCACAGTATTAATAATATGATGGTCCTTGGAACAGAAGAACCTTGAGCTAAATGTTTGCATCTTTATCCGTGGGAAGATTCCTTTTCTTACAATACGCCTCATATCATTGAATACCCTCACTTAGATACATATCTTCATAGAGATATCTCTTCATATCGATATTTCATATCTATCTGAAGTTCACAATATTATTAACACACTTATACTTAGAACAGAGGAACCTTGGAATGAATTTGGTTTCTTTATCAGTGGTAATTAAATCTCTGGTCTTACAGCACTCACAATGTTAATTAATATCCTCATTCAGATTCATAGTTCCTTATCAACATTATTGTAATATTTTACTATTTATCTGAAGTTTAGAGTATCGACATAACATGATCAGTCTATATTACCAATAACCATACTCAGATTAATAGATATTTAACAATTCTAAGTTATATCAAAGTAAAGACATAACACCATTCTGATGATAATAAATAATATTATTTATATAAGATTTGGTTACATGGTTTACTTGTTTGTATTATAATAGTCATTATGACTTTATACAAATACAAGTAAATAAAGCATAAAACCTAGTCAACGCTTCTTTTTTACATTTATGATTATCTTATTGTTCTTCTTTAATCTACAAATAAGTTTTATTCACAAGAATAAGCACAGCAGCTCATCAAGTCTAACAAATAACACATACATAATTTATATTTTCATATAAACTTTAAAATGCGTTGACATAACAATATAACATTTCATACTCATTTAACATTCGCACATAATCACATGAAATTACACATTTTATTTATCATTTAACAAATGCTACACAACTAACACATAATCAATCTTAAAGCAAGAGTTAGAACTTGTCTGATTTGCAAATTAGGGTTTCCCAGTAAACGTTTAAAAGCCTATATAAAGGATTGTGTGTACCCGACTGTTAGTTTATCAAATTTTACTTCTTAATAAGTATTTTTATAACTTAACTAGACTATTTCCATAGGTGAAATTAATTGAAAAGTTGACTAACTCAAAAAATCATTTTTAAGGTCAAAAATTCGAATGCCCTTTAAGGATTTTCAGCTTTAACCTCTTTTACGCAAACTGTCATAACTTACTCATAATAAAATATTTTGGGGTGATTCTTAAGTCTAAATTCATTAAAATTTCATGATATACAACCTCGTTTTAGGTTGCTAAGGCAGATTCAGAGGTTAAAATTTTAAAAAATGGACAAAAAGGTCAGAAATTCAAACTTGTTCACAATTCCTTCATCCCGTAAAACATGATACCACAAGCATCAATATGCTATGTTATCATGTTATAACACTTAATTAGCTTCAATAACATAAAAATAACAAGATCATAAACCTCTTTATATAGAGTTTTATGACTTTTTTCTCAAGAACGCGAGACATACGAAGAACTAAGTTTCATCGTTTCTTTACTACAAATTGATATCCTTAGCGTATCAAGCTATGACATCATGTTTTAGGACTCCAGAACACTAAATTATAAAATCATAAACCTATTAATATAGAAAATACCTATTAATATAGAAAATTATTACTTTTGCTTAAGAACACCCGAAGAACGAAAAATCGTACATGATAACGACTTATGTTCTTGAGCTTTTGGTTTTCATAATTAAAATAATCTGGGCATTATAACGGCTTATATAAGTGATTTATGACACTTTAAATTTGAAACAACATAAACTTAACTTATATAAAGATTTGCTCAAGAACAAACGAAGAAACACGGAGAACGAAAAATCATACATGATAACGACTTGTGTTTTTTAGCATTTCTATAGAAAATCAAACATAACAATGACTTACTCAAGAACATATGAAGAAACACGGGGAACAAAAAATTGTACATGGTAACGTCTTATGTTCTTGAGCTTTTCGGCTATGAGATTAAAGAAAATCGAACATAACAACGACTAGGGATTTTACCTCTTGTAGGTGCAAGCTTTAACTATTTCTTTGCAACTTGAGATCATTTAAATTATAACTATTTAAAATATATCTAGAGAGTAATTTTTCTCTTGAAATGGTAGAAAATAATGAATGGCGAGCTTCCTATTTATAGGAAAAATTAAGTTTCATTAATCGCACTTTTACCCCAATTTATTACACTTTGCACCTGTCTTATTACACTTTACACCTTAACATATTCTTGAAATATTCCCTCAAAATATCTAATAATTATTACATTTCACAAAATATCTAAAGTATATTCTTGGAATATTCTTTTAGGGCTAACATCATCATTGTATCATGCTTACATCATCCCTATTTTCTTCATATACTTTTCGTATAATTTCCATGTAATTTTCGTATACTTTTCGCATAATTTTCGTATTATACGGTCTATACTTTTCGCATAATTTTCGTATTATACGGCTAAATCAGTTATTCTTCTAGTTTATTTCTAACCAAGTTAGTACATTTCTAACTAAGTCGGTACATTTTAGACGAAATTAGTTCATTTTTAAGTCTTCTGGTCTAACTGACCTTTACTGATTTAAAAGTCTGACATTATTGAGTTTTGTTATGTATAAACACTATTTTTTGAACTGAAAAGTCTAAAAGACTTGGCACGTTTTTTGGTAAATAGTGTTTTTAGCGACCATTTCTTAGAAAATAGTTAGACGATCAAAAAGTCAAAAAAATAGTTTTTGTCTTATTCTTGTTCACGTTTTTCATGATTTTTTTTTATTATTATGTATTTGTGTTCTATACAAACACTTTATCTTCAAACAAAACGTTTAAAAATAAAAAGCGTTTATGTATGAATAGTATTTTTCATCTTATTCTTAAAAAAAATATTAGTGGCTTCCTAGTATATATTCCCCATATAAATGTTATGTCGTGAAATGTAAAAAGTGAAAACGACAAAATGAACAGTCAAAAGGACAAAAAATGTTTTCTCGCGAAGTGTGCTGTTTTGACTGTTTCCCATAAATTTTTTTATTAATTCCTTGGCATTTATACCTCATATTCACACTATTTTTTGAAATGTAATATGTCAAAATGACTTAAGACAATTGACGATTTTGCTAGGTTATAAACCTTAGGATTTAGGTTTTAATTCTTTTTCCAATTTAGGTTTTAGCCCTAAATTAACTTCTGAATTTTAGTAAGTGTTACGATTAATTACCTGAATCAAAATACAAAATCCTACATATAAATAAATCACATAACACATTTGAAGCTCAATTAAAGCTTTACTAATCACATAATACATAGTTTAGTTTAAAAGTTTAAACCTACATCCGTATACGATCGCATTTTTAAGTCATATTTATTTTTTAAGATAGCTTAAGGTATACTTGAACAATTGTTCTTAGGTTTTGAATTGATAACCTTTATATAGATCTTTTTATATCATATTTGGAATATTTGGAATATTAGAATATTGAACCTAAAAGGTCACACCGTAAATGAGAAATATTTATTTTAGAAATGGGTGACATAATAGTAATAATAAATTAAGCATATTTAATTTATACTTTGGTGATAGGATGAATTAAATAACTTAATATTTATAATTAAGTATTTTGAAAATACTAATTATAAATTAGTAAGAAGAGTCTGATTAAGTTCCTAAATAGTTTAGGAATTAATTAATAAGTAATAGTATTGTTATAAATAATTAAGTTCCTAAATGGATTTGGAATTATAATTATTATAATAATTAATTTGGTTCCTAATTAGTTTGGTCATTAAATTAAAAAAAAAATCCTAAAGAGTTTTGGAGAGTTAAGCAAGTCTATAACTAAAGAGGTCCTTATTGTAGATAAGGGTTACACAAGTTGGTAGTATTATAGAATACTTCAATTCTCTACGTCTAAGGAGTTAGAGAGAGAGAAAGAGAGAATTATGGCTAGTCATCCAAGATATTGTTGAATCTATAATCTACTTCTTGAATCAATATTTCTTGATCTTGGTGGATCACCTTTAGAGGCTGCATGCTTAGTTAGCTAACGTTGATCCGTGGATCTTGAAGAATCACAAAGAATTTATAGAGGTGAAATTGTAGTTGATTAAAAGTTATTCGTCTACAAATGTATAATCTTTTTTCTTTCCTCAATTAATAAGTATTGCATAAGAAAGATTGTAGAATTTGGGTTGTAGAAATTTTTTAAATATGATTTATATTTACTTTCGCTGCATTACATCAATTAGATTATATGTTTTTACAAACCAACACATAGTAGGGAGGTCTAGATTTTGGCGTTTTGTTGGGTAGGTTTATGGAAGTTTTGATCTAGTTTGGCAGCTTCTTAGGGGCTTACTAGATTTGGGTTCTTGGTTTTGATGTGTGTCTTATAGGAATTGTGGTTAGATGTTGGCTTTTCTGGTTTTTTGTTGATGTTCCATCAAAAACCATGTTTATTTTGCTAATGGCCATATCTGGTTTCCTATGGGTTCTTTTCGCGTCTGTTGTGGTCTCAGAATTCACACCTTTTTCTTTTTTTTTCATGGCAGTTCACTTTTTGGTTTATATTTCTTTTCGACATCTGTCACTGCTCTACATGGTGGTTCTCCTTTCTGGCAGTTGGGCTAGTAGGTGTTTACTCTCCCTTTTACGTGTTAACTTCTGGGACTTAAAGCCCCAGATGGGCATGTCTGCTTCTGCATGGCTGGTGGGGCCTACCTACAGGGGCTACAGGTACAACTTCGCACTCAGCACTTAGATGGGAGGGAAATTGTGTTCTATTTACTAAGGCCTGTTTAGTTGCTTTACTTTTACCTATCCTCGAGCTGCGAGGCTTATTTAATTTGGTTAGGTAATTTGTTTCCAGTTTGAATAGGTGTTTTTAATTCCTACGAGAGAAGGGGTTAATGCCTGAGCTTCATTGTAATATTTAATAATTTTTTTGCAATATATTTACAAAAATTTAAGAAAAAGGAATTGGTAGTCGGTGATTGAAGAGAATGTGCTCAAGTGAGGAAGGGCTCTTGATGTGATGAACTTACTTGTGAGTTGGAGATTATTAGGATATCGCAAGTGAATTGGAGTCCCATATCAGATAATTAATGAAAAAGTGAAAGATTAATATACATGAATGGGTACAAAACCTAATGGTTTAATATTTTGGGTCAAATTAGGTTCTAAACATATATGTTAATATCTTGTGTACGTGTACACGACGAACGAACTCTCCAGTTCTCTCCCAATAGCTTGGTGTGAGGATCTTAAGTGCTCATGTTGATCACTCGATCTTTGTAAGGAGAGAAATTACTAGAAATTGAAAGCAAAATAAAATGAAATGGGCCATGAATGAGAGCATCTGTAGCGACTCAAAATATTTTAATATAGAGAAATGGAATTATTGGCTGTAATTGTAAATTTCTAGAGGATTAAATTAAATCATTATATGATGGCTTGGTTTAATTAATTATGCGTTGAAATAATTAAAGAAATTTAAGGAAGGTTCAATTAAGGGGTTAATTAAATTAATGAACCAACCTAGGTTGTGTAGTATCAAAGTTTGATAGGGTAAATGAGCTATGTGATATTTAATTAAATAGCTAGCAAGTTAAGCTGAATGTGTAAATTAATTAATATGTTTATTAATGAGATTTCGTAAACATTAATAATGTTATATTTATTTCCATTGGGAAAGTTATTGATAGTGGGGCATTAATATTTTATATTTTCACTAGGAATTTAATTTGGGCAACCCAAAGCTTAGTTGCAATATAAGTAACAATTGGTCCACCAATTGTTTAATTAACAAAACAAATAGCAGCCCAGCCCAAAAGTAATAACATAACCCGGTGGAAAAGTAAGAGTGCCACTCATTTAGGGACAAAACCTCAGAAAAAGCAGAGCACACGTAGTTTGTGCAAAGCTCAAGGAATCAGTGCTGAGAAAAGAAGGAACAAGTCAGGCATAGGGGAGGCTATAGGGTCCAACTCCTCAGAGTTGTCTAAGGTTGAGAAAGTGTTGTATAACCTCAGTCATTCTCTCATTTCCCCTTCGCGTTCATTTAGGATAAGAGAGATATTGAGCTTGAGAAGTAAATGCAAACTTCAGAGGAGTTCATGCTATTCGGAGAAGGCAGAATCTGAATGTAAATCATCTGTCAAAGATTGAAGGTATTATCCGATTATTTTGATTTAACTAGTTTTATCTTATTTTGGATTAAGGAAACATAATATGTTAGAGTTGCATATGAGGTGTTTAAATGAGAGTAATGTGAACTCGGTAGTTGAATGTTGTTCAAACTAGTTAATGATTGAATTAGAACTAGAATAGTGGTTTCGGTTATTTTACACAGTCAACATTGTGAGTCTGAACCACAGTTGGTCTGTATTCAATGTTCATGTTCATAAAACTTTAGAATGAATTGGTAGTAGAGTGTTGGTAGTAGAGTGCTCTGGTAGTAGAGTGTTGCTGATAGTAGAGTGAACTGGTAGTAGAGTGCTGCTGATAGTAGAGTGCTCTGGTAGTATAGTGCTGCTGGTAGTAGAGTGAACTGGTAGTAGAGTGCCCCTGGTAGTAGAGTGAACTGGTAGTAGAGTGCTGCTGGTAGTAGAGTGCTGCTGGTAGTAGAGTGAACTGGTAGTAGAGTGCTGCTGGTAGTAGAGTGGACTGGTAGTAGAGTGCTGCTGGTAGTAGAGTGAACTGGTAGTAGAGTGCTCTGGTCGTAGAGTGCAAAACGTAGAGTGAAAAGTCCAAAACGTAGAGTGAAAATCGTAGAGTGAAAGTGAAAATCGTAGAGTCGGGACAGCTTCAGCGTCAGTTAGTAATATGAGCATAACTTTCTCATACGAACTCAGATTGAGGTGATTCAAGATGTTTTGGAAAGCTAATAAATAGACCTACAACTTTCATTCTTTACGAATGTCGATTTGATGTATGTAGCAAGGTCGAAATTGACCATTTTTGGGATTGTTTTGACCTCTTATAGTAAAAGGAGTATAACTTTTGTATACGAATTCAGATTAATATGATTCAAGATGTTTTGGAAATATGAGAGATAGACCTATAACCTTTATTCTTTAACTTTTTCGATTTGAGGTCTGTAACAGAGTCTAAATTGACCATTTTGAGGTATGATGTGTAATTGGAGGCAATCGGAGGGCGTCGGGCGTGCACGTGTGCAACGTGCAATGTTTTCGACACTAAGTTATACTGTTCTTTGTATAAAGCATGAATATTATGATTTATAATGATGTCTATCATTAATCAACGATTAATTAGATTAGTGTATGAGCATGCTAAACGTGTGCATATGAGGCGGGATAGACGTGTGGCGTATAAACGTCGAAACGCTGTGTAAAGTGTTATTTAGCAATTTAATAACCTTAGAGATAATTGAAGTAATACTAATTGAGATTAGTAAGAGTTTTAAATATTGTCTGAGGCGGGTAATATTATGACAACTTGATGAGGTAATTGTATAATTAAACCTAGTAAAGTCCAGTATTGACTAATTGGTAGATTGACCTAAATAATTATGAGGACCAAATGATAATGTTATGGCATTAAGGAATGTCGGATATACAAAGTTAAGTATAGAAGGTTTACGGTGTTTATGTGAAACATCGTGATGAATCCACAATGGACTAAACTAATGAATCAACCCTAGTGAATAAATGGGACGATAAAAGGAAGTAGACATCCTAAGAATAGGATTAAATATTGAGTCAAACTTGGACTAATATAATGCACCGTTGATCTCTCATGTTGTATAGGTGGTGCAAGGAATGCGAAAGGTTATCGTAAACTGGTGTTGCAATCCAGGCAAGTCTTTCAGTGATCTGTGTTATCCTTGCAAGTTTTTCAGTATTATGTGTCATATGCATAAACTAGTAAATGTGCACTCATGTTATGTGCTAACTGATTGTAAATGTCTGTGTACAATCATATGTTGTTAATAGCTGTTATATATATAATCAATGCTATGAATCGAATGTGTTATATGAGTTATATAACATGGTAACATTGACATGCATGGTAAGCATGGGTAGATTTTATAAATGCAACGCATGATAAGCATGATGCCTATGTAAATGCCAAGCATGAAGCATAAAGCATAAATTAAATGTAACCTACGTGTTATGTGTTAGCTGTTGGACTTGCTGAGCCGTTGTGCTCATTCTTGCTTTAAATTAACATTTTCAGCGAAATGAATGAAGAAATTCTTGAAGGCTTTAGATATATGGTATGTTGAATAGGAAACTCAGGTTGCTGTAATGGGAAACAGTTTGTGCATTGGCTTTATTGATCTGTGGTCATGATCGTAGAGTGAGCCTCAACCATCGTAAAGTGAGCCTCAGCAATCGTAGAGTGAGCCTCAGTGATCATAGAATGAGCCTCAGAAATTGTAGAGTGAGCCTTATCAATCGTAGAGTGAGACTCAGCCGATCGTAGAGTGCTTGGTCGTAAAGTAACATATCGTTGAGTAACAAATCGTTGAGTAACTTCACTGTGGGATCGTAGAGTGAAATTCCACTGTCCAAGTTTTTATGCGAGCGTAGACTGCCAAGCCAGACGATCGTAGAGTGACTTCACAAACAATATTAGCGTATCTTACAGCTTGCTGTCTTGATAATCTAGTTTGATGAATCATATATTTAGCTTACTGGATTATAAAGAATAACTTATAGAGGTAAAGATTATATATCAAATTACAGTGTATATGATCTAGAGATGTAAAAGAGCGATGTAAAGATTGCGATTTTGGGAATAGAAGATTTTTGAAAGTTAATTAAGTTTCTCAATTAATATATTGAGTTTTAACAGCATTAAATTTTATCCTTTATGTAATGTTGTGTATAATAAGGAGAAGGTTGTTCGTGTAACGACTTAAACTCAGGATTGAGGTTATTTCTGACGGACCAGATCCGGGGTTATTGGAGACGGATTTTGGGGCTGTCACAACATCTATAGGTATAAGTCAAATGCCACGTGGAAGGAGTAATTATTTAATTTGGACCCGGGCCTAATTAAATGGGAGGATGTAGTATAATAATTTGGACTATAAGAAAATATGTCGAATATATTATTAAAATTAATTTATTTGATTTTAAAACTTTTAATATATTTGTTTAATTATTAATCTTAAAATTGGTTAATTTTTAATGTAAAAAATATATAAGGACCAATAAAATTATTATCATAAGAAAGTATATCGAATACACTATAAAAACTAACTTATTTGATTTCGAATTTTCTAATACATTTGTTTAATTGTTAATCTTAAAATTGGTAAATTTTATTCTAAAAAATCAATCAGGACCAATAAAATTATTATCATAAAAAAGTATATCGAATATAATATCAAAACCAACTTATTTGATTTTGAATTTTTTAATATATTTATTTAATTATTAATCTTAAAATTAGTTAATTTTACTCTAAAAAATAATTCAAACCCAGTAAAATTAGACGGAAGAAGTATTAAAATTACAATACAACTCTGTTATATTCCCATGTAACTTGTTTAATACATAATTTACCAACTTTTAAAATTAACAGTCAATTCTAACTGTAAATTATACTTGGTGATAATATCGTGGCTAGGAAACTTCTGGCATACTATAAAATAAATAAATAAAATAAAACCAGCTAGCATCCATAAAAGTTAACCGGCCTTTTTAACCATTTACTTCGGATTTAGAAAAATGAATCTGCTAGTCATAATCATGAATGTGGATTCATTAGGAACTGCACCTTCACGTGATGTCTTCAAAAAATAGGTAGAAAAATCTTAGTTTGACAAGCTGCACCTATTTAATTAGTAATATCATACTTCCTTCGATTTAAATTATATAATTATTATTAATTTTAAAAAAATTTAAAATTTAAAATTTAGCTGATTTATTAAAAATTACTGTATAAAACAATATTAAATTTAGCATGAGTAATATTTTTTAGATAATTTGTAATACTTATTATTATATTGATTAAAATTAAAAAAAAATTATGTTAACAATAAAAAAAATCAGGAAAGGAGATAAAATAGATTGGTTCTGATTTCTAATTATAATTCTTTTTTTAGGAAAGGAGATAACATAGATTAGACTTATTTATAATTTATGTTTATAGTGTTCTTGAGTAGAAGTCCATAAAATTTTACATAGATAAGTTTATGATTTTTGTCTTTAGATATTATTGAGGTGTAAAACATGATGTCATGCACATGAAACTATTATTATAGGCATGCATGCAGATGTCAACACCCTTTATTTTGCTCTCCGATTACTAGTTCCACTACAGTTGAGAGTTCCTGCTTACCCGAAAGGTTGAAGTTTTGTGGTTATTCTCCTAGTTAAGTAAATGAAGGGCAGGGATGAAGATCTGACTTGGATAATCATCTACGTACCTTGGCTAAGAAGAAAAATGCACCATAAATGATTCGCATGGAATAATGCAATGATTTCTTAGTTACAATAAAAATCTTATTTGTAATATTTATAAATTTTAAGGATTTATTTTTGATCTGTGTATACTACTTAACTTAGTGACTGTTTAATTTAATAATAATGACAATATAATTAATAAAATTATAATGATAAACTCGAGAATATTGTATTATTTTATATTATCATTGACTATATTAAATGGGTTGAATACGAGTAATTTTAAATACATATGGTCCAAACCCATCAACCTATATAATTAAATATAGATAAATAAAAACAAATTAAAATAGTTGTGTGTTTTATATGAATGAATAAATTTGACCCATATATATTTACCCCCATATTTAACCCATTTTAAATTATATATTAATTACCCAACCTTACCTTTATATACTTGTATGAACGAAGGTAGCAATGTCACAGCTAGCACTGACAGAGTTGATTTCATTGGAAATAATTAAAGCAAGTGACAATTAGAGATCTTTTAGTTCTTTTGTTTAAAAAATAAAAATAGAATATAAACACGTGACGGCTAGGTTAGAGGGCTCCCCGAAGGCGAGAGTTTCGCGTACAGTTCCATGTTCTTAATTATAAAACAAATTCATGTAGTTAGGTCATATTACCATTTATTTTTTATGCATAAACTGTCCTAAATCAAGATAAAGAAAGTCAAAATTTGCGAGCTGGCTGTAATTAAAATTAAAATATCTAATTCTTGTAGAATAAAATAAGTTGAGTTGATTGCCATGCATTCATTTTCTACAATCTTCCCCTCCGAACCCATAAGAGGAGGCATCACAAACAACAACTCCTCACTTGGAGTTAATTTTGACAAAATTTTAACTCAACTCAAGCTTCTTGGAATTTTCAATATGTCTTCGTGTTCGACTTTGTCTCATTGGCATGAATCTTCTCGATGAGAGGATCAAACTCAAATTTGATAGATTTTTTCTTACCAAATTCATTTACAACTGTGTTTGTACTATGGTTACGAGCTATCACTTTCCTTTTTCAATTTTGATACCCATTTAAAGCGAAGAGATTTTCTCCCGTGATTCTCATCCAAGGCTTTTCTCCCATCTCGCACTACTTTGTACCACATCGTTTAGTTCCTAACTCTCCCATCTTCAATACCTCTCACACACGCCCGTATCGTATAAAGAGAAGAGAGTCTATTGTCTTACCTCTAATCATCACTAGACGCCATTTAGTACGCTTCCATTGACTTTCACCAAAGAGACAACTATAATCATTCTCATCAAGCTTAGAACGAAACACCAGAATCAATCACCTAATCATTAACATGGTACTTGGGTTTATCATCACAAACAATGGCTACATCAACATCAGATAGATACAAAATTGAGTCCTTATTCTTATCTTTTTTTGTTAAGTGCTCCTTTTAAAAAAATCCGCACGCTCGCCTTATGTGGCCCAGTCTTTGGCAGTGAAAATAAATTACTTCTTTTCTATCTCTGCACCTTCCCATGGATTTATCTTCTTCAAGAGAGCTTTTCTCTCTTTTTCCGCCCCTACTTTGCATAACAAAAAATTGTGACTTAGCACCAATCTGTACAGTATCTCTTCGGCTTTGTTCTTTATTGAACAACTTATCCTTGATTGTAACCATAGTTAGCACACCATTGGGAGCAAAATCACTCAGCGATACAACCGACGTCTCCCAGCTATTAGACAAAGAGTTGAATGACAACAATGCCTGCAACTCATCATTAATAACCATCATTATCGTATTTAACTGGTTTTTCAAACTTTGATTATCACTCAAGTGTTCTATAACGAAAATTTCATCCTTGAACTTAGAATTCACAAGCTTTCTGATCAAGAAACCTTTATCCTACGCCATTTTCTTTTCATACATGAACTCTAATTTCTATCAGATCGTATAGGCTTTAGTTTATGTGGCAATATGATGAAACACACTTTGATCAATCTATGATCTAATCATACCAATAGTTTTTCTATTCATCTTGTTCTATTGCGCATCGTTCTTGTTTATGGGCTTAACTCATTTATTCTCAAGTGGCTTGTACAAATGCTTGCAGTAAAGTAAATCCTCTATTCTTGGCTTCCAAGTTGCATAATTTGAAGTCTTAAGTTTAATCATGCAACTTGTTATCCGGTCCTCCATTTAATTCACACAAGAAAATAACAAAAAACAACCAAGCTCTTGATACCACTGTTGAAAAAAGTGAGCCTAAAATAATCTCAATATCAGGAATTGTTTTTTCGTCTTTGTGCAATAAAATAGAAAATCAACAAACCTAGTAATGATAATAAAATAATAAATAAGCATTCAAAAGCAAGACAATATATTTTACGTGGATAATCTTTAAAGGAAAAAATCATAGGCCAAATTTCAAATCCCCACTATATCATTAATAATGGGTTTACAATAATCCTCTCAAGTTTTACACCCTAAAAATTGAAGTTACACAATAAACTGAGAGAATACAAATTTACCTTTAATTAAATTAAGAAATCTAATTAATTTTACCACCCAAAACACCCCAAATAATAAAGTCTTCTAGTTTTCAATTGAATAGAGATGGCGACGGATACCCACGAGCAACAAACTGCAATCCTCTCAATTTATTCTTTCGACCGCCGTCTACTACTAAGCTTCTCTCTTATGATAAAAAGACTCCCTCATAGCCTTATTTATAGTACCCTTTCAAATCCATTCCCATTATGAATTAGAAATAATTTATTCTCTTAATTATATTAGGATCATTTACTTGTCTTGGATACTAACCAAACTAACGAGTAAATCATTTTCATTTTTTAACTTGAATTTCTTTAATGGGGAAGACTCGTTCCCAACAATTATTGCAGCGTTCTCTCTTATTTATGATTTATTCTCCCCTCATCAACAAAGTGAGAAAAGAGATAAATGCGATGTTGCACTATCACCACGTACGTAACAAAATTCTTTTTCTCTTATCATTGTTAATATTATGGTTTCATTGTAACATCCCTCACCCTAGAGGGCCTATCACTTAATTTACACATATTAGCACAATTGTAATAAAGAAATTGAAACAAATAAAAATCTCATTTACAATATTAAATCTCCAAAGTAAGGGTCCAAAACTAACAACAAATTAATCAAAATTAGTTATATCTAACAACTCCAAAATTAAAGGTGAGCTAGTAGCTAGCTATTGCAGTGCAACTCTCACGTACAAACCTCAATCCCAACTAAGTTATGTTACCTGCCGAGAGAAAAAAAAATCGGCAGTGAGTGAAAAACTCATATATAGATACAAATAAACGGAAAGAAAACGAACGAATTAGAGTAAATACACTATTTGAGAATATGATGAATTAAGTATATATATATATATATATATATATATATATATATATATATATATATATATATATATATATATATATATATATTATTTCTACAACTTACTAAAATAAAATGCCTTTCATAGTATCTGATGAACCAAGGAAACTATAGAGAAAGAAAAAAGATACGACTTGTGAAAATTTTCAAATGCTAAAAATATGTGAGACGTATTGCATTTATAGTAGTTGATTACATTCTGTCGAATAAATTACAATCAAGTATCTAACCTAAATTAAGTAATATAAAGTGTAACATACATTTGTCAAATAAATACAACCAAGACTTCAACCTATAATCAAGGTCTTCAATTTAGTCACATATGAGAGATCATCGGTTTGCACAAAGTGTTAACTGAAAAATGCACACTGGCTTAATAGTATCAATATATAATTTAATCTTCTCATCACATACAAAGTATATAATCTTACCCCAAATACGAAAATCTAAGATATTCAAAAATTACTAAATAAAATATTTTCTAAATATATTTACTCATCACTTACATGCAACTTACAAAATATCAAAGTTCTCGCAAAAATAACTTAATAAGAGTAAGATACCTATCAAATTATACTTTACTTACATTAGCTTACTCACACATATAAAACTTATTTATAATCTTACAACTCACAAAACATGTGAAATCATGTCTTACACACATATATATAAGCTTGATAATAATACCTCATGAGAAGCGTTTAAACAAGTAAAATAACGATGATAAGGTTATTTTATTTGTAAGAATACTATTGAAGACTATCAAATAATTATATAAAGAATGATTAAACAAATAAAATAATAATAAATATTATTTTATTTCTAGACGATGAGTATGAAACATAATAATGAACCATTAACAATAAAGATTAATTGAAGCTTATAACCATAAGGGTAATTATTGAACAAATAAAATACCAATAAGGGTTATTTTATTTGTAAAGAATGAATAGATAATGATGAGAGATAAAGAAGATAGTGAATGAGGGAAGTAATGAGATGTTAAAGAATGAAGTGAATGTTAAATGATGAAGGCGTACGAGTTAGTTTAGACAGACTTAAATTTCATTAACGGCCCGATAGAGACTAATCGCTAGATTCAATCACGATTCATGTAGGTCAACCGAAGATCGATAATCTAGAGGGAAGAGAAACGAACGTAACAGGCAAGTACATCTTACTTGTACACCTTATTTGTTTCGTACAAGTTTTATATATAAAGTAAATGCTTGAACTTAAACTGTCATGACTTGAACACAACCAATCATATGTATATGCTTAGGAAGATTTTTCAAATATTAAATTATAAAGGCTGAGAAGCCTAAATATAGATAAGTTATTTGAAAGATAAGTCTATGCCACTTGATTAAGCTAGACAGATGATGACATAAATTGTCAATTGATCTTATCTCTTTGAGAAAGCTATCTAAACCAATTGCTTTGGTGTAGACTCTATTATGCTGAGATGAACAACCCTGATAAAGAGTAATCACTTTATGTCAGTGAATCCGACATGCATGTGTACAGTAACTAAACGTTATGCATAATGTAGGGTACTACGAGGCTGATCAATTCATTTACTTGTTCTAGAGGTTTTTTAGTTAATCACTGTTAATCCTATGCAGAGTTCAACGGTCTTTAGCAACAACTCAGTAAATAAAAGACACTCATGCTTCGAAAGATCAAAATTCTTCTTTGCTAGATACATAATGATTGGTTATTCCTAAATTACTCTGACTTTGCAGATACCAAACTTGAAACCCTTAATGTATTATTCATTTATGTTTAATTGAAGCACTTCATGACTTGTCAAAAACTGTTGAACTTTATGAGATTATGAACCCTTATACTCGATTATTGATTATTGATTGTTACATACTTGCTGACCAAATTCGTTGATCATACTTGCTTTATAACCTTATTTACAGTTTAGACGGAGAAGGTCAATAGTTTTGGAAAGGACAAGGCTAAGGCTGCAGAATAGTTTATATACAAGTTAAGCTTTTGAGTTTATATGAACAATATTAATATTTTGTAAGACTTATGATGTATGTAAAGGTTGCGAAAACCTAGGACAAATGTGTAAGTTAAATATTATTATTATGATATAAATATTTATGCTATTATGTATCGATTGGGTAGTTATATGTATGATGTTTGGATGGTATCGTGAGCACTGAATTAATTTGAGGTAAGAATACCCAAATTTGGGGGTGTCACAAATCCAAAACTTGATATGTTCATCACAGAAGAAATGTCTGACGGCTATATGATATAGTGACATCATCCACATGACCATTGTTGCCGAAGACTGATGTGACGCAATAGAGCAGAAAGCTATATGACATGTCAGAGTAGAAAGAAGTCAGACATAACAAAAAGAAATAGCAGGAATCAAGCTAACATTTCTCAAATATCAACATCAGAGATCTTCAATATCAAAGTATTAAAATAAGCAACGACTATCTCTCAATGGACAAAAGCTCCAACAGACAAAACTCTCAACGATCTAATTTCTAATAGGCGAAATGGCAGATCTCTCTCTATATAAGGACTACATTGAGCTAAAAGAAAAGAGAGAGAGAGATAGGGAGGGAGGGAGAGAGATGGAGAATAAAGGAGCCACTTGAGAGAAAACTCGACCAATGTAGACATTAAGTCGAAAAGATTGGTGGTGCAAAGAAGAAGCTGAATACAGAAGAGATAATCTACCAATCAAGAGAAAACGTATAGTTAAATCGGTCAGAGTTGAATGAAGAAGATTAGTCTATACACTAAAAGAGTATAAGGAGAAAATGACCAATATACAAAAGACTGAAGGGGGATCGATCATTTACATGAATATCATCAACGCAAAACTACTCTATGCCTTAGAGATCGATCAAGAATGATTCCAGAGTAGGAGCTGATCGGATAAATCAAAAGGCTTTGGCAGTCATTGCTTCGATGCCAAACTCTTTCTAAAGGAGCTTAACGTTAGCTTGGTAGCACCCCTAACAACTCTAATAGCAACAATAACAACAAATCTAGGACTTAGTGACTCGCCAGATTTAGAGGAATCTGCCCCAAGATAGGAAGATGACCGAGTGTCCTATAGAGAAAATCAAGTAAGGCCCGTCTGATTCTTAGAGAATCAGCCCCTATTGAAGGAAGATTACTTAGGTGCTGTTTGTTTGTGTCTTAATGGCTCTTAATGGACAACCTCTTAATCGCTAAGAGGAACAAAGTTGTTTGTTTTTTTTTTTGTTACATCTGAATGCCTCTAAATGGTTGAGATACAAAATCAAATCTAAACCATTAAGAGGAGCATCTTAATGAACTTGGACAAAAATATCCTCTTCAATATTAACAAATTCCTTTTATATCCAACACTCAATATTATTATTATTATTATAATAATAAATATTATTATTATTATTATTATTTTTATAATAATAATAATAATAATAATAATAATAATAATAATTATTATTATTATTATAATTATTATTATCATAATTTTTATTATAATAATAATAATAATAATAATAATTATTATTATTATTATTATTATTATTAGTACTATTTTTAATATAATTATTATTATTTTTATAATAATAATAATTATTATTATTATAATTAATATTATTATTACTATAATTATTATTATTAATTATAATTATTATTAGTATAATTATTATTGAAATAATTATTATTTTTATTATTATTAATATTATAATAATAATAATTATTATTATTAGTATTATTATTAGCATTATCATTATTATTATTATTATTATTATTATTATTATTATTATTATTATTATTATAATTATGATTATTATTATTATTATTATTATTAGTAGTAGTAGTAGTAGTACTATTTTTAATATAATTATTATTATTTTTATAATAATAATTATTATTATAATTAATATTATTATTACTATAATTATTATTATTAATTATAATTATTATTAGTATAATTATTATTATAATAATAATTATTTTTATTAATATTAATATTATAATTATTAATAATAATAATAATTATAGTAATAATAATTATTATTAATAATAATTATAATTATTATAATTAATATTATTATTACTATAATTATTATTATTAATTATAATTATTATTAGTATAATAATTATTATTATAATTATTATTATTTTTATTAATATTAATATTATAATAATAATTATTATTATTATAATAATTATAATTATGATTATTATTATTAATATAATTATTATTATCATAATTTTTATTATAATAATTATTATTATTAGTATTATTATTAGCACTATCATTAATATTATAATTATTATTTTTATAATAATAATAATTATTATTATTTTTATAATAATAATTATTATTTTTAAAATTATTATTATTATTATAATTAATAATATTATTATTATTATTATAATTATTATTATTATTATTATTATTATTATTATTATTATTATTATTATTATTATTATAATGTTCAACTGTTCATAGGGTTAAAATGGTAAAATACTGTTATTCATACATCTGAAAAAATTGATTATCAAACAACATTTTTTCATTCAGATACAATTCTATTCAGATGCTCTATATTATTCAGATGTCTAAATTATTCAGATCTTAATACAGAATTTTATCAAACAGCACCTTAGTATCTTATGAGGGCAAAAGACGGGACTTTGTGACCTACCTAATTCTTAGTGAATCAGACCCTTAGTGGGAGGACTTAGTGTCCAAATTATAAGTACTTAGTGTTCAAATTATAAGGGCTTAATGTCCAATTTATACTTAATGGAATATCCCTGCTCAGCGGAGTGGAAGATAAAAGTAGGAGTAGTTCAAGCTCCAAACCTCTTAAAAATCTTTGTGTTCTTAATGTCTTTTTATCCCATTCTTTATATTTCATATTTATGTCATGTGTGTTGAGATTATTATGAAAATAGTTTTCCATTACCAAATTTATGTACAAAACTGTATATTTCTATTGTAATGATCAGAAATGGACTTTACCAAATAACTTAATTCCGCTACGCATACAATTGCTTCATTATTTGGTAAAGATGTTTATAAATGCAAATGTTATACATAATTGTATAATGATCTATTCAACCCCCTCCCCTCCCCTCTAGATCATATTTGCGTGCCTCTAGGAAACAACATCTTAGTTAAGGGTGAAAAGTTAACTTAGACAATTTTTCTCCTTATTTAAACTATATTCCTTTTAACTTAAACTGTATTGAGCCAAGTCCAATAATAATTTTATTAGACAAATTTTTTTATTAAATAACATTAAGAGATTGATCAAGCCCACAACACTTAACTTAAATAAAATATTAAATGCATTATATTTAATTATTTAGAAGAGAAGGAAATATATATATAAAAAAAATACGATATATTACATTCATAGTTAACAATTTTTATAGCTAACTAGAAAAAATAAAAAAAATAAAATAAGGCAAGTCATAAATTAAGCTTTATCAAATTAGTGGAACGATAAAAGACAATCCAAAACAGGACAGATTCTCTTGGAAAATTAATGTGAGTATCAATTACAATTATCATGATGAAGAGAAGTAGTGTGTAACGAAAATGTACATAAACTTTCCTCTTTATGATTTTTGTTGATGAATAGCAGAAAACTCAGTCTAACAATGTGTTTGTCATATCACTATCATGTTTGTAAATTAGCTTGTTCTCGCTCGACATGGATACCTTTTCTCACTGTCAAATAAGGCCACCATAATTCATTTCCTTCCAATAAATTAAAATTCCTACAAAAATTTCTTGCTTCCAGTAAATGGTACATGTCATTCTTTACAAAACAGAGTCCGAAACTAAATTATATCACTATTTACAATGTACCAACACACTACAAATTACCCAATCTCCTCAAAGCTGAGATCTTTGCACTTCGTATCAAGGGTCCTTGACCAGTGGGATTTAAAAAAATTTTGTTTGATAAAAAATAGAATTTAATTTGAGTTATTACCTGAAATAATTGAATAGAAAAATCGATTATTCGGTTTTCAGTTAATTCATATAATTCGATTAGTTGTTCGAATATTAAATTTTTGATAATTTTAATTTTCAGTTATAACTGAATAATTTATTTAGTTTATTTATAAATGAAATTGTTAAATTGTAAGAATTATAATTGTTTTTAGTCCCACAAATGCCCTTGTAACAAGTGGATTATTATGAGAGACCAACCTTTCCTGACAATCATTTAATATGGCAATTTAATATATGGAAGGAAGGGCCTAGGGCGGTAGATGTATTTTCATTCACGATCACATAGCTGATGATTTTTCCTGATAAATTTAAAAAAATTCTTATTAATTAGGTCCGATGAGATGGAAAGTTGGAGTAATTAATGTAAGCAAATGACAAAGCTAGCTACAAGACAAAACCATATGTATGTTTATGCTTTAAGCCCCAAATTTGAGATAAACGAAGGAAATGGTCCGAAATTTCTCTCAACAAGGGAGAAAAACTTAAAATTTAGGAGTGTTTTGTTACAATTTTGATTTTAAAACTCAATCTCTGTCATCAGTCCTGACTTGAACTATAGATCAAGAACATCTCTAGAATTTGAGGTTTTAAAAGCGTTGACGAGTTCCCATTTAAATGGTATCAAACCCATTTTTAAATAAAAATGATCAAAGTTTCAAATATCAGTGCATGCTGGCCTAATATTGGCTATTTTGGGGTCTATGCCCCCTCAACAGACTACAGTAAAATTCAGTTAGAATTAAAGAAGTCCAAAATATATGGCATTAATTATTTTCACTGCTAATATTAACCAGACTTGCAATATCTTACGGTAGGAAGCAGACAATGAGCTAGCTTCTTATTGCATCAACATTTATCATATGAACTTCTCCTTGAACCAGTAATTAAAGCTCAGTAATAAGGTCTGCATGCAACAACATATTAGGTCGAAAAAATTACCAAGTAGCTAGTACTTTGAACTAAAAAGATTTAATTTTACAAATTATTGCTCACAAATCCGCATTGACTAGTTTAATTTTACAAGTTATTGCTGTCATCAGCTAAGTGATATGACCATAGAAATTCGTCCTCAATAGTAGGAGAAAGTGGATATGAAAATCCAGGATCCGCTAATGGTTGGCTCCAGAAATTTGGCAAAGATTCATTACAAGTAAAACTAGCTAATTCTCCAACCCAAGGGAGAAGATCACTTAAAGGGGCATCGGAATAGCTCAAGGACAGCTCACTGCAAGATGATGATGATGATCTTTCTATCTCTTCACTGATCTTCTCTTTTAATATCTGGACATAAGAAGACTGATTGCAAGAATTCTCCTGATTTCCTTCAAATTGGTAAGTGTCACTACTAGATTCCCCCATCTCTTTGCTCGATGTCAATATTGGATTTGTGCGTTTCTTGAGATGGGTGTGCCAGTAATTTTTTATTTCATTGTCTGTTCTTCCAGGTAACTGTTTGGCAATGACTGACCATCTGATAAAGATAGAGAAAACATTATTATGTTATGACGTACCAAGGAAAAAAGAATCTACAACAAGTTATCCAATCATGTATAATAATTTATATATGTTAATGATTTCCCTTTTTCCAATTATCTTAGTTATTTGATCATAATTCATCCTTGTTGATGATATTGGATGATTCTTCATCTTTGTACGGAAAAAAGGAGTCAAGATCTTCTTCATATGTAGTTGAATTTGAGCACAAATAAAGGCCATCTTCTAGTACAGTGTCGAAAGAAGAAATCGTAGAGGCCTGATCAAATAAACTTTATATTGACCTTAATTATATTTGTTGAACTAATTTAAATTGTTTACAGAAAATAGAAGGGAGAATGAAGAAGTCTATACATACTTGTTTCCAAGTTCATTCTGCAATTTCATGATGATATCTTCTTCTTCTTTAGTATAACTTCCACGTTTAACATTCGGCTGCAGATAATTCAACCACCGCAATCTGCAACTCTTGCCACATCGGGATAGACCTGAAATCAAAAAATGCACATTTTTATACAACCAATTACACACACACACATGTTAATCATGTTTCTCATGTCAATTATATTTACATACATACCAGCATACTTGGGAATTTCTCTCCAGTTCCAGTGGCCATATCTGTTAATGTAAGCTTTGAGCTTATTGTCTTCTTCTTCACTCCAAGCACCTTTCTTCATCCCATTTTTGCCAATAAAAGGTGATCTCACCATTCTTAATTAGTATTCGAGCTTGAGGAGTAATAGATATATTGATTGATCTTTATATAGCTAGCCAGGATGAATAACAAACACTTCCTGTTGCCAATTAACTTCACTCTATTTATACAATACAACTTGAAAATTCGAAACGTGTTTCTTAATAGATAAAGTCCACCGTTTAATTAGTATTATTAAAACCTGCCATGAACATGCCTTTCCGCGGACCATTCCGCGGACCACAATATTTATTTCTTATTTTGGACATATATAAATGGGTCAACTTAATTGTACAAAATGAAGGGAAAAAATTAATATTATATTTTGGATAAGGGGTATATATATATTCCCTCTAATATTCCAAAAATTAATATTACACAATTAGAGATACACTTTTAATTTTTAAGTATGCTATCATTACTTACGTTTCTTGCTAATGTTAAAAAACAAGCCTCCTGAATTTTGTTGAAAATATATATCTGTGCCAGTGATTTGGAAAAGGACTCTAGTGGTAGACATAATTCTAAGTACCGGATAACAAGTGTAATTTAATTAAAATATAATTATGGTAGAGAAATTTCCCTTTTATATAATGACTTGTGAATTAGAGATGATCGAGGAGGAGACTCACAGGAAAGACCGAACGACCTTCAATACCACTCCCACTCCGCGTTGACTGCAATAGTGCCTTTTGAACACCTGTGCAAATTAGTCCGGACGGACGTACGTTTTTCTTTACTCAAATTAGTCAATTTTCCTATATATGTTTTACCAGTAAAAGTGTCATACGCGAGTTTATATAAAAAAAAATTAATAAATATTTGATAATTTTTTTTTGATATATTTAATATTTTTTATTAATATATATATATATATATATATATATATATATATATATATATATATATATATATATATATACAGTAAGACTCTAAAACGAATCACTAAAAGATGAACCAAGAACGAACCAATTAATTTAAAATAGTAAAAAATATATTTAGACAATAAAATTTGGTGAAAAACATATATACATGTGGAGAAGATTATCTACAAAAAAAATTATAAAGAAAATTTAATTGAGAAGTGAGTGGAATGAAAAGTCAATATATATGTGCAATCTCGACCGTTGAATGTTTTGGTAATCATCTAACTCATTTTTGGATTGATTTTTTTTCATGAATTTTTTTGTAAATGATCTTCTCCACATATATATATATATATATATATATATATATATATTTTCACCAAATTTCATTGTCTATATATTTTTTTTTAACTATTTTAAATTAATTGGTTCGTCTTTTAGTGGTTCGCTTTAGAGTCTAGTTGTGTGTGTGTGTGTGTGTATTATAATTGTCAAACGGGCCGGCCAAATTTGGGTCGGGCCAAAATAGCCTAGATTTTTTAAGTAAGCTCAATTTTATCGTAGCAGATTGCCAAGGTGGATATTTATGAAGATTTTTTTTAATACTTTCAATTAGTTCATGTGACATCCCGGATTTTTTTTACAAGATTTTCAAATGAGGATTTTGATTAATTTAGTAAAGGTTATAAAATAAACCTGGTGTTGAATGTCAGAAAGTGGTAAAAGTGATTAAATATGAATCATTATTTAATCAATGTGATAGAAATGACATGTATGGTTGAAATGATACAGAAGCACTCTTAGTGTAAATGAGGGTTTATAGATCATATATGGATCAGTTAGCTATTTAAAGTGCATTAGTGACGTAACAGCTAATGAAATTATTATAAACATGAATTTTGATGGTTAAATGTTAATATAATGAATTTAAGATGAATGATTGATTGTAATGCCCACAATAGGGTAATTTAAAAAAAATATGGTAAGACACTATGTTGTGTCAGCAAGTAATAGATTGAATATGTGTAAATGTATATTTGAGCAGATAAAGAAAGAAGAAAAGTTAAGTTAAAGAGTAAAGGAAATGAAGAAAGCATATGTGAATTGATGCTTTAGTTATGTATGTTAACAACGAGCTTAATGAATTGGCCTAGAGAGGCGAGGGTACGAGAATGGCAAGTTGGGGCAAGATAATATGTACAGAAGGAAAGAACTGTTTAACTTAAGCAGTTTATTAGGATTTAAGGAATAATAAGGATTTTGATCGTTGAACGTTTAAAGTTATTAAGAAATTGATCTTGAATGATTGAAATAAGATAATCATGTATACGATGTGTAGATACAAAATGTAATACCCCAAGAATGTGTATAAAGAATATAATATGCAATCAGGGTGTAGATTGGCATTATGTGTGTAAGTAAATATGTGAATGGACGTTAAAGTTGTAATTACGATATTATAAGTGAGTAAGGTTAAATGATAATGGATTTTGGTAATCCAGTCGAGATTCGCTTCTCGAGGAAAAGTTTTAAGGAGAAAATGAGCAATTCGATTATATTGAGATATCGAAAAGTGAAAGTTATTGAATATGGAACCGAAATGGTTCGTAGCAAATTAAGATTTTATTGATATGTAATTGGGCATAATGATAAATTGATGATTATGTAATTGATGGAATTAACGTTTTGAAGTGCAATAAGCAAGTTATGGAGTATTGGATGCTAAAATAAAACTCAAGCCTCATGAAACGAATTTGGATTGAAAAGAATTTGAATTGGATTGAAAATAAGCAAGAAATAATTTTTAAGGAATTAAATGGATTAAATTCTCTAGATTTTTAGAGAAAAGACTAAATTACCCTTGATAACTTATGTAATGACTTTGGTGTCCTATGTTGGTGTAATGACCATTATTCCCTTATTTAGTAAAGTGAATTATCATAAAAGCCCTAACCAAGTATGAGTTAACTAACCAATGTATGGTTAGTAGTTGGAGATGTAGATACAATATATGTATATATATGTTAAGCATGCATAAGCTAAGTTCACTTAGCTGATTTTATTCTATCTTTTAAGTGCTAAGAGAGTTCATAAGAGAATAAGATAAAGGGAACTAGGGTTTGCCAAGAGCTTGCTAGAGATTTCAAGAAAGTGCTCAAGAGAAGAGGAAATAGCCATCAAAGTGGAGAATTAAACCTTAAGAAGGTTTATATCAAGAAGGAAGAAGGCTCAAAGAAAGGTGTAAAAATGTTCAAGCTTTTAAACTCATCTATTAAGCATGCATTTAATAAACTTACCGGCTGTAATATTATATTGCGGACAGTGAATGTTAAGCCTTTGAAATTTCACCGTCCACAGTATTATATTGCAGACAGGTAAATCAAACGACAAAGTCTAAAACGATATTGTGCCTATGTCTACCCTTCGTCCGCAGTATTATACTACGAATGATAGATTTTTGTAACAATCAATTGATGAGAATTTCAACCGATTACGTTAGGATAACAATCATTTCCCCATAAATGGCGAGAAAATTGTTTTAGCTCTTTGAATCTGAGTAATCCAGTCCACTATAAATAAGATGGGGGATTGTTCATTGTTCATTGTCCCCGCTCTTTGAATCTTTCAACCGATTCGTCATTGTTTAAACATTGTTTATTGTTTATTGTATTATTTGTTTTGATAACTGATATGGATAATTAAAAAAATTTACCGTCCGCAGTATTAAACTAAGAACGAGGTATACATTCAAGAAGGATGGAAGAGATCTGAGTGAAGCATTGTTGAAAAATCTTTGTAACAACCCAGCAACATCGTTTGTTGAAGAATCTCTGTAAGAACCCAACAACATTGTTACGAAAAATGATATTGCTGCTTTTTTACAAAGATTCTTTAAAAAATCTTCACTCAGATCTCTTAAACTTACTTAAGTAAATTTATTAAACTGAGGACGGTAATTTTTTTTGGTTATCTCGCCCGTAGTATTATATTGCGGACGGTGAAATTTAAAAACGTTGTCGTTTAAAATAATGTCATACATTTAATTGAACTAATAATGACATTATTGTAAATTGGTCCGTCTGCAGTATTATATTACAAACGAGGGTATTTACATTAATGTCATACATTTAATTAAACTATTAGTGGCATTATTGTAAATAGCTAGGTCCGTCCGCAGTATTATATTGCGGAATGGTCTTTTCAAAACTATTAGTTTTTTTTCTTCTTCTGCATAGTATATTTGCATATTCATGTTATCTGGGATGATTAACAAACTTGAATCAGTAAGAATACTACACAAGATGAAAAAATTAAATAGCCTTAAGTCGAACAACCCAGATCGATAAGTTGATAATATGAGATGAGAGCCAAAATGATTGTTATGAACAATGATGAATGCAGTTTTATAATTAAAGTATCAAATTCTCTATTTCTCCTGCGTATTCTTGTTGTAGATTCATGTTATCTACAAGAAGAAATAGAGAATTTGTAACAACCCGGAAATTCGCGTGCCGGCCACGCTGGATCTCGCTCGTTAAACGTACAACCTTGTACTTAAATCCACAGTATACCTCAATAATAACATTGATGAAACTAATTTATTTTAAAACTATTACAATCTCATTCACAATCTACAACTATACAGTAGTTATTTAAAATAGAGTTTATTTAAGACTATATCGTGAACCTGTCTTAGAATCGAAATCTTTACTTAATGACATCTCAGACCGAATATAATATGATCTAGTTTGTTACAAAAATATGAGTACAATAAACTCACTAAATACCCTATTTAAATTTTTTGTTTATTAATACAAATCTTCCTTTGTACAACTGGGTATGATAATATATCACACATCTGCTCCAAAACGCAAGTTATACTAACTATTCAAGTTTTCTAACTTTGATTTATACAAACAAGCTATCTTAACAGGTTTATCACAATAACTTCTAACTCTCTCTACGCAGAGATTTCATTACCATGTTTAATACCATTCACACATGTCTGACATTCCCGTCTCAATCTTTGCCTTTATCGACATCGTCTAAATTTCTCGAGCTTCAACTGAAAAATGTCATTTAAGCAAGAGTGAGCACAATGGTTCAGCAAGTCTAACAGATAGCACGTAACACATAGTTCATGTTTATACATGTTTCTCATACTTCATGTATTACATTATATGAATGCATCATGTTTCTCATGCTTTACATTTATTTATGCAACATACTGATCATGCATTAGAATGAATACATAGCATACAGTTCAACTTATTCAATTAACTCAGGCTTTCTATCATATAGAATCAACACACATCATATGATTTCACAGAAGCATATTTAATTCAAATTCTCACATGCTTCAAGTACACACACAACAGTTATACACATAGCAAAAATATCTAAAAAACTTGCCTGGATTGCAAAATCAGCTTACACTAACCTTTCACGTTCCTTGCACCACCTACACGGTATGTGAGATCAACAGTGCACAAAATCAGTCAAAATTTGACTAAGTGCATAATCTTATATTCGTCTAGTTCGAACTACAAATTAGTCACTAATGAACCCTACTCTGGGTTTAACTTAATTACACTATAAAACTCAATAATTTGTCATAATATTATCCGTCTCGGATAATATATTGAGTTATTACTTAGTAACACCTCAATCAACTTCTAATGTTATTTAATTGTTAAATAACACTTTAAATAGACATCAATATTATTAATCATTTCCGAAAACCTATCATTAATAGGTTAACTTAATAATTAGTGCTAATCACAAACAATCTAGTTAACACTTAATTTCACATAAAATTCACACAACACAGTCATTATATCATTTTAATACTTCTCGATCAAATAAATTATATTATATAATTTATTCGGCTTAAACGTAATTACGTTCTCTAATTACTCACACACAAACATATTTATAAAAAATACCAAATTGCCTCGTTATTTTTATAACTTCTGGGAAACATTAGTATATGATATATTATACCCAATTTTCTCTTAATTTTTCAGCTCTAGTTACTATTTTTAAACAAGCCATTTCTGTCCAAAACGGTAATAATTTATTAAAATACAATTTTTATCAGAAAAATCTGAAACTTGACCGACCGCTTATGGACACTATATATTACATCATGTAAAAATATCAGAGTTTTTGAACCAATATTTTTTAACTTATAACAGTTTCCTTTTTACAAACCGAAAACTTGGTTAAGCTACTACGCACTCATCCAGAGTCGGAATGAGCTCATTTTTGGAAAGGAGCTTCGTTACAACATAACATTTCATAATCCATAATCTTGGAATTTTTAAAGCTTTTTTTAATGGCCGAAATAGGCTCCTTAAATTTCTGGACAGTGGATTTTTAACAGAAAAATAGTTTTGGACAGTTTTACGGGAAAAATCATATAAAATCACCCGTAACTCGGAATTTGGTCAATCAAGTCTCATTTTTCAAAAAATTGAGAGATCTATCTCTTTGTGTCAACAGATTTTTAAAATAAGTTACGGAATGAACACAGAAACTGCACAAAGCGGACTGCCGACGGTGGCCATTTTCAGCTTTGCATAGTTTCATTCGAAAAATCGTATCGCGCGTGTTTTAAATCATTTTGACGCAATACCAACTAGGTTTTGTCCATGACTTACACCTTTAACACCTTAGATCATAAACCTAGCATAACAAGTACGCACAAAAAGTTTTAAAACTCAAAACCACAAGCATAGTTTAAGGTTTTTAAACTCATTCTCATATTTAAATATTTTTTTCGTCAAACATTTTGACATCAATCACATATAACCATTTTCATCTAACATGTTTAGGCATGAAACATGGTTCACTTCATAGACCTAGCATCAAACGGTCCTTAAAATATTTTTAGCCATAAATATGGCATAAATTAACATTAAAATATTTTTAAGACACATAATGGTATATACACATATTATACACATATTGTTCACATGAACTCCATCATAAACACCATCCTTATATCTTCTAGCCCTACATGGCCACCAATCACACAAATCTCCCAAACCCAAACATGGCATAATCATTTAAACCATTAGATTAACAAATAAACATAGCTAGGGTTTAAAAAAACTTTTAACCTTTTATTCGTATGAGCTTATTTCCTTGTTAAGCCAAAATAAGTGATGTAGGTGGATGGCATAAACACCTCTTTCTTCCTCCTCCAACCCGTGACCTTTCCTCTCTCTCTAAGCTTGGTATTTTGTGATTTTTTGGTAAAGTGAAAGGAAGAAAATCAAAGATAACACCCTAACTCTTCTCTTTTTCTCTCATAAATTTTAGGGTTTGACCTTTCTAGGATAAGCTTGCTTGGTTGAAAAATAGAGGATGAAAAAGATGATGAATAGGAGGAATGACTACACTTGAAAGATGGTAGACAATATGGACTTGAAATAATATCAAATCCATCTTAGTCTCTCTTTTCAATGCACAAATAAATTAATTTGAAAACAATTTTGGAGTCCACCAATAGAAACCAAGAAAGTGATGTCACATGGACTTGAAAAATTATCAATTCCCCTATAATCTCTCCTTCCAACATGGACTTGAAAAATTATCAATTCCCCTTTAATCTCTCATTCTAACACTTGAATTAATTAGTTTGGAATTCCATTTAAAATCCACCAATGAGATGCTAGCAAGTGGGGCACATGGACTTGAAAAAGATTTAATTTCATTTAATGTTCTTGAAGATTTATCAAATCCCATCTAATCTCTCCATCCAATGCCCAAATTAATCAAATTGAAATGCCATTACAAGTCTACCAATCATAACCATACAAATAATGTCATATGGGTCCTATGAGGGACCCCCCAAAAATCCGGTCACCCCTCTCTCTATATATACAAATTTGGATTTTTTTTTATTTTAAATGCTAAATGGTACAATTTTGACTTTTCAAAATAATTTGGTAATTGGGTTTTCAAAATGACTACTAGAATAAAGTAGTTTGAGATTTAAATTAATAACCCACAAAGTCTACTAGCACACTAGAAATTTAATTTATAAAGGCTAGTTTACATTAAATACCCGACCTCGATTGACATAAAAGCCCCACACACAAAATGATTAAAGTGTGACTTGATTAGTCACCAAAATAATTCATTGGGTTTGATTATACCCTAGATTAATAAATTAATTCACTTAGTTCACACAAATAATCAATTACAAGTCCCTCACATAATTAAGTTGTCGGAACTTGTTTAACAACCCTGCACACTAGTCCATTATCATTTATCACATGCTTGGACTATTAATTAATTCTCACTCAACTCATCAATTATCAATTTCCCTATAATCTCTCCTTCCAACATTTATCACATGCACACTTGAGTTCATTTGATTCTAATAATAATTAATCTATAAACTTATTAAAATGCTAATTTTGGGTGTTGCTATTAGTGATAGACATGCATGGCAATTGCTAGTCCCACATTATTTCAATATTTGATTATTTATAAGCACGCAAGTGAAGAAATGTTTAAGCTCTTACATAATGTTGAATGTGAAGTTTCAATATTATTTTGAAATTTTGTATTATATTTTGCTATTTCATTTTCTACTATCTATCTTTTGAATAATATTCACCATTATGCAAATTATTTTGAATATTTATTTAATTGTTTAAGTGCTTAATAATTTTTAACTATGAACATTTGTTAACAAAAAAATATTTAATAATTCTAATTTCTTGTAAAATTGACCTTACTAAAAAAAAATAACTGGCATGCGGGTCAAGCTGGGCTACAATTAGAGCACGCATTAAAAATTTAAGGCTAAAAGTCTAATTTTTTGTCGACGGATCAGGCCGGCCAGTGGATTCGAACTAATTTTCCACCTATAATATATATATATATATATATATATATATATATATATATATATATTTGGTAGCTAAAAGATGAGTATTTCTCTCCCAAAAAATTGTTTTAAGGGAGAACTATTTCTACATATATTTTTATATAATTCTCTTTTATATAAAAATGAGACCCACTTCATATTTATATGAGAAATTTTTTTTGTAAAAATATCAAAAATACATATAAAAATATTAATTCCATTGTGTTAACTTCTATTAATTCTCAACAAGTTAGTTTTAACAATTTTTGAAACATTTAAAGTCGAAAACAGTAAGAAGCTGTAGTTTCTCATAAGATGACAACCCAAACAATAAAGGGGATCAACGAGTTTTCACCGTCACAATATTAATGGGCTTATAAATTACTTTTTATATAGAATAAAAGTTGTAAAATAATTTATCCTACAGTATAATTTTTTTTGCACGGAATATAAAAACCGTAAAAACCCTCTTTTTTCACACAAACTAAAAATTTTCTCACACTCTCTATTAACTTTTAAGATGCTACATAATATTTAATTATACTATGTTTCAATAATAACCTATTTACAAACTACCCAAAAAAAATTTCTGTCTATTCAAAATAAGACATGTTCAAAATAATATTATTATAAAAAATAAAATTCTTTTTTATAATAAAATTATAACATATAATAAATATTCTTTTAAAAATGGAAGACTTTAATTGTATGTCTGAATAACAACAAAGCATGCAACACAAAAATATTAATTTCTAATGATATGCGGTCAAACTAATTTTTTTTACTCTAATGATTTGCGTTCAAACTAACTTTTTTTACTCTAATGATTTGCGTTCACACCGAAGGAATATTAATTTCTTTATTATATAATCATATATTGTACTCCGCCAATAAGGATCGATGGAACAGATGATATTGAATCAGCATGTTCTCGCGTTCACGGGAGATATAATGAAGCTAGTGATAAGTGGCTGTCTGTATGGTAAATGATTAATATATTAGCACTGTGTAAGTGGCTTCCTAGTTTGAAGCTGAACCTTTTATCAAACAAAATTTATATTTACATGTTTTGGAACCCCTCCGGTACATTTATG